>CM077083.1:116260249-116835249 GCA_039513925.1 Platanthera zijinensis | reverse complement strand
TTTTTGAAGAAAAAACAAGATGTTTCTTTTGTCCCTTCCAGGCGAGTGGAAAATAAAGAAATGGTTGATATATTCAAGATAATTACGTATTTACAAAATACCGTCTCAATTCATCCTTCGGAACCAGATCCGGGATGTGATATGGTTCCGAAGGATGAACCGGATATGGACAGTTCCAATAAGATTTCATTCTTGAACAAAAATCCATTTTTTGATTTCTTTCATCTATTCCATGACCGGAACAAAGGGGGATACGCGTTACGCCACGATTTTTTTGAAAGATTCCCAGAAATGGCGGATCTATTCACTCTATCAATAACCGAGCCGGATCTGGTGTATCATAGGGGATTTGCCTTTTCTATTGATTTGGATCAAAAAAAATTCTTGAATGAGGTATTCAACTCCAGAGATGAATCGAAAAAGAAATCTTTATTGGTTCTACCTCCTCTTTTTTATGAGGAGAATGAATCTTTTTCTCAAAGGATCAGAAAAAAATCGGTCCGGATCTACTGCGGGAATGATTTGGAAGATCCCAAACTCAAAACAGCGGTATTTGCTAGCAACAACATAATGGAGGCAGTCAATCAATATAGATTGATCCGAAATCTGATTCAAATCCAATATAGCACCTATGGGTACATAAGAAATGTATCGAATCGATTCTTTTTAATGAATAGATCCGATCGCAACTTCGAATATGGAATTCAAAGGGATCAAATAGGAAACGATACTCTGAATCATATAACTATAATGAAATATACGATCAACCGACATTTATTGAATTTGAAAAAGAGTTAGAAGAAATGGTTTGATCCTCTTATTTCTCGAACTGAGAGATCCATGAATTGGGATCCTGATGCATATAGATACAAATGGTCCAATGGGAGCAAGAATTTCCAGGAACATTTGGAACATTTCGTTTCTGAACAGAAGAATCCTTTTCAAGTAGTGCAGGCGGTGTTCGATCGATTACGTATTAATCAATATTCGATTGATTGGTCCGAGGCTGTCGACAAAGAATATTTGTCTAAGTCACTTCGTTTCTTTTTGTCCAAGTCACTTCCCTTTTTCTTTGTGAGTATTAGGAATATCCCCATTCATAGGTCCGAGATCCACATCTATGAATTGAAAGGTCCGAATGATCAACTCTGCAATCAGTTGTTAGAATCAATAGGTGTTCAAATCGTTCATTTGAAGAAATTGAAACCCTTCTTATTGGATGATCATGATACTTCCCAAAGACCTAAATTCTTCATCAATGGAGGAACAATATTACCATTTTTGTTCAAAAAGATACCAAAGCGGATGATTGACTCATTCCATACTAGAAAGAATCGCAGGAAATCCTTTGATAACACGGATTCCTATTTCTCGATGATATCCCACGATCGAGACAATTGGCTTAATCCCATGAAACCATTTCATAGAAGTTCATTGATATCTTCTTTTTATAAAGCAAATCGACTTCGATTCTTGAATGATCCGCATCACTTATGGTTCTATTGTAACAAAAGATTCCCCTTTGATGTGGAAAAGACCCGTATCAAGAATTATGATCTTACATATGGACAATTCCTCAATATCTTGTCCATTCGCAACAAAATCTTTTCTTTGTGTGCCGGTAAAAAAAATATCTTTTTTTGGAGAGAGAGACTATTTTACCAATCGAGTCACAGGTATCTGACATCTTCATACCTAACGATTTCCCACAAAGTGGTGATGAAACGTATAACTTGATCGTCAATAACTAACTAGAATGTCAATTTCCTTCCAGTTAGTTATTGGATTTTCTTTTGAGCTGATAGGGGGAAGAGTTTCATGTACATACTTTTTCTTGCCCCTTGGTTGGGGTCTCTAGCTTTCGTTGAAGTTTCGGGGTTTTCGTTTGGTACGCTTTCTTTACCTTACTTTGGTCCGACTTGATTTGGTCTGGATTTGCACCTTAGTTAGGCTCAAAGGCCACTTTTCTCGGCGACCCTTGTGTATTAGAATAGAAGGCGTTGATTTAGCTGTTTCATTCCCATTGGAAGAACTTCCTCATTTTGCCGGGCTGCTGAGCATCCGATTTCTCACTAGTTACGGAAAGCAAAAGCAGAGACAGATAAGCCGGTAAGATCAAATGGAATTGATTGACAGTTACAGAATGAAATTGGATCTTCAGGCAAGGAAGTCTTCTAGGGAAGCCTGGTCAATTCAGACCTTGTCCCCGTGCTCAGTTACTGTTCTCTTGTCTGAATTCAGGACCTTCCTTAGATTGAGATCTGGCAGCAAGCAGCAAGTCAGGTTTAGTTACCATCCCTTCCTGAGAATGAGAAGTCAAGTAAGGTTCTAAGTTACGAAAGAACCGTAAGTCCAAAGAAAGAAGCCATAGAAGATTCTCTTCTACTTCGTTTTCAATTTCATTGCCTTGATCCGGGAACTTCTCTTTAGGCTCTTCCCGTCTCTGATCTGACTATTCCCTGAGCCGGTCAGTTACGTAACGAATATAGATTTCTTCTCCTTCGGAGGAAGTTGCAAGCCTGGGAAGAAATGCCACTAGGCAAGAAAAGAAACCTGTCTTCTAGCATTCTAGCCTTCGTGCCCACACTTCTTTTCCTGTAGAGGAGTCAAGCTTAATAATACACTAATACTCTGACCTACCAATACGCATACAAGCCCTACCGCAACTAAGCTACAACTCTGATATCGTTCGTTCGCAACCCCATTCCTCAACCCGCCTATGCCTTATCCCGTATCTTTACAGCTTCGTGGGAAGTGACTCTAGAATCTAATCCTTTATCCCGTCAAAGCATTCAATTGAATCTGATCTGCTACGAAGGACCTGGTAAGATGATCCTTTCTTTAGAAGCTAGAGGACGAAAAGCAGCCTGAGAGAGGAATTAGGGCTTAGCTGGTTCGGATGATCAGCCACACTGAGACACGGCCCGGATTCCCACCACGGCACGGGGGCAGAACAGACAGGACTGGCTGGACTGATTGACCGAAGAACGGAGTATAGGACAAGAAAGTCCGGCTCCACTCACTTGTTCGGCCGACTAAAGAGAATCGAATTTGCCGGGGGGATAAAGGTACTTTTTCGATCTCCCAGCGGGCCGGGTTTTTCTAGATTCATGAGGCTACTTACTAAGCCTAAGTGCCTCCATATCCACCAATGGCTCACAAGCCGGAAACCTATACCACCGCTTTCACGAGTGATATAGACCAGAATCCCAAGCACAGTTCCAGACAGAGATCCGGACGCTATCGACACACACTGCCGTGGATTTCCTACAGACAATGCCGTCCCGTCTCTAGTGATCGCTTATACAGCGCTACGATGACAGAAACACTTTCTTAGGCGATGTTTGACCACCGGCCTCATAAGAGAAATCCCTGATCAATCAGAAGAGAGGAGACCAGGAGCATACTGAGTGGGGGCTTACCCCTTGCTCAAACTTAACCAGAGCTGATACAGCAAACCTGGTCGGACGAGTAGCTCTCGGTACTCCGAGTACCTTCCAAAGTACTCGGATGGCAGCATACTTTCAGCTCAGTAGACCTAGTAAAGTGCGGTCAGCAGCCCCTGCCTTGAAACTAGAAAGTGCAGGAACCGCCGTGACATCATATGTTACTAGATTCTGATTTGACTTCATATGTGAGTTTCAAATAGCGTAAATGAAAGAAAGAGATTCGATAGAAATCGGATAGGATAGATGGATGGATCTATCTTTCTATTCAGAATATATGGTTGCTCGCCCTAGACTAATCTCGCCTAGACTAACTAGACTAAGGAGACAAGCTCAGGCCGCGCGAAATCCTATAGCCGTTAGCGCAGGGGTATGAGATCACTGAAAGAGTAGTTAGGGATAGGGGGGGCTGATTCAGGACGGAAAGGGTTAGGTAGAGTGTGAGTTAGGGAAGGAACCCATTCTATCTAATGTACATGATTCTCAACTGAACTTACGCCATTCTAGCCTTGCTAAGTACCCTGACTTCTTTCAGGTCCAGTTATTTACTACTTTCTCTCTTATCTTAAGGGGAAAGACCAGCTTCCTTTACCCAGGAGCTATCGAACCTGCCTCAGGCACCTACCTGTCCTGCCTCGAGAGAGAAGTGTAACTTTGAAGTAGACTTCTTTGCTCGGCCAATCGAATGAATGTGTACGAGATCCCAGAAGGGCCCAATTTCTCAATAGCACCTTTGTCTAAAGTTCAAATTCAAGAATGAATATAGAAAGACTGACTATCGGAATGACTTTTGAGAAAACAGCTGAGTATGCCTACCTTATTCTCTCGGATCTCGAAATAGCAGGCTCAATGGGTTCTCAAAACTCAAACAAGAGTCAGAAAGGCATGGCATGATTTGTGATCGAATATCCCTCTTTTATGAGACCAATCCCAACATCTCTAGCAAGAGGCCGGGTCGATTTGCTAAGAAAAACACTTGGGCTTCCTTTTACTCAACACGCTTTACACACCTTCCCACACCCTTCCATGGTGGGTAGGGTCTGGCTCTGGCTTACCAATTGACTGAAAGCGGACTAAAAGTCAATCACTCGACCAGGAAGCAAAGGATTGACTTGGCTAACCGGCCCTGATCAGCGAAGTCTCTATTATATCTCTGACGTTAGTTCATTAGATGAAAGATCACCTTTCTTCCCTGACCCTAGCCGCCTTCCCTTCGATCGGCCTCTCCCGCGAGTTAGCGCAGCCTTTCTTACGTGCCCGGCCCTTGCTTTGGTCGAGAATCAGACGAGTAGATGGATTTAGACAGACGCTCAGAGGCTTTTCGTGCTAGTGCGTCTTTATCCCTACTATCTCTTTCAAGCCGTTCCCTTGCTTGTTCCCCGTCGGAAGAGTCACTCTCTACCTCCTCTTTCTCGGAGAACTCTGAGGAAGTCGTCCTTGACTTGACTGCAACTCAAAGTCAAGGCTCGGCTGCAACCATAACTGCTGATGTTGATTCAGCTTACCTACATTCTGATCGTCCTTTCTTGCCACCGCACTTCACTAGTGCTCGCCTCCGCCTTTGCGAGCTTTCTGCTCACCCTTTTCCCCTCGTTGGTCCATCTCAGACCAGTGCTGCTTCTTTCTTCGGGTGACCCTTCCTCTTGAAAGCGTCCTTAAAGAGGAAAGTCACTTCGCTGATGAAGATGGGGAAGAGAAGAGACTGAGATAGAGTACGGTATTTTCAACTTAGTGAAGTTCTCCGCCCTGTCTGGCTGCTATAGTCTCAGTAGTATAGAAGACGGACTAATGGGACAGCTGCCACTCCAGGGAAAACCGAACCATACTACTAATCTCATATTCAATCTAATCTAATGGGCTCCCCTCCGAAAAGAAGGGTGAGCTCGCCCGATCGATAGGTAGAGTCACTTCATTTCCTTCTTCGGCCTTAGTTAGGGTTGCAGTTCTCCTTCCTGCCCAGTAAATAGCGGTTGGTGAAGCTAATCAATCGTTGCGGTTGACATTTTCTCACCTCTACTTACTACTAAGCTAAGGAGGTGTTTTGGTGAGCTGGTCCAACCTTCCGCCGACTACTTGATCGTCCTCTTCGCCAGGAGGTCACCTTATTCGCCTATCTAAAAATGACTCATCTTGTTCGCCGCTACGCGGATATGAAGCTCCTAAAAGTCAGTCGTCTAAGGAAAAACCTGAGTGGACGTACCCAAGTTGTTTGGGGAACCACTATAAATTCCTTGTGTCGTCTGGATTGTTTTATTTAATTACTTGCATTGTGGCTGTGATTAGATCTTAACTAGGTTTGCTAGTTGCTGATTAGGTTTCCTAACCTTAACTGTAATTACAGTTGGCTGCCTTTTTGTGCACAACACTTGTGTTAGGCTCTAAGGTTTAATCTCAAATATCTATAACTTTCATTCCGCATTTAACTCCAAGGGAGTTGAGTAGAAAGTCAACTTTGCTAGTGCAATTTTTGATTACTCTATTCACCCCCCCTCTAGAGTAGTATCTATCCCTTCTCTTTCAATTGGTATCAGAGGGAGGTTGACTGACTGAATAGGCTAACACCTAAGTCACACGATCCTGATAGATACCAAAGTTTATAGATATTCACTTTCACTATCATGGCCCAGTCCAAGGATTATTCTAGCACCAGACCTCCAGCATGCAACTTAGCTAAGTTTGGCATCTGGAAGGCAAGGATCAAAATATAAGTGAATTCTATTGATGAAAGTATTTTTGCTTCTATTTTGACAGGACCACCAAGAGCACCTGCTGCTGCTACTGCCTCATCATCATCTGATATGAGTGCAGTGCCTCCTCCAAACTATAATGATGAGTACAAAAAGGCAAAGATAGCAGATGCCAAGGCAATGAACATTCTGGCTCAGACAATGTCTGATGATGTATTCTAGAAGGTTGCTGACTGCTCCTCAGCAAAAGCTATGTGGGATACACTGAACCACATTGTAGTTGGTTCAGCTGATGAAAGGAAGGACAGGAGGTCCAACCTTATCTCACAGTATGAGAATTTCAAGAAAACTGATGTTGAATCAGTTGAAGCTATGTATACAAGGCTCAGCTCAATCATCAATGAGCTGAGGACCCTTGACAAGGATATTTCATTGACAGAGGTCAATGATAAGATTCTTATGTGCTTCCCTAGCACATGGGATCTAAGGATCTGGCCTATCAAGGAAGCCAGAAGCATAAATGAAATCTCAACAGAAGCCCTTCTCGGCAAGCTCAAGTCTTTTGAGCAAGTGCTGAAGTCCAGGGAAGCTGAAGCTGAAGCAAAGACCCCAACTCCTACAAGAAAATAGCAAACCCTTGCTCTTAAAGCTGCTGACACTTCTGAAGGCAGCCAGTCCAATGAGGAACTAATGATATTATTTGCCAAAAGGTTTCTCAAGATGGGAAGGAAGGAATTCAGAAAGAAATCTTCAAAGTATGAAGATAAACCAAGGTATGATTGCACCTCTTCTAAAGAAATAATCTGCTATGGTTGCAGAAAGCCTGGACATATCCTTCCAGATTATCCAGAGGAAAAGAACAAAGATAAAAGGAAAGACAAGGATCAGCACAAGAAGCACTCCAAGCCATCCTCCTACAAGAACAAAAAGAAGGAGAGAGGCTTTGTTGCTGAAACCTGGAGCGATTCTGATGAGGAATCCTCTTCCTCAAGCTCCAGTGAGGATGAAGAAGAAAAGAAGGCAAAGGAAGTTTGCCTGATGACAATTGATGCCTGCAGCAATCACTCAGCTGCAGAGAATTCAGATTCTGATGAAGAGATGCCAATAGAAGATGAGGTACTATCTTCTTATGATTTCACTTCTGTAGAATTTAGATTAGAATTTAAATCTTTATGTTTAGATTTAATTAGTTTTGAAAAAGAGATTAAAGAACTTAGACATAGGCTAACTGAATCAGAAATCATATCTATTGAAAACATCAAGTTAAAGGAAGATCTCACTAATTCTAGTGAAGAATATAAATTTCTTAAGAATGAGTTAGCTAAATCCAAAAGGCTAGAAGAGTCTCTAAAATGTAGAAGCCTTAAGTTGCTTGAAATAACCAGCATGTCTAACACTAGGACAGACAATAACAAATTAGGCTTAGGAGTTTCTTCTAGTGAACCCCCAATCATTCTTAAAAACCATCTTTCAACTCCAGTGAATTTTATCTCAGCTGATGGGATAAAGAACACTGAGCAAGTTAATCAAGTAAATAGAGCTTTAAATAAAGCTAAAAGAGAGAAAAGAAAACAGAAATTTAAGGAATTACAAAAAACGTCGAACGCTGCTCGACGATCTCAGGCTCAGTGGTCGAACGAAGCTCGACGATCTGAGCATCTTCTAGTGCCACCACTCGTTGGAAAGGTAATTTTAAGGGCTATGACTTTCGTGTTTAGTCGAAAGCCCAGATCTGGTCACATCATACCAGAAATGCAACTCGAAGTCTGCTGCGTACAGGATACAGAATTCCTGGGCATTAACTCCCAACCACAGCGGATTCAAACGGTCTTTCCCGTGGCTACAAGTATCGCATGGAAACGTGCAACCACTCGTTGTAAAGGTAATTTCAAGGGCTACAACTTTCGTGTTTAGTCGAAAGCCCAGATCCGCCCCCTTCTTGCTTAAAAATATCCAAGAAGGTCGCTGCGTGCAGAATACAGATTCTGCACGCATCTTGAAGCGAAATGAACGGCATCCGTTCATCTTCCTCCTCAAGCGATTTTCCCCAAATCGCAACCAGAAGTTCCTCCACCCTTATTCTCCCTCTTGATGCCATTTCCTCTTCACAAGACCACCCCTATCATCACTTTGAAGCGAGGATAGGAAGAACATGACTAAGCTTTAGAACACAAGTTCTAACATGGCCTTCCTAGAAAGCTTCATCTCACACATCAAGACTCTTTTGAGTCGATGTCTCGCCTAAGAATAGCTACAGAACTAGCACCAAGCGAGAGGGGAGGAAACTCACTTCATTTCCGGCGTTTCCTCTGTTGCCAGCCATGGATCGCGTTACTCTTCATTGCGGCATCCTTGGTGCAGTTGTTCTTCACGGCAAAGGAAGGAGAGAGAGAAGTCCGCCTCCAAAGCTCGCACCAGCAAGCTCTCCTCCGACGATCTGTGATATTCTCCTCTACCCTTCGCTCCCGACGGTTTGCACGGTGATGGCTCGGCAAGAAGGATCGGATGCGATGGTTAGGGTTTGGTTTACTCCCTTTTTATATTACATATTAGGCTAAGTCCCTTCCGCCACGTGTCACTCTCTAATTGGACCGCCCAAATTAGGTTTCATTTGAAGTGACCGGTCCAAAGATCACTCAGCACGAATCCCGAGGTCCAGTTCGGTTCGCCTGTACAAGCCGGTGAATCGGCCTGGGCGCAGAAAACGCACAAGTCAAATTCGGCGGGAATCAGCCAGTGATTCCCGTCGATCGACGAGTATTGGCGGGTCATTCTCGACGAATTCGTCGAGTATCAACAATGATACTCGACAATTTTCCCTTAGCCGTTTTATCGGACACCCTGTCGCTAGGTGCGTTGAGTATCAGTCAAAGATACTCGACGATCGGTGGGTATCACCGGGTATTCTCGGCGATCGGTGAGAATCGTCAGGCATTCTCGACGATTTTCCCTTAGCCTACTGCAGTTCTGAGTCCGGCGGGTATCGACAACCGATACCCGTCGAATCGGCGAGAATCAACCTCCATTCTCGACGATCGACGAGCATCAACCTCCATTCTCGACGATCGACGAGAATCAACCTCCATTCTCGTTGATTTTTACTTAGCCGAGTTCCCTCATCTCGGCTACTGGTTGGGGTATCCTAGAACCCAACCCTACACTTATTCAATGCACCTGACACCTCGCGTTAGTGCACCCCGAGCCCGAGTTGAGTCTCTTGACTCAAAACACGTGCGAGGGGCCTAGCGCGAATTGGGACGTTACAAATCCTATAAACAAAATAAAAAGATTCCGTCCCCGAAATCAGGCTGAGGTCGTGGGGAGTAAAGCATACAGAAAACAAAATATGCTTTTAAATAAAATTACCTGAAGCAAACAACTCCGGGTAGCGTCTTTGCATCAAATACATTGGCTCCCATGTGAATTCCTCCTTCCCATGATTAGACCATAGCACTTTTACCAAGGGGACACTTTTGCGGCGCAAGGTTCTTATCTCATTATCAACGATCCGCACCGGCTCCAGTCGCACAGATCTGTCAAACGCCACAGTACCATCAGTGGTGGGGATGTATTATTCGGGCCGCAACAGCGCCTTCCAAAGGGACGATACATGGAACATATCGTGGAGATTCTCTATCTCGGGCGGTAGCTCCAGCCGGTAGGCCAAAGGGCCAACCATTTCCAATATGACATAGGGCCCAACATACCGTAGACTGAGCTTCTTCACTCCTCGCACTCGTGACACTCCATGCATAGGCCGGATTTTTAGAAACACCTTATCACCCACTTGAAATTCCACCATACGGTGCCTTGCGTTGTAATACTTCGCCTGCCGACTTTGAGCCTCCAACATGTGATCCCTTATTAGCCTAACCACCGCATCAGTGTCATCTATGTACTCAATTCCCAAAGTCTTCGGGTCTTCATCTTGCACCCAAGACAAGGGGGTCCTACACCTCCTACCATATAGGGCTTCATGGGGCGCCATGCCAATACTAGCTTGATGGCTATTGTTATAGGAGAATTCCACCAAGGGCAAGAGTCTTTCCCACGGCTCTCCCCTATCTATCACACACAACCTCAACAGATCTTCCAATGTTCGGATGGTCTGCTCAGACTGTCCGTCCGTCTGAGGATGAAATGCGGTACTGAAGGTAAGACGTGAGCCCAAATACGTATGTACCCCCTTCCACTCCTTGGAGGTGAAACGACCATCACGATCCGAAACTATTGTCTTAGGTACGCCGTGATACTGAACATATTGTTCCACAAACAGGAGTACCAAGACATCCACATGAGCCTCCTTCTTCATAGGAATGAAACGGGCAACCTTCGTCAGGCGATCTATGATCACCCACACTGAATCATTCCCTGAGCGGGAGCGAGGTAGCCCATGTACGAAGTCCATGGATATATCCTCGAACTTCCATTCGGGGATTGGCAACGACTGCAACAGGCCACCGGGGCTCCTACATTCCGCCTTCACTCTTTGGCAGGCTTCACAATGCGTGACAAAGTACCGGACATCTTTCTTCATCCCTGGCCAACACATCATCTTTTGTAAGCCGGCGTACATCTTTGAAATTCCTGGGTGCACGAAATATTGAGAGCAATGTGCTTCTCTCATAATATCCTCCCGGATTCTGCCACCTTTGGGAATGTAGAGTAGGCCGCGAAAGTAAACGAGGCCATCCTTTAGTGTGTACTCATCGGTAGTCCCGTCTTCGATTAACTTTATTGCCGGGGCCAAAGCCGCATCCAATCCTTTCTCCACTCAGATCCGGTCTAGGATATCAAAAACTATGCTCATGCTGGACAGGTACTCCGTATATTCCGATGAAGCCTTAAATATTAAGGTGATGTCCATCTCCTCGATCATCTGTACCAACTCCATGCTCATCAATCGAGATTCTGGGCTCGAGCCGGGTACTTTATTTCTCAACGCATCGGCTACCGAGTTAGCTTTTCCGGGGTGGTAGTTCAAGGTGAACTCATAGTCGCATAGAAACTCTAACCACCGCGGTTGTCTTAAGTTCAATTCCTTCTGGGTATGGACGTACTTCAAATTTTTATGATCCGAGAAGATTTCGCAGTGGACGCCGTATAGATAATGCCTCCATACCTTCAAGGCAAACACCACCGCTCCTAGCTACAAATCATGCACCGGGTAATTGATTTCATGCCTCTTCAATTGTCTTGAAGCATAAGCAATTACGTGCCCGTGCTGCATCAACACCGCTCCCAACCCCTGATAAGACGCGTCCGTATAAACTTGAAATCCTTCCTTCCCAGACGGAAGGACAAGGATGGTTGTGGAGGTAAGTCTATCCTTCAATTCCTGGAATGCCGCTTCACACTGGGGTGTCCACTCAAATGGCACTCCTTTCTTTGTCAAGGAAGTAAGCGGGAGGGCAATCTTGGAGAATCCTTTTACGAACTTGCGGTAGTATCCGGCAAGTCCAGGAAAACTCCTCACATCGGCCTCCGAATTCAAGGGAGACCACTCCTTCACGGCGCGCACCTTGGCCGGATCCATACCTAGTCCTGCCCCACTGATTACATGGCCCAAGAAAGCAACTTCCTTAAGCCAGAATTCACACTTGCTAAACTTGGCGAACAGGGCGTGCTCTTTTAGCTTCTCCAGAACTAAGGCCAAATGTCCGGCATGTTCTTCCTCCGTCTTCGAGTATACTAGGATGTTGTCAATGAACATAATGACGAAGACATCTAGATAGGCCTCAAACACTTTATTCATCAAGCTCATGAAAGCCGATGGGGCATTGGTGAGTCCAAACGACATCACTGTGAACTCATATAAGCCGTACCTTGAGCTGAAAGCCATTTTCTGTATATCATCCTCCTGTATTCTCAATTGGTAGTACCCCGAGCGCAAGTCTAGCTTGGAGAACCAATGCGCTCCCACCAGTTGGTCGAACAACTCATCGATCCGAGGTAACGGGTAGGTGTTCCGTACTGTCAGCCGGTTGAGTTCTCGATTGTCTATACATAAACGCAGGGTTCCATCTTTCTTCTTGACGAATATAACAGGGGCTCCCCAAGGCGACGAGCTGGGGCGAACAAACCCTGATTCTACCAACTCCTGCAATTGCACTCTAAACTCCGCAAGTTCTTTTGGGGCCATCCGATAAGGGGTCCTGGAGACAGGCTTAGCTCCTGGTACAAGCTTAATCTGAAAATCCACTTCTCTATGTGGGGGTAACCCTGGCAGTTTCTCGGGAAATACCTCAGGGAAATCCCGTGCTACCCGCACATCCTTCACATCTAACTTCATCTCTTTTAGTTTGAATCGTATCATGTAGACTTCATCCCCTCTCATATGAGCTTTCAAGGTCTGGATTGAGGATAACAAGATTCGTGGTGCGAAATTTATACCTTGGAAGACTACATCAGTATCCCCATGTCTCAAATAGATACGCTAGCTTCTCCGCACAGTCGATTCTCGCATGGTGCCAATCCAGCCACGCCATACCCAGGATGAGGTCAAACTCCGGTATTCTCAAAATTGTGGCAGGGGTATCAAAGGTCTTTCCCCCAATGGTTATCTCTAACTCACACTTCGCGGTTGCCGTCATCTCAGACCCGTCTGGGAGGCGTACTCTTCGAGCAATACCACTGAAATATTGCACTCCGTGTATATCTTTGATGAAGTCTTCAGACACGAATGAATGTGAGGCACCGGTATCAAATAACGTATGAGCCGGTTTCCCGCCTACCATCACGGTGCCTAAGTGTCATTAATAATACTCAAGCTAGATGTCTAGTATATCTCAAGCAACTAGAGGATATTAATGAAAGCAAAATGACAAATTCGAATCGTACCTGCAATCATCTCTTGAGGGTTCCGCTCTTGAGTCATGTCTAGGGCATACATTTGATCTCGAGCAGGTCCGGGGTTTCTTCCTCGTGGTCCTCGTCCTCGACCACGCACATATCCCCGCCCCCGAGGGGCTGCTGGAGGGAAAGAAAGAGGCACATCACCAAACAGTTGTGGGCAGTAGCGTCGAATGTGGCCCGGTTTGTTGCATTCAAAGCACACCCGTTCCTGCCTTCCGCCGTGTTGCTGAGACTGTGGAGGTGGAGGTAATGCTGACGGTTGTGGGACCGGGCGCTCCTCTCTAAATTTCTGGGGAAAACGCTCGCCACACCTCCGATATCCTCTTCCTCTTTTATTGTCAAACCTCCTTCTGTTGCTGGGGCCGGCTTCCATCACGCCCTCTGCTGGCCTCTTACCACTTCCCAAGTGGTCCGCTTCTAATCTCTTCGCCATATCAATAATCTCCGCCAGACTAGAATCCGCTATAAACAAAAGGGCTTGCCTTAGGGTGTCTCGCAAGCCTTTGTAGAATCTTTTGGCATACCCTCTATCATCCAGCTCATAGGAGTCAGCGAATCTAGCTAGGTGCTGAAACTCCCGTTGGTACTCCGTCACCGACATGGACCCTTGCTTAAGTTGCAAAAATCTCTCTTCCAGACCATCCCGAGCGGCCGAGGGGATGAAATGCTTTAAGAAGGCTTCGGAGAATTCGCTCCAACTAATGTCCGTGTACACTCTTCCACGAAAAGTGGAGCCCATGTGGGACTTCCACCACCTTTTGGCATGCAGCTCTAAGAGTGCCACCACAAGGGTCACTGTCATGTTGTTTGGACATCTTATTCCTGCCAACAACTCTTGTATAGTGTCGAGCCACTCTTCCGTACGCACTGCCGACTCTGTCCCAATATAAGCGGGAGGGGAGAGAGCTCGGAAAACGCTTAACCAACTAGATCCCGGACCCTGTTGTTGTACAGGTGTCTGCTGAGATTGGGACCTAAAGGCGTCCAGAATAGCTGTGAGCGTCTGCCCCAGCTCTGATTATTGCAATTGTATAGGTATGGACGGGGCGGGGGTGCCCCTTACTGGCTCAACATGTGCTGGGATCTACACATAAGGTACAAACCTAGGGTTAGGTTGGATAATCTAAGGTTAAAGATGGACAACTTAGTGTGAATTACATATGGGCACACCACTGCTTCCGCTAAGTCAGCTTGTCCACAAACTGACCAAACAAATGGGGGTGGCACCATTGTTAAGTGACTTTCGCCTTGGAGGATCGTAGTAAGCTGACACCATTTGTAAAACCCCCCTCCCGAAACACAAGACACGGCACGAGAGGGATCTTATGCCCAGAACAGCCGCCTTTCGGTAGCACCAACACTCGGGCTAGCATGTACCACAAGACGCCAATTCTGCCGGCTACAACCAATATCAACATATAACTGCCAACCCAACCATAATAATATGAAAGTCAAATCCACACCAAGCATATGTCCATAATATCATAAATAAAGAAGCTACAACAAGCTTCTAATATCACAGTACGAGAATAGAATTGCCCCGAAGGGTTACAACAAAATCTCTCTCTCTCACTCACATCTGTAACCGACGGTAGCGACGATAACGTCCCTTCAGGCCCTGTCACCCTGGCCTGGATGTCCGTCTGTATAGCCTGCTGCTCCACCTGTGGGGTTTCCTCCTAAAAAGGAAGACGTAGCAACCGTTAGTCAAAAGGACTAAGTGGTTTCACATCCGCTCCCCCGACGACTCCTCGGCACCGGGCGGAGAAAGGAATAGGTACAATATATACATAACAGTAGTACAACAGGTGAAGTCAGTATACATATTATAAGCAGCAACATCAGTAGTGTATAATAAACAAGCTTTTATTTTCAAATCTACAAACTACAGCAGCAAGAGAGTATATAACTAGAACAATAAGTAACTCAACTTATATGGATGCCCATACAAGCATGTAAGTTGAGGGTCGTTCAGCAGAAAGTAACTCATCGTATAGGTGTGCCCATACAAACTTATACGATAACGGTCTTGTGTATGTAATGAAGTGCAATGCTATGTATGCAATGCAATGACACACTCATGCTCAAGCACATGCAATCGCTTTATCGACATAGACCTATAGTTCCCACTATTCGAACAGGTAGCTAACCTCTTAGGCATCAACCGTCGTGGCCAAACGGTGACAGTAGAGCGGGCATCTCCACTACTAGGCTGGTCTCCACACTACCTGGCCTAGGACTCCGTACGCCTCAACGCTAGGAACACAACAGCGGAGTTCACATGCGTACTACAGCTCAGCAGGTTCTCTAGGGTAAATATGCAGCAAGATCCTAGCCCCTGACTGGCCTATGGTATGATACGGAAGGAGCCTCGGAAATGAGCACGAGGACCAAGCCCAACCGTTCACTTGGCACGGAAGGAGCCTCGAGACGTGAACATCGAGGACCAAGCCCAACCGCCCAAGGTCTGACTGTCAACTCCCATCGGTGTGACGATTGGCGAGCCCGTAGACCTACCACACTATCCTTAACCCGGGATTACGACACCGCGTGTTGACTCACACCACATGTAATTCCACTATTCTGTGGCATGGAAGGAGCCTCGGAGAAAGCACGAGGACCAAGCCCAACCATCCATCAAATACGGAAGGAGCCTCAGGACGTGAACACCGAGGACCAAGCCTAACCGTTCATGTGGCACGGAAGGAGCCCCGGGATGTGAACACCGAGGACCAAGCCCAACCGTCCAATTTTATCCAACTCAACCTCATTCCCATTAGTGACGGTCAACACTGCACATGTTAACTTCCACAATGCTACCCGTGGGGAGACGACACTCTAAGCATTGGGCTATCCATTCCCTTCCATCAATCCATTATACATCCTGACCATAGTTTTAATCATTTACAAATCCTTCCAAATGAATTCAACATACTATAGATAATGCGCATAATGGTGATCTACCAAATATAACAAAGCCTTTCATTCACTTAGGCTTGATTCACATCTCGGCTTAGGAATTCAAGTCCTCAAACATCAATCTTCACATTACCTCGGTGATTAACACAAAAGAATTCACCCAACCTCGAGATGAATTGCAACATCTATTCCATCGAATCCAAGTTCATATTATAATCACCTAGAATTGTATGTAATCTGGTCAGCAACATTGACGGAGGATTCCTGTGGCTACAGGTATCTCCTGAAAATGTGCCAACACTCGTTGGAAAGGTAATTTTAAGGGATACGACTTTAGTGTTAAGTCAAAAGCCCAGATCTGGTCACATCATACCAGAAATGCAACTCGAAGTCTGTTGCGTACAGGATAAAGAATTCCTGGGCATTAACTCCCAACCGCAGCGGATTCAAACGGACATTGCCGTGGCTACAGGTATCGCATGGAAACGTGCAACCACCCGTTGGAAAGGTAATTTCAAGGGCTACAACTTTTGTGTTTAGTCGAAAGCCCATATCCGCCCCCTTCTTGCTTAAAAATAGCCAAGAAGGTCGCTGCGTGCAGAATACAGATTCTGCACGCATCTTGAAGCGAAGTGAACGGCATCTTTCATCTTCCTCCTCAAGCGATTTTCCCCAAATCGCAACCAGAAGTTCCTCCACCCTTATTCTCCCTCTTGAGTCCATTTCCTCTTCACGAGACCACCCCTATCATCACTTTGAATCGAGGAGAGGATGAAGATGACTTAGCTTTAGAACACAAGTTCTAGCATGGCCTTCCTAGAAAGCTTCATCTCACACATCAAGACTCTTTTGAGTCGATGTCTCGCCTAAGAATAGCTACAGAACTAGCACAAAGGGAGAGGTGAGGAAACCCACTTCATTTCCGGCGTTTCCTCCGTTGCCGGCCATGGATCGCGTTACTTTTCGTTGCGGCATCCTTGGTGCAGTTGTTCTTCACGGCAAAGGAAGGAGAGAGAGAAGTCCGCCTCCAAAGCTCGCACCAGCAAGCTCTCCTCCGGCGATCTGCGATATTCTCCTCTACCCTTCGCTCCTGACGGTTTGCACGGTGACGGCTCGGCAAGAAGGATCAGATGCGATGGTTAGGGTTTGGTTTACTCCCTTTTTATATTACATATTAGGCTAAGTCCCTTCCGCCACGTGTCACTCTCTAATTGGACCGCCCAAATTAGGTTTCATTTAAAGTGACCGGTCCAAAGATCACTCAGCACGAATCCCGAGGTCCAGTTCGGTTCGCCTGTACAAGCCGGTGAATCGGCCTGGGCGCAGAAAAAGCACAAGTCAAATTCGGCGGGAATCAGCCAGTGATTCCCGTCGATCGGCGAGTATTGGCGGGTCATTCTCGACGAATTCGTCGAGTATCAACAATGATACTCGACGATTTTCCCTTAGCCGTTTTATCGGACACCCTGTCGTTGTGTGCGTTGAGTATCAGTCAGTGATACTCGACGATCGGTGGGTATCACCTGGTATTCTCGGCGATCGATGAGAATCGTCAGGCATTCTCGACGATTTTCCCTTAGCCTACTACAGTTCTGAGTCCGGCGGGTATCGACCACCGATACCCGTCGAATCGGCGAGAATCAACCTTCATTCTCGACGATCGACGAGCATCAACCTCCATTCTCGACGATCGACGAGCATCAACCTCCATTCTCGTTGATTTTTACATAGCCGAGTTCCCTCATCTCGGCTACTGGTTGGGGTATCCTAGAACCCAACCCTACACTTATTCAATGCACCTGACACCTCGCGTCAGTGCACCCCGAGCCCGAGTTGAGTCTCTTGACTCAGAACACGTGCGAGGGGCCTAGCGCGAATTGGGACGTTACATCTTTAATATCAGAGTACACAAGATAATTGACTGAAGGGCTACAACAAAAGTATCTCTAAACTCACATCAGTCACCAACGATAATTAGGGTATCATAATATAAGGCCCTGTCGTCCTGGGCTAGCTGCCCTTCTATAAAACTTGTTGTTGCTACTCTATTTGCTGTATTTCCTCCTGAAATGGAAGACGTAGCAACCGTTAGTCAAAAATACTAAGTGGCTATCACATCTGCTCACCCCGACGGATCTTAGGCACCGAGCGGTAGAAGGAGCAATGGTACAATATATATATAAGCAGTAAGTACAAGCAGGTGGTGTATCTCTACATATCATGAACTATAACATTCTTAGTGTATAACAACAATAACATCATTCTACTATAGCAATTAAGTAAGAGTATAATATCATTCAACCAAATCATATATACTTCCAAGATAGGAATGTAACTTAACTTATAAAAATGTACATACAAATTTATAAGTTAAGGATCGGCTTAATAGAAAGTAACTCATCATATAAGAGTACCCATACAAACTTATATGATAAGGATCTTGTGTAATATAATGCAATGCAATGTTATTAATGCAACATGATGACTCACACCCATGCACACATACGCATACTGCTATGTTGATACAGTCTTTTAGTTCCCACTTTTCGAGTAGGTAGCTAACCTACCAAGCGTCATCCGTCATGGCCAAACGGTGACAGTAGAGTAGGCATCTCCACTACTAGGCGGGTATCCACACTACTAGTCCTAGGCCTCTATATGACTTAACACTAATAACATAAAAGTAGAGCCCATTCGTACTATGACTTATAGGGGTCTCAGGTAGATGTGCACCAAGAACACATCCCAATCCATCCTTTTGGTATGGCACGGAAGGAGCCTCTGGGACCGTATCACCAAAGGACCAAGCCCAACCATCCACTCAGCATGAAAGGAGCCTCAGGAGTGAGCATCGAGGACCAAGCCCAACCGCTCATGGTATTTCTGTTAACTCCCGTTGATGTGATGGCTGGTGAGGCCGTAGACCTGCCACACTATCCATAACCTAGGATTATGAAAGCACGTGTTAACTCACACCGCATGCAAATTCACTGAAAGTGAGGATAGAAACAACTCTAGAGGGGGGTGAATAGAGTATTCAAAAATTATGACACCCTACTCAACTCACTTAGAGTTAATTTGTGGAATGAGTTTATAGATATTTGAAACCCTAGAGCCTAACACAAAGTGAAGTGCACTAGAGAAAGCTCATTGTAATTACAGTTGAACTTTGATCCTATCACAGCAACTAGCAATCCTAGTTATTTCTACTCACAGCCACAGTGCAATAAATTAATTAAGCAACACAGACGACACAAGAAGTTTATAGTGGTTCCCTCTAAATAGGTACGTCTACTCTTCTACCACCCTGGTAGGAATCCACTACAGGTTTTTGTTCAGGTGCCCTACAACCAACTGATCTGCTTCAGGTAGATCAAGTAGACCCTTTGAGCTTTTGATCAGGAGCTCAAAATCCAACATAGGTTTTTGATTAGGTGCCCTGCCACCAAGGTTCACTTTTGAAGGGAGTAATAACACTTTATACAAAATGTTTAGAGAGTTAAAGTTACTTCTCTATTGTTAAAACAAATTAGAGAGTCTAGTGGATTGCACAGAGCTAGAAAGCTATAAAGAATCAATGCTCCCCCTGGCTTAGAGAATGTCCAGGAAGAAGTCTTGCTTCAGGGTGCAGGAACTCTTCTGAATTCTTGACAGAGAACTGTCTTGAAATTCTTGAAGGAGCAGCTTGAAGAAGACTCTTGATTGTAGAATGATTGTTCTTCTTCAATAGCTTTTCTTTCTTCTTCTTCTTCTTCTTGAGGTACTGAGTGAATGATCCTTTCAGCAGGATGAACTCAGGATTGAAGAAGAGAGAGTTGAAGAAGGAAGATCTTCTCAGTTGAATGTATCAATGACTGAGAGATGTATCTCTTTGAATCTGTATATGAATATATGTGTGTTGTTGTATATGGTTGTGATCTGCTGTCTTTTGAAAGCACTTTATATATTGCCCTTTCCAACGGCTCTAATATTTGTTTGAATTTTGTCTTCTTCTGAAATCTGCAATCTGGGCTGCAAAAAGCATAAAGCAAAACATATCCTGCAGGCAGACATGCAATAAGGGGATAAAGCTTTCTAAGAAGCTGCAAATCCAATCTGATAAAAGGAGTACTAAAGAAAGTCATATCACAACAAACTTTTTACGGCCGGAGAAGACTTTTTGAGTCTAACGGCTATAAAGGACAGCATGGCAGTATAAAGCAAAATGATATTTCAACTAATAAGACCAAAAAAACTTTGTCAGATAAAGCATGACTTATGCACAAAGGATGGGGAAAAGATTGCCTTGAGATGTATGCATAAAATCAATGAAATAATCTTTAATAAAATATGCTAAATAAACAGGATTTAAATCAAAGAATAGAAGGAGTAGAAAATTACTAAAGACAGACAGAAGAACGTCGAACGACCCTCGGAGATCGTCGACCGAAGCACAGAAGTCGTCGACCTATCAAAACAGATAATCGAACGACACAGATAGTCGAACTATCAAAGAAGATAGTTGAACTACCACAGCAGATAGTCGACCTATCAGAACAGATAGTCGAGCTATCAGATAGTCGACCTATCAAGACAGATAGTCGAGCTATCAAGAAAAACAGATAGTCGACCTATCAAACAGATAGTCGAGCAATTAGATAGTTGAACAATCCAAGCAGATAATCGAACAATCAAACAGAACAGATAGTCACCTATCAAGACAGATAGTCGAACTATCAAGAAACACAGATAGTCGACCTATCAAATAGATAGTCGAACTATAAAGCAAGACAGATAGTCGACCTATCAAACAGATAGTCGAGCTATCAGATAGTTGAACTATCCAAGCAGATAGTCGAACTATCAAACATAACAGATAGTCGGCCTATCATGACAGATAGTCTAACTATCAAGCAAAACAGATAGTCGACCTATCAAACAGATAGTCGAGCTATTAGATAGTTGAACTATCCAAGCAGATAGTTGAACTATCAAGAAATCTGTCTGGTCAAAAGAAGTCGAGCGGGGTTCGACGATCGACGAGGCAGATACCACAGATCGTCGAGCTAACAAGAGTTTAACTAACTCAGAGAAAGACGATCTGCTGACTGACGATAGTCGACCAACTGATAGACGATCGTCGACCAGTCGATAGACGATAGTCGAGCGGCGTTTGACCATAGTCGAACCAAAAACGACTTAACCAAATTTTCATCTGGATAAGTGACAACTCTACAACTACAGCAATCTAAATAAACAACTAACCTTTGACCATAGATAAATCTTGGGTCAAGAAACTAAATGAGAAGACTAAACTCAAATCAGAACTAGGGTACCAACAATCTTCCCCTATTTGGGTTAAGTCTCTCAATAACAAAACAAACAAAACAAACTACTGGAAATGAATATAATTAAGGAAAAGAAATATCTAAGCAGCAGATAGCATCAATCAAACAGACAAATAAACAACTATTAATCAATGAAACTTAAGAAGCATTAGAATCTGGTTTAGATACAGAGGAACCAGGAAGAAAAGAAATTTTTCTGAAAGGGTCTAAAGCTTCTTTCTTTGATATCTTTAAATCTTGTTCTCTAATATTTCTAGATTCTCCTGTTCTTGGTACTACTGCTTCAGGGTGCTTTTCCATATATTTTGAAGGATCAAAAACCTCAAGTCTAACCTGGAATTTGTCTAGCTCCTTCTTTCTGAATTTAGACATGGTAGTTAAGCCTGTAATATCTTTTTCTTCTGTATTGGCTTTTCTAATATGGGCTGATACAACTAGTTCAAAAAATCTAGCCATCCTGAAATCAGGATTAAGCTCTTGACTTTCATATTCATTTTCACCAGTTGAATCTAAAGGTTTTACAGCTTTAAATTTAGTAGATAGTTATAACATGCTTGCAGCTGGCTCTCTATTTTCTTGTATAACTAAGGAAGATGGAGGAGCAAACTCAGCATATTTCTTACTTGATTTTTCAGAGAAAATAATCCTTTTACCTTTTGAATCAATTTTCGTTGCTTGAGCTAGCTTTGAGGAAGATATGCTTTTGGTTTCTTTGGAAGGTGATGCTCTTCTCTTTGGATAAGGAGGAGGAGAAAAAGTTGGCTTCTGATATACAATCTCCTTTACTTGCTCTCTTGTAATAGCTTCTTGCCTTTGATATCCAGATTGGGATCTGCTTTGATATCCTGGATTGCTTTTTCTTTTATGAGATTGAGATGGAGTGAATCTAGCAGACGGTGCTGAAGGATTTGCAGACATATTACCAGATGCTCCTGCACTGGGAGGTGGAGGAGGAGGACCTCTAGGGGTCCATTTTGGTGTTGGACTATCATATCTTTTCGATTTCTTTCTTTGCTTTTGCTGATTCTTGGAAAATCCCTTCCAGTACTGATATTATTTGGACTTGGGATCTATTCCTTTCAATATATAATAAGGAATATCATGATAAAGATTAGATGGAGGAGGAGCAGCAGCTTTACTTTTTCTTTTAGCAGATTTCTTTTTCTTAGACTCTTCTGAATCATCAGAGTCATCCTCATCCTCAGAATTAGATGATGGAGGAAGATCATAAGGATCAAAAGCCTCTTGCACAGCTTTTTCTTTATCTTTTAAAGCAGCTTTTTCTTTCTCTTCTTCTAAGGCATCCTGTGCCAGAAGAGTATCCAGATCCAGTCCTGGGGTGTCATCCCAGACTGTAGACTTTTCTTCTTGAACATCTGAAACTTTTTCTATCTCAACTGCAACTGTCATGAGGACCAGTTCATCATTCACAGTTACCTGAGGTGGAGGAGAAGATACATGATCTTGAATAGCAAGTTCTTACACTGCTTCTGGAGCTGGTTGTTGAGCAGGTTTTGGAGCAGCTTGAACTTCTTCCACTAGATCTGTAATATCAGGAACATAGATTTGCTAAATGAAATTGAAACATCCCTTCTAGGTATTCACAGACTAGCATGTCAGTTAACATGTCAAGGAAATGAGTAAATAAATTACCTTCAAGATTCTCTTCAGAACTTCCTAACTCCCACAAGTCATCTAGAAAGGAGGTAATTACCCCTTCTAGGAATAGAGCAACTAAGGGAGTAGAAGCTTCTTCAAGGCATACTTTGAACGCAAATTCTGCTTCCATTATGATATCGGAAGGCTTCTGAACAGGTGCTGGAACTGCAGAAGATGTTGCAATGTCAACTGGAGCTGCTGTTACTTTTTGAATCTCATCTTGGGGCTCTGCTGGACGAGAAACAAGGGGCAGTCCAGAGGCATCTTCCTCGAACATCTCCCCCTGCCTGATTTCTGTAGAAACTGAAGTCAGGGCCCTAACTGAAGATGGCTCAGCAGATTTTGAGAGGGCTAAGATGGAGGATGTCAAAGAAGAGATGGAAGATACAAGAGGAGCAATTGCTTCTTCAATCATGGTTTTGATTGAAGGAGTAATTAACTCCAAGATGGTTGCAATGATGGCTGCTGTAATTTCAAATGATGGTGGGGAAATCACAGGAGATGGATGATCATCAGGGATGGTGTTCTCCTGATGAGATCGAGAATGAACTGGTGATTGATGGGTGGATGCAGGAAAATCATTATGATCTGAATGAGGAATTGGTGACTGAGGAGGAGTGGATAGCTCAGAAACCAATAAATCAAAACTAGGATGAGAAATCCTAGCAAGATGAGAAGGGAGTGGAGATGTTGGTGGTGATGCATGGAGAATTGTGGAGGAATCAAGAAGAAGAGAGGCAGAAGATGGTACTTCAATTGAAGTAGATGGAACTTCAATTGAAGTACATGGTAATGCAGATGTTGATGGCACTTCAGTAGAAGTGGATGGTAATGCAGAAGAAGTGGAAGGAATGGAGTGAAATGATGAGCCTGCTTCATGTAGGTGGGGAGTGACTGAAACAATCCTTGTGCTCTCTGACACAACTAGTGTAACGCCCCGTTTTTTGTTCAGCGATTATTTTTATTCTCGGTTGGCGTTACGATGACGCGTTTCCATGGCTTGTGCCATGTGTGGAGTATGGTTTAGCTCCTTAGAACTGAGTGCCCTGTTTGGTAGCCTGTTGGCAAGATCTCCCTAGCAAACCGAGTCGTTTTGGTGACCGGTGTGGCCTCTCGGGGGGATGTTTGTGTTTGGCTTCGTTTGGGTGTAACTCGAGTTCTGTTCGTCGAAAGTTAATTTCGACTTCGCCGTTGTGTTCGTAGCGTGGATATTTAGCTACGGTGCGAATTTCGTCGAATTCCGAGGTGAATCAGTTTTCGAGTCGATTTGGTGCTTTATGTAATTTTGTAATTAATAATATAATTATATAATTATATATATATATATAGAATGAAGGAAAAGCCATCATCTTCTTCACGATAGAAAACCGCCGGCCCCTTGTACGAGAGAAACGAGTAATCGCCGAGCCTTCCCTTCGGACGCCGATTCCCGGAGCGTTTGTGGACGAAATTCGATTCCGAGAGTGGATACGGATTGCTCTCGTCGAGACCTTCATTCCTGCGGTAAGAAATTCGATTTTCGTGGAGTTTTGGAAGGATTGGAATTTTCGGTTTTGGAAGTTTTCCGCCATTAATGGCCAAATCTTTGTTCTAGGTGTTGCGGCCATTTTGATCCGTGCGAAGAGGAGGAAAGCAGTCCAAAGCTTCGCTGAGATTTGAGGCAAGTGGTATTCTTGCCCTTGCCAAGTGTTTTCTTTGAATTTATTTGCTGAAATTGAAATCCCGGTTAGCCCAGGTTAGAGGCCTTGTTGTTCTCATTTTCTCGCTAACTATAGGGCTTAGTTCTTCCTACTGAAACCCCCCACCCTATGTTATGATGTTTGGAATCCAAATTGTCGGCGTGGAGCCGTTGTTTTCATTTATTTTTGAATGTTGCTCTGGTTCGGGTATAGCCGAGAGGGACAGTTAGGAGGGGGGGGGGGGTGTGGTTGCCAATTTCCTTCGTTAAGATATTATTCGAATGGCTAGGCATAGTTTGAATGGTAGTAGCGTACGACGTAATAGTTGTCTACTGCTACTGCAGTGGCGTGAGTCGTGTGCGCGTTCCGGTGTCGTTCGGGAAATTCCAAATGGTGCAGGTTGACCGCGCACGGTCATCAACCTTTAGGGCGCACGACCACTGGTCGTGTGCCTCTGTTCGTGCGCGTATAAACTTCAGTTTCCAAAGTTCTGTCTCGGGCAATCGCACGAGCGCTGACATCAGTGCGCACGACCACTGATCGTGCGACACTGATCGTGCGCAGTTGCTAGGTTTTCTGTCAGGTTTTCCAGGTTCGTTTCGCACGATCATCAGCCGATGAGTGCGCACGACCACTGATCGTGCGACACTGATCGTGCGCTTTGTATATTTTCTATTGATAAGCGAATTTAGATTGTTTCGAGTGCGGGAGTTTAGATACTCAAGTGGCAGGCAACTACTCGAGTTCTGGATCTTCTGCCTTGGTCGTTCGACTGTCGTCGAGCTCCGCATTCTTTAGTGGGCTTGTGGGTAGTGGTATAATTTTGGCGGCAAGTGAGGCTAGCTCACTCAGCGCCAAAGTTTAGGTAGGCACTGAGTGCGTTTCACTCAACGCCTAGTCGTGTTGGTTTATTTCAACACTCTTCCTTTACCTTGTATTTCGTTTCCGAGTGGATTTTCCAGTTGTAATTCTGGGTTTTCCTTGTCGGCCGTTTTCTTTATTTTTCCTAAAGGCCGAATCGTGGGTCGTGAATAGTAATGGTGGTTGTAGCTCTTTATGGGGGTGGAGTTGTGTGATATAGCCAAGGCCACCCATGGATTTCTTGCTCCAGGTACGGGCTGGGCATGTTGGGTGGAAGGTCCCTTGTGTTTTCACGTGTTGACCCTCGAGCTTTTGACTTGGACATGGTGGATTGGGGGACTACGTTTGCCCTCGATCCGGTTCCTCGTTGTTGTTTTTGCTACTATCACTTCCCGCAGATTAGGGTGTTAGAAGTTTCTTCTTTGGTAGTTTGCAGCATTCTGGCTCTTGGTAGCCTAGTAGGCCCTGCAGGATGTGGTTCCTGGGCTGGGTCGTTGCTGTTTCTTTGCATGTTGTGCATTTCTTGTAGTCCTGTTGTGGATAGTTGTGACTCTTTCTACTGCATGTTTCCTGTTATTTTGTCCTTTTGGTTGACTCTTTCATGCAGTTTTTCTTTGTTTAGCTTGCTGAGGTATTCTGTTTTCTTTTGGAATACCCCAGGTTCTGAGCTGTAGCCAGTCTGGTGGCTAGTTGGAGGTGGTGTTGTTGGTGGACTTCCGGACCTTTGGAGTTCTGTTTACCTTGTTTGTGAGGTTGTTTTCAGTACTTTCTTACAGGCATATATGTGTGCTGGTGGGTTCGTGTCAGGTTGTTGGCGCCCACTAGTAGTTTTTACCTTGTACTAGATATACACTATTGCTGCTACCATTTATTTTCTGGAGATAGTCTACTTGCTTTGAGAAGGTTTTATGCTAGGTTGCTAGTTATTTTTAAACTATAAATACTATTATAAATGAAGCTCATGATCAGCATGTTTTTTTTATAAACTTAATCACTATTTTCCAAATCACGTACGAAAACCGTTTTCTTATATATATTATATAAACTAAGTATAGTGTCTTGCATAGCATGAGTGGTTCTCTTGGGACCCTTATGCGCTCTTTAGGGTGTAAAACCTAATTAAAGTATTTTTCGCAGCGTTTAAATATAGTTTTCTTTTGTGGACTAGATGATCCACTGAGCCGAGGGATACAGACTCTAAACATAACTAATTTTCTATTCATTAAGCACATGATTTCCTTGCATAAAGATTGTAGTTGGATTTGCCTGAGCGTCAGCAGTTATCCCCTGCTTGACGTGGCATCATGACGCGTGTTTTCTCTTACTCTGATAATTCTTAATTCGGAGAAAATGCGGGTTGTGACAGTTGGTATCAGAGGGAGGTTGCTTGACAAGTTAGTTGGGCAACCTTCCTTGGATGCTTTTAGTAGTTCAGCATCATGTCATTCACACACCGATATGTCATCAGCACGTCTTGGCAAAAGCACGAACACTACACTCATAGCATAACATGAAGTATACGGGGCATATTATGTAGTATGGGATGCATAATATGTGTTCGTATATGGATCCACCATAGGGGCTACATGTGAGGGTTATGTAGTATGGGATGCATAATCTCACCACATGACTGCGACTAGCGCGTTTCTTTTTCGTTGCATGGAAATGTTATGTAGTATGGGATGCATAACATTTTCATGTGTACGCCGCTCATATCATGCATTAGGGCCTTTTTAGAATGCATAACACAAACATGCATATCATAACATTGCATAAGCACAACGCGCCGAGCTAAAGATTTGCAGGATGACATATGTACACACATAAATTTTCAAACTAACATAAGTTCATGCATCCGATCTAGGCACAAGAGTTGGTGAGGTGGTGGTTAACCATCCTAGGTTAGGGCATATCATCTAATTATTGTGAAGAAGATAAACTCTCAGAGCAAGTTTGGCAGCTTTAAGTCTATATCTACATATGTATTGTCTGTACTGGTAGTCGGTTCTCGTCGTGGGATTTGGATCTGAATTGTGTTGTATTGATTTTTTTAGGATGGCTAGGCGTCCTGCGACTCGATCGACTCCCCTGTCTGAGGGTGAATCATCTGGAGCTCAGAACGATGCGGTGATCGAGGGTCTGCGTCAGAGTAGCGAAGCTATGGGTAGGCAGTTGGAGGAGGTGCAAGCCCAGATTCAGTCTTTGGTGGCAGTTGTGGCAGGGCAGGCTCAGGGTGCGCAAGTTCCTGCAGGGGGGTTAGCTGTTCCTCCTCCTCCTGCACCCTTGAGGCCTCCAGTGGTGGTGCCAGCAGAGATGGCCTTCATCTCGCAGTTTCAGAGGCTGAGCCCTCCCACTTATGATGGGAAGGCAGATTTCATGGTGATAAACGACTGGCTGATCTCCATGGAGGAGATGTTCTCGTACTCAGGGATTTCAGATGATCAGAGGGTGATGATAGCCGCCTATCAGCTTAATGGTTTAGCTAAGAGTTGGTGGCTGAGACAGAAGGAGAGCCTGGTAGCCGGATGCTCTTGGGAAGTGTTCAAGGAGATGCTGTTGAGGAAGTTCTTACCCTCGGTCGAGCGTGACCGCCTCATGAATGATTTCCTCTATCTGAAGTAAAGGCAGCTCACGGTGGGTGAGTATGAGATAGAGTTTAGTAAGTTGAGCCGTTTTGCCCCTGGATTGGTCAGCGTTGAGGCTGATCGAGTTAAGCGATTCCTCGGTGGTTTGAGGAGTGAGGTGCAGCAGTTGGCCAGTGCTTATGGGTCAGTGACTTATGCTGGAGTTGTAGAGGCTGCTCTTAAGGTTGAGGCCATTGAGACGGCGAAGAGCAGAGGCCAGCAGTTGAGGAAGGATAAGAGGAAGTTGGTAGAGGAGAAGAAACCCCTGGTACCTGATGCTGTTCCGGGAAAGAGGAGCAGGGTGGTGTGCAGTTTTTGTGGCCGGTTAGGCCATCCTGTTGAGAGGTGTTTCAAGAAGGCGGCAGCTCAGAAGAAGGAGCAGGTTCATGCTATTCAGAGTGCTCCTGGGAGAGATGTCTCCTGTTCAGTTTGCAAGCGATCCGGGCATGATGCAGCCCAGTGTTGGTCCAGGGATAGAGTCTGCTATCAGTGTGGGCAGAAGGGTCACGTTAAGTCGAGGTGTCCTCAGGTCCAGTCAGCTCTTCCTGCAGTTCCATTGCAGGCATTACCTCCACCTCAGCGTGTGGACAAGGGAAAAGGGAAGCTGAACGTGATTTCTTCCAAGGAGGCTCAGACTTCGGCCCAGGTGATCTCAGGTTAGTAGTTTGTTGTTTTCTTTCTAGCCTGGTAGTTTAGTTGCTAGTTTATTTGCGGGACTGTTGTGCTAGTTCCTTAGCTTTGTGCGTTCCTATAGGGAAATTTAAGGTGAAGAACCGCTGGGCGCGTGTTCTGTTTGACTCCGGCGCTACCCACTCGTTCGTGGCTAGAGCCTTTGTGGAGCGTCATCGGTTGTCTCTAGATCGTGTTTGGGATTCCTTCCGTGTCAAGTTTCCCTCTGGTGAATCTGTGTTGTCAGATTTGGGTATTTTGGATTGCCCGGTTTTGTTGGGGGATTTTCTTGCGAAGGCGGATCTGAAGATGATTGATCTAGAGGACTTCGATGTCATTTTGGGCATGGACTGGCTCTCTCGGTATGATGCGGTCATTCAGTGCAAAGGAAAGTGCTTGGACTTCATCAGGGACGACGGTCAGCCCGGCAGCGTGTATGCTGATCCGTGTCAGGATTCTCCTGTTCTCTCTGCGGTATGTGTTCAGAGATTGTTTCTTTCTGATTGTTGTGTTTGTTTAGTCTCGGCGGTTGGAACCGTTGTTAGCGTGCCACGCTTGGAGGAGATTCCTATTGTTCGTGGTTTCGCCGATGTTTTTCCTGATGATCTTCCTGGTATCCCTCCTGAGCGGGATGTGGAGTTTGTTATTGATTTGGAGCCGGGTACGCGTCCTATTGCTAAGGCGCCGTACCGGATGGCCCCTCGTGAGTTAGAGGAGTTGCGAATTCAGTTAGATGAGTTATTGGCTAAAGGTTTTATCAGGCAGAGTTCGTCGCCTTGGGGTGCTCCTGTTTTGTTCGTAAAGAAGAAAGATGGGTCGATGCGGCTTTACATCGACTATAGAGAGTTGAACAAGGTCACTATCAAGAACAGGTACCCTCTGCCGAGGATCGATGATTTATTTGACCAGTTGCGTGGTAGCACGGTGTTCTCCAAGATCGATCTTCGTTCGGGCTATCATCAGCTCAGGATCCGTGAGGCAGATATTCCACGGACTGCGTTTAGGTCGAGGCATGGGCACTTTGAGTTTTTGGTGATGTCGTTTCGTCTGACCAACGCACCATCAGCCTTCATGGATATGATGAACAGGGTGTTCAAGGATTTCCTAGACAAGTTCGTTGTGGTCTTCATTGATGACGTGTTGGTTTATTCTCGCAGTGCTGAGGAGCACGAGCAGCATTTGCGTTTGGTCCTATCAGAGTTGAGGAGCCACAAGTTATTCGCCAAGTTGAGCAAGTGTGAATTTTGGTTGCCTCAGGTTTCTTTTCTAGGCCACGTGGTGAACAAGGATGGGATCTCGGTTGACCCAGAAAAGATTGCAGCAGTGACGGATTGGAGTAGGCCGAATACTCCTAAGGAGATCAGAAGTTTCTTAGGGTTGGCTGGCTATTACAGGAGATTCGTGGAGGGTTTCTCTTCTCTAGCCGCACCGTTGACCAAGCTGACTCAGAAGAATGTGGCATTTGTTTGGAGCGAGAAGTGCGAAGAAGCTTTTCAGGAGTTAAAGAGGAGATTGTGTACTGCTCCCGTTCTGACCCTTCCTACTGAGGGCGTGGATTATGATGTGTATGTGGATGCTTCGCATATAGGACTGGGATGCGTATTAATGCAGGATGGAAAAGTAATTGCTTATGGGTCAAGGCAGTTGAAAACTCATGAGCGGAATTATCCTACGCATGACCTTGAGTTTGCAGCGGTTATCTATGCGTTGAAGTTGTGGAGGCACTTACTTTATGGGGCCCAGTGCAAGATTTTTACTGACCATAAGAGCCTAAAGTACGTGTTCACGCAGAAGGAGTTGAATCTGCGTCAGCGGCGGTGGCTTGAGTATGTGGCGGATTATGATGTAGAAATCCAGTATCATCCGGGCAAGGCCAATGTGGTGGCCGACGCCCTGAGCCGAAAGACGGGAAAGATCTTTAACCTCTCCGCCGATCGATTAGTTGAGGAGTTCCTCCTTATGGATATTTCAGTGGGATGCTATAGTTTGCAGAGTAGCTTATCAGTGGAAGAGCCGTCCTGGATTTCTTTGACTAGACTGCATCAGAAGGACGATCCGGATCTGTTGCACCTTTTTACCAGGACAGAGAAGGGAGAGTTGCCAGATTTTTCTATTGATGATGCGGGTACTTTGAAGTACCGCGGCAGGTTTTGCGTTCCCGCTGTTGGGGACATTAAGAGTATGATTTGCACTGAGGCTCATAGTTCCAGCGTTGCCTACCATCCAGGATCTACGAAGATGTACCGTGACCTAAGGCAAATTGCTTGGTGGTATAGTATGAAAGGAGATATAGCCCGATATGTTGCTGAGTGTCACACTTGCAAGCGTGTGAAGGCCGATCATGGAAGGCCTGGTGGTAAGTTGACTCCGCTAGATATCCCGACTTGGAAGTGGGAGAGTATATCTATGGACTTCATTACGGGTTTGCCAAAATCCCCGAGAGGATTTGATTCTGTTTGGGTTATAGTGGATAGATTGACGAAGTGTGCTCACTTCGTGCCTTATAAGATTGATTACCCGATGAAGAAGATAGCGTAGTTGTACTTGAATGAAGTCATCCGACTCCACGGTGTGCCGGTTAGCATCATTTCTGATCGAGACTCCCGGTTTACTTCTCGTTTTTGGCAGAGTCTGCAGGAGGGTTTGGGTACGGATCTGAGGTATTCTACTGCGTACCACCCTCAGACCAATGGGCAGACGGAGCGGGTCAATCAGATTGTTGAGGATATGATCCGGTGCTATATTTTAGACCACGGTGGAGCGTGGGATGAGCGTCTGCGACTCATGGAATTTGCTTATAATAACAGTTATCAGGAAAGCTTGCAGATGGCTCCGTTTGAAGCTTTGTATGGGAGGCGCTGTAGGACTCCGTTGTTTTGGGCTAAGGCTGGTGAGAAGCCTTTGTTGGGTCCTGATGCTTTGGAAGAGATGGAAGTCGTCGTGAAGCTTATTCGGGAGAAGCTTCGTTTAGCCCAGGAGAGGTATGAAAAGAACGCCAATCGGCGTAGGTCTGCCTTGGAGTTTTTAGTAGGGGATCATGTATACCTCAAGGTTTCTCCAATGGTTGGTGTAAAGAGATTTGGTAAAAACTGAAAATTGGACCCAAGGTATGTGGGCCCGTTTGAGGTTTTGGAGCGGATTGGTGTGTCTACATATAGATTGGATTTTCCAGCGAACTTCCCTGGTGTTCATAATGTTTTTCATGTTAGCCAATTGCGGAAGTGTGTGCGCAGCAGTGGGCAACTCTTGGATGTTGTGCCCCAGTTAGAGCCCAACCTCTCTTTCGTTGAGGTGCCAGTTCGTATTTTGGATACTCAGGAGCGTGTGCTGCGAAAGAAGTCCATACCGATGGTGAAAATTCTATGGAAGAATCAGGATTTGGAGAGCGCGACTTGGGAGCTAGAGTCGGCCATGAGGAGGGCGTACCCTCACCTGTTTCTCTGATTTGATCGGTATGTTTCCCTTTGTAACTTCTGTTTGTTACTTTTCCTTCTTTTGTAGGAGGGTTGTGCGTAAAGTTTCGGGACGAAACTTTCTTTTAGGGGGAGTGATTGTAACGCCCCGTTTTTTGTTCAGCGATTATTTTTATTCTCGGTTGGCGTTACGATGACGCGTTTCCGTGGCTTGTGCCATGTGTGAGGTATGGTTTAGCTCCTTAGAACTGAGTGCCCTGTTTGGTAGCCTGTTGGCAAGATCTCCCTAGCAAACCGAGTCGTTTTGGTCACCGGTGTGGCCTCTCGGGGGGATGTTTGTGTTTGGCTTCGTTTGGGTGTAACTCGAGTTCTGTTCGTCGAAAGTTAATTTCGACTTCGCCGTTGTGTTCGTAGCGTGGATTTTTAGCTACGGTGCGAATTTCGTCGAATTCCGAGGTGAATCGGTTTTCGAGTCGATTTGGTGCTTTATGTAATTTTGTAATTAATAATATAATTATATAATTATATATATATATATATATATATATATAGAATGAAGGAAAAGCCATCATCTTCTTCACGATAGAAAACCGCCGGCCCCTTGTACGAGAGAAACGAGTAACCGCCGAGCCTTCCCTTCGGACGCCGATTCCCGGAGCGTTTGGGACGGAATTCGATTCCGAGAGTGGATACGGATTGCTCTCGTCGAGACCTTCATTCCTGCGGTAAGAAATTCGATTTTCGTGGAGTTTTGGAAGGATTGGAATTTTCAGTTTTGGAAGTTTTCCGCCATTAATGGCCAAATCTTTGTTCTAGGTGTTGCGGCCATTTTGATCCGTGCGAAGAGGAGGAAAGCAGTCCAAAGCTTCGCTGAGATTTGAGGCAAGTGGTATTCTTGCCCTTGCCAAGTGTTTTCTTTGAATTTATTTGCTGAAATTGAAATCCCAGTTAGCCCAGGTTAGAGGCCTTGTTGTTCTCATTTTCTCGCTAACTATAGGGCTTAGTTCTTCCTACTGAAACCCCCCCTATGTTGTGATGTTTGGAATCCAAATTGTCGGCGTGGAGCCGTTGTTTTCCTTTATTTTTGAATGTTGCTCTGGTTCGGGTATAGCCGAGAGGGAAAGTTAGGAGGGGGGGTGTGGTTGCCAATTTCCTTCGTTAAGATATTATTCGAATGGCTAGGCATAGTTTGAATGGTAGTAGCGTACGCCGTAATAGTTGTCTACTGCTACTGCAGTGGCGTGAGTCGTGTGCGCGTTCCGGTGTCGTTCGGGAAATTCCAAACGGTGCAGGTTGACCGCGCACGGTCATCAACCTTTAGGGCGCACGACCACTGGTCGTGTGCCTCTGTTCGTGCGCGTATAAACTTCAGTTTCCAAAGTTCTGTCTCAGGCAATCGCACGAGCGCTGACATCAGTGCGCACGACCACTGATCGCGCGACACTGATCGTGCGCAGTTGCTAGGTTTTCTGTCAGGTTTTCCAGGTTCGTTTCGCACGATCATCAGCCGATGAGTGCGCACGACCACTGATCGTGCGACACTGATCGTGCGCTTTGTATATTTTCTATTGATAAGCGAATTTAGATGGTTTCGAGTGCGGGAGTTTAGATACTCAAGTGGTAGGCAACTACTCGAGTTCTGGATCTTCTGCCTTGGTCGTTCGACTGTCGTCGAGCTCCGCATTCTTTAGTGGGCTTGTGGGTAGTGGTATAATTTTGGCGGCAAGTGAGGCTAGCTCACTCAGCGCCAAAGTTTAGGTAGGCACTTAGTGCGTTTCACTCAACGCCTAGTCGTGTTGGTTTATTTCAACACTCTTCCTTTACCTTGTATTTCGTTTCCGAGTGGATTTTCCAGTTGTATTTCTGGGTTTTCCTTGTCGGCCGTTTTCTTTATTTTTCCTAAAGGCCGAATCGTGGGTCGTGAATAGTAGTGGTGGTTGTAGCTCTTTATGGGGGTGGAGTTGTGTGATATAGCCAAGGCCACCCATGGATTTCTTGCTCCAGGTACGGGCTGGGCATGTTGGGTGGAAGGTCCCTTGTGTTTTCACGTGTTGACCCTCGAGCTTTTGACTTGGACATGGTGGATTGGGGGACTGCATTTGCCTTCGATCCGGTTCCTCGTTGTTGTTTTTGCTACTATCACTTCCCGCAGATTAGGGTGTTAGAAGTTTCTTCTTTTGTAGTTTGCAGCATTCTGGCTCTTGGTAGCCTAGTAGGCCCTACAGGATGTGGTTCCTGGGCTGGGTCGTTGCTGTTTCTTTACTCGTTGTGCATTTCTTGTGGTCCTGTTGTGGACAGTTGTGACTCTTTCTACTGCATGTTTCCTGTTATTTTGTCCTTTTGGTTGACTCTTTCATGCAGTTTTTCTTTGTTTAGCTTGCTGAGGTATTCTGTTTTCTTTTGGAATACCCCAGGTTCTGAGCTGTAGCCAGTCTGGTGGCTAGTTGGAGGTGGTGTTGTTGGTGGACTTCCGGACCTTTGGAGTTCTGTTTACCTTGTTTGTGAGGTTGTTTTCAGTACTTTCTTACAAACATATATGTGTGCTGGTGGGTTCGTGTCAGGTTGTTGGCGCCCACTAATAGTTTTTACCTTGTACTAGATATACACTATTGCTGCTACCATTTATTTTCTGGAGATAGTCTACTTGCTTTGAGAAGGTTTTATGCTAGGTTGCTAGTTATTTTTAAACTATAAATACTATTATAAATGAAGCTCATGATCAGCATGTTTTTTTTATAAACTTAATCACTATTTTCCAAATCACGTACGAAAACCGTTTTCTTATATATATTATATAAACTAAGTATAGTGTCTTGCATAGCATGAGTGGTTCTCTTGGGACCCTTATGCGCTCTTTAGGGTGTAAAACCTAATTAAAGTATTTTCCGCAGCGTTTAAATATAGTTTTCTTTTGTGGACTAGATGATCCACTGAGCCGAGGGATACAGACTCTAAACATAACTAATTTTCTATTCATTAAGCACATGATTTCCTTGCATAAAGATTGTAGTTGGATTTGCCTGAGCGTCAGCAGTTATCCCCTGCTTGACGTGGCATCATGACGCGTGTTTTCTCTTACTCTGATAATTCTTAATTCGGAGAAAATGCGGGTTGTGACAACTACAGCTACCCCTGCTGGAGAAGGCTTCTGAAAACTCCTTTTCCACTTAACAAATAATGTTGGATCCATCTTCTTACTAGCATTCATGGATGTGGAGACTGTAACCAACAGTTGGGGATATTTCTCTCTTAGAAATATCCCAAGTACCCTACCCAGGGTTACTTCCTTCTTGTTATTCTTCTTTCTTATCAAATCAAACAGTATTCCTTCCCAATTTATCTGTTTCTTATTTACTATTGCACACATCAAGGCAAACTGTTGCCTGGTGATGTTATCATGAGCAGAGTGCTTGCCCAGAAGAACTCTTCCAACTAGTTCAGCCAAGAACTTTATCCTTAACGGAAAATTAACGTTTAGCAATTTAGAAGGAATGCCTTCTACATGTCCTAATTCAATCAACATCCTCCCAAACTCTGGAGTATCTTGTTCATATTCCTCTTCACCATTAAGTAATCCGAAAATATCAGTTAATACGCCAGGAGTCAAGCTTACCTATTCGCCGCCAATCGTTCCAGTCATAGATTCATCACTAGAAGACGAAGTGAAGGCCCACTCTTAAATCTCTAGGATGTTTATCTTGATCCTTGTGGACATTAGCCATTCCAATCCTTATTCCTTGCAGAGCTGGAGGATTTCTACTATCTCAGAATCACAGGCACTGAAGGAGTCAAAATCTATGCTGAAGCCGGCGTCGAACTTCATCACTCACAGAAGAGCTGGAGTTATCGCCATTGATTGGGTTGGAGAAGATGAGAGAGACGACGAAAGCGAAACGACAGAGAGCGCGAGGCAGAGCTCAAACAGAAAGACGGAATATGAAAAGACGAGCTCCATCGACTACAAAAGAACGATCTCTTAACCTAGGTCGACCATCAGTTTTATATTAAAATAACAATCGTCGATCTATTTTAACAGATACTGGAGACGATGGTCGAACGGTCGTTCGACGATCTTTTCCTGAAGTAGAGTAGTCGATCAATCGTTCGACTATTTCTGTCTTCAAAATCAAATAAGCTGTCGTCGCCCGTAAGTCGACGATAGGCTCGACCTATTTGACTATCGTCGAACGTCGTTCGATGATATTCAAACATATTTCAACAAAGGCAGAAGTCACACTTAGTCTTTTCCATTAATCATGCCTAGTTGAACCAAAAAGAACAGATGCTTCTGTTCATCTAAGGGCTTGGTGAAAATATCACCTCTCTAAAGGTCAGTGGATATGAACTCAAGGCTGATCTTGTTCTTTTCCACACAATCTCTCAGGAAATGGTGTCTAATCTCAATGTGCTTGGTTCTAGAGTGGTGCATAGGATTTTGTGCAATGGAGATAGCACTGGTACTGTCACACATGATTTTTTATTCTTGTGTGTGTACCCATAATCCAAAAGCTAGTTTTAAATCCATAGGATCTGTGAACAACAACTAGCAGCTGCTATATATTCAGCCTCTGCAGTTGAAGTTGAGACAGAATCCTATTTCTTACAGAACAAAGAAACCAATCTCTCTCCCAGGAACTGACAAGTTTCTGAGGTACTTTTCCTGTCAACTCTACAACCAGTATAGTCAGAGTCAGAGTATCCAATTAACTCAAATTCTGATTCAGCTGGGTACCATAGTCCTAAATTTGGACAACCCTTCAGGTATCTCAAAATTCTCTTGAGAAGAATCAAATGAGATTCCTTGGGGTTGACCTGGAATCTAGCACATAGGCATGTGGCAAACATTATATCTGGTCTACTTGTAGTTAAATACAATAGGGAACCAACAATGGCCCTATAGTTTTTCTGATCAACTGGCTTACCCTGATCATCAAAATCTATAACTACATTAGTAGCCCTAGGTGTATGCATTGTTGAAGCATCAACCATCCCAAACTTCTTTACCAATTCCTTGGCATACTTGGATTGGGAGATGAAGATGCCATCAGCATCTTGCTTTACTTTGAGACCAAGAAAGTAAGACAGCTCACCCATACTACTCATCTCAAACTTAGAATACATCAGGTCAGAGAACTTTTTGCACAATTTGGGATCAGTGGAGCCAAAAATAATGTCATCCACATACACTTGAACTAATAGGATGGTGTCCTTGTGATGCTTAACGAAAAGGGTTCTATCAACACGAATTCGGCTGGAGATAGGCATTAGGATTCGTTACTTCGGGCTATCGCTATCTCAGAGTATCACCCAAAGGGGCGAGCGAAGGATGAAAGAAAGCTCTTGAACAGGAGATGGGATATGAATTCGAGTGTAGGGATAGGGAAATCAATCGACTAAAGGCGTTGGAGCAATACGTCAAGGAAAGTTCAGAGATAGTTCGGTCTTCTGATCCGGTCGTAGATCGGAGAGGCTAGACCGAAGATGTGCTGAGATAGGAGTGGCGGGGATAAGGGTTGAGAAATGCGGTAGAAGAGCAGTTTTTCCGGTTCGGGATGTGATCCAAGGGAAAGCCGACTAACCCGGATATTCGCTAGAGTAATGCATCCCAAGAAGGCGAGCGATAGCGAATACGAAAGAAAAGAAAGTATCATAGATCATGATCATACAGCAAAAATCTATCTATATAAGAAGCTTCCCTCAGAAGCTTACCCAATCCTGACTACTCTCCTAAAAAAGTTGTGCTCTAACAAGAAACTAGCTAGAGTCTCATACCAGGCTCTGGGTGCTTGTTTAAGTCCATAAAGAGATTTTTGCAACTTGTACACAAATGAGGGCTGAGTTGAAGAGACAAACCCAGGAGGTTGTTCAACAAATACCTCTTCCTTTAGCTCACCATTTAGGAAGGCACTCTTAACATCCATCTGAAAGACCTTAAACTTCATTTAGGCTGCATAGGCTAGAAAGATCCTTATTGCCTCTAGCCTTGCAACAGGGGCAAAGGTTTGGTCATAAGCTATACCTTCCCCCTGTCTATAGCCCTGAGCTACAAGCCTAGCTTTATTCCTTACAATAATTCCTTTTGCATCCAACTTGTTTCTAAACACCCACTTGGTGCCTATGATCAGTTGGCCTTTTGGTCTTGGAACAAAAGTCCATACCTTACATCTTTCAACCTGATTGAGTTCCTCTTACATAGCAATCATCCAGTGGGGATCTAGCTCAGCATCTTTTATGGTGAGGGACTCAATTTATGAAAGGAAACAAGCATGCATCACATCCTGTCTTAATTGATGTCTTGTTTGTACACCAGCTGATATGTCTCCAATCACTTGAGATGTAGGATGATCTCTAAGTGTGACAAGATCAGCATGTGGGATGTGATCTTCAGCAACAGTCGGGATGAATTCCTCAGGTGGAATTGGATCAACTGTTGATGGTACAGCAACTGCTTCTGCAAAGTCTTCATCACTGTCTGAATCAGTGATATGAAGAGTTGATAGATGGAGAATCTCTTGAGTGATATCTTTACATGATTCTGGTACCTGCAATGAGCTTGAGGAAGGAGAAATTTCCTTCTCCTTGTAATACATCTGAGATTCATCAAAAGAAACATGTACAGAGTCCTTAATTTTAGAAGATGATTTATTAAATATCCTATAAGCTTTCCTTACTTAAGAATATCCAAGAAAAATTCCCATTGAAGCTTTTGCTTCAAACTTTCTAAGGTATTCTATGTTATTGTTATGAATGTATACTACACAACCAAATACTCTAAAATAATTAATTTTAGGTTTCTTTCCCTTAAGCAACTCATAAGGAGTTTTACTCTTAAGCTTGTGTATAAGACATCTGTTCAAGACATAATTAGCTGTGCTAACAGCTTCTGCCCAATAAGAAAGAGGCATGTTAGCATCTGCCAATAATGTTCCAGCAGCTTCAATCAGGGTTATATTCTTCCTTTCCACTACCCCATTTTGCTGGGGAGTTCTAGGAGCAGAGAAGCTATGTTTGATACCTTCTTTCTCACAGAATTCTTGCATGAGAAGAGAATCAAACTCAGTACCATGATCACTTCTGATCAAGGCAACATGAGTAGAATACTCAGTCTGCACACATAGATGAAAATCTGTAAGAACTTTGAAGTTATCAGCCTTTGTTCTCAAGAAGAACACCCAAGTGAATCTAGAGAAGTCGTCTACAATTACTAAAGTGTAATACTTCCCTCCTACACTCTGTACATTTATTGGGCCAAAAAGGTCCAAATGTAATAAATACAGGATTCTAGGTGAATCACTTTTATTTACAGATTTAAAGGAATTTTTGGTTTGCTTGCCTAATTGACAAGCCTTGCATAAGCTCTCCTTCTTGTAGGGGCAAGAAGGTAAATCTCTAACAAGGTTGTATTTAGATAACCTAGATATGTTCTTGAGGTTAACATGGCTAAGCCTCTTATGTCATAAGGTGTTGTTATTTGTTACTTCATTAAACAAGCAGATTTCAGAATGAGTTGAGTTAAAATCTACTAAATAAATATTACCCTGTCTAATACCTACTAACACAACATTACTATTTAAAGTAATATTACAGAGAGAGTTAGTGAAAGATACTTGATATCCTGCATCACATAACTAGCAACCCTCTTGAAAGTTACTGCTCCAATGGTAGTCCTACCATATCCTTCAGTTTGACCACAGCTGTAATCCCCAAAGATCACCTTTGGTCCAAGCTTGGCCTTGAATCTTGACATATTGTCTTTATTTCCTGTCATGTGTTTGGAACAACCACTATCCAAATACCATTTATCTTTAGTATATGGATAGGTCTTCACCTGCAGAGTAGACAATTAGACATTGTGGACCCAGGTAACCTTGGGTCCATTATTCTTCACATAATGAAAACTTGAAATAAAAGAATAAGCAGGTTGGGGTTTATATCCTAAAGGGTAAGATCTCCTAGGTGGGATACTCCAAGCAGTTAATGGGTCCACAAACCTAGGGTTTCTTTTTATATTAGGGTTTCTAAGGTTCTGGTTGTAATTTTGAAAATCAAATTGAAATTGTCGATAAGCGTTTGACGATTGATGCTCCGATTGTCGAACTTCGTTCGACCATTGATCCTTCGATCGTCGAGCAGCGTTCGACGCTTTTCGTAGCTCCTTAAATTTTTGTTTTCTCTTTTCTCTTTTAGCTTTATTTAAGGCTTGATTAACTTGTTTTACTTGCTCAGTGTTCTTTATTCCATCAGCTGAAATAAAGTTCACTGGAGTTAAAAGATGATTTTTAAGAACCAATGGGGGTTCACTTGATGAGGCTCCTAAGCCTAGCTTATTATTGCCAGACCAAGTGTTTGTCATGTTAGTGATTTCTAGCAGCTTAAGGCTTCTACCATTTAAAGATTCTTTTAATCTCTTGGACTTTGCTAGTTCATTTTTAAGAAACTTTATTTCTTCACTAGACTTAGAGAGTTTACTTCTAACCTAGCATTTTCATTGGAAATAGATTATTATTCTGCTAATTTATTTCTAAGTTCCTTAATTTTTTTTGTGAACTAATTAATTCTAAACAAAGAGATTTAAACTCAGATTTAAATTCAGCAGAAGAAAAATCATAAGAAGATAATACCTGATCCTCTGTAGGCATTTCTTCATCATCATCAGAACTCTCTGCAGCTGAGTGGTTGCTGCAGGCATCAATTGCCATAAGGCAAATTTCCTTTGCCTTCTTCTCTACCTCATCTTCACTAGAGATTGAGGAGGAAGATTCCTCATCTGAATCACTCCAGGTCTCAGAAAAAAATCCTTTCTTCTTCTTCTTATTTTTGTAGGAGGAGGACTTGGAGTGCTTCTTGTGATGTTCTTTTTCCTTTCTCTTTTCTTTGCTCTTTTCCTCTGAACACTCTGGTAGTATGTGTGCAGGTTTCCTGCAACCATAACAAATAATTTCTTTAGCAGGAGATCTGTCATACCTTGGTTTATCTTCATATCTTGAAGATTTCTTTCTGAAGTCTTTTCTTCGCATCTTGAGAAACCTTTTGGCAAAGAGTGCCATCAGCTCCTCATTGGATTGGCTTCCTTAAGAAGCATCAGCAGCTTTAAGAGCAAGAGTTTTCTCTTTTCTTGCTGGAGTTGGAGTCTTTGCTTCAGCCTCAGCTTCCCTGGTCTTTAGAACTTGCTCAAAAGATTTGAGCTTTCCAAGGAGGGATTCAGTTGAGATTTCAGTCGTACTTCTAGCCTCCTTGATGGGCCAGATCCTGAGATCCCATGTGCTGGGGAAGCACATCAATATATTATCAATTACTTCTGTCAATGTAATCTCCTTATAAAGAGTTCTCAACTCATTCATGATTGAACTTAGCCTTGTGTACATGGCTTCAACTGATTCAGCTTCAGTCTTCTTGAAGTTTTCATACTGGGATATAAGTTTGGACCTTCTGTCCTTCCTTTCATCAGCTGAACCAGCTACAATCTGGTTCAGTGAGTCCCACATGGCTTTTGCAGAGGTGCAATCAGCCACTTTCTGGAAGATTTCATTAGACATAGTCTGAGCCTAAATGTTCATAGCTTTGGCATCAGCTATCTTTGCCTTCTTGTAGGCATCGTTGTAGTCTGGAGGAGGCACTGCACTAAGATTTGTAGATGTTGTAGCAGTGGATGCAGCAGGAGGTGTTGGAGGTCCTTTCAAAATAGAAGAAAAAATGTCTTCATCAATAGAGTTCATATATAATTTGATTCTTGCCTTGCAGATGCTAAACTTAGCTAAGTTGCAAGCTGGAGGTCTGGTGCTAGAGTAATCCTTGGACTGGGCCATCAAGTGAATATCTATAAGCTTGGTATCTATCAGGATCTTATGACTCAGGAATTAGCCTGTATAGTCAGTCAACCTCCCTCTGATACCAATTGAAAGTGAGGATAGATACAACTCTAGAGGGGGGGTGAATAGAGTATTCAAAAATTAAGACACCCTACTCAACTCCCTTAGAGTTAATTTACAGAATGAGTTTATAGATATTTAAAACCCTAGAGCCTAACACAAAGTGAAGTGCACTAGAGAAAGCTAACTGTAATTACAGTTGAACTTTGATCCTATCACAAAACTAGCAATCCTTGTTCTTTCTACTCACAGCCATAGTGCAATAAATTAATTAAGCAACACAGACGACACAAGAAGTTTATAGTGGTTCCCTCTCAATAGGTACGTCCACTCTTCTACCACCCTAGTAGGAATCCACTACAGGTTTTGGTTCAGGTGCCCTGTCACCAACTGATCTGCTTCAGGTAGATCAAGTAGACCCATTGAGCTTTTGATCAAGGGCTCAAAATCCAACACAGGTTTTTGATCAGGTGCCCTGCCACCAAGGTTCACTTTTGAAGGGAGTAATAACCCTTTATACAGGAGGTTGAGAGAGTTAAAGTTTCTTCTCTATTATTAAAACAGATTAGAGAAGCTAGTGGATTGCACAGAGCTAGAAAGCTCTAAAGAATCAAGGATCCCCCTAGTTTAGAGAATGTCCAGGAAGAAGTCTTGCTTCAGGGTGCAGGAACTCTTCTGAATTCTTGACAGATAACTGTCTTGAAATTCTTGAAGGAGCAGCTTGAAGAAGACTCTTGATTGTAGAATGAATGTTCTTCTTCAATAGCTTTTCTTTCTTCTTCTTCTTCTTGAGGCACTGAGTGAATGTTCCTTTCAGCAGGATGAACTCAGGATTGAAGAAGAGAGAGTTGAAGAAGGAAGATCTTCTCAGTTGAATGTATCAATGACTGAGAGCTGTATCTCTTTGAATCTATATATGAATATCTGTGTGTTGTATCTGTGTGTTGTTGTATATGGTTGTGTTTTGCTGCCTTTTGAAAGCACTTTATATATTGGCCTTTCCAACGGCTCTAATCTTGGTTTGAATTTTGTCTTCTTCTGAAATCTGCAATCTGGGCTGCAAAAAGCGTAAAGCAAAACATATCATGCTGGCAGACTTGCTATTAGTGGATAAAGCTTTCTAAGAAGCAACAAATCACATCTCATAAAAGGAGTACTAAAGAAAGTCATATCAGAACAAACTCTTTACTGCCAGAGAAGACTTTTTGAGTCTAACGGCTATAAAGGACAGCATGGCAGAATAAAGCAAAAAGATATTTCAACTAATAAGGCAAAAAAAAACTTTGTCAGATAAAGCATGACTTATGCACAAAGGATGGGGCAAAGATTGCCTTGAGATGTATGCATAAAATCAATGAAATAATCTTTAATAAAATAAGCTAAATAAACAGGAATTAAATCAAAGAACAGAAGGAGTACAAAATTACTAAAGACAGACAGAAGAACGTCGAACGACCCTCAAAGATCGTCGACTGAAGCACAAAGATCGTCGACCTTTCAGAATAGATAGTCGAACGACACAGATAGTCGAACTATCAAAGAAGATAGTCAAACTACCACAAGCAAGACAGATAGTCGACCTATCAAATAGATAGTCAAGCTATCGGATAGTTGAACTATCCAAGCAGATAGTCGAACTATCAAACATAACAGATAGTCGACCTATCAAGACAGATAGTCGAACTATCAAGCAAAACAGATAGTCGACCTATCAAACAGATAGTCTAGCAATCAGATAGTTGAACTATCCAAGCAGATAGTTGAACTATCAAGAAATCTATCTGGTCAAAAGAAGTCAAGCGGGGTTCGACGATCGACCAGGCAGATACCACAGATTGTCGAGCTAACAAGAGTTGAACTAACTTAGAGAAAGACGATCTGCTGACTGACGATAGTCGACAAACTGATAGACGATCGTCGACTAGTCGATAGACGATAGTCGAGCGGCGTTCGACCATAGTCAAACCAAAAACAACTTAACCAAATTTTCATCTGGATAAGTGACAACTCTACAACAACAACAATCTAACTAAACAACTAACCTTTGACCATAGATAAATCTTGGGTCAGGAAACTAAATGAGAAGACTAAACTCAAATCCAAACTAGGGTACCAACATTCACTTATTTTCTAAGCTAACAGATGGAGGTGTTATAGGTTTGGCCCCATCGTGGTCTAAACCAACCGAGAAGTAGTGCTTGTATTGTAAGAGTCTTGATCACTCACTGAAGGACTATGTGCATTGCAAGTTACAATTGGAGGAGGATGATGAACCAACGCTTTTCACCATCCCTCCACCTTCTTATGTCTTTACCCCTTCAGTCACTAATGATATATTTGTTGAGCCCCAATTCATGTTAGGAGCATAACAAATATGTTTACCGGTGTTGTTATTGATTGATTTGATGACATATTGGAGTTCCCCATTCTTTACTACCCTCAATACCATTGTATTCAATTTTGAAGGATAGCTCGCATCTTTTATCAGGTTCCATCGTGAACTCTGCTTGTCCTCTGACTTTTTCTGACTTTACTATGCATACATGTTTTGATCTTGTAGATTATTTAGATGTGCACGATGTGCACTTATACCTTGATGCTCTGCCGATTTAATTTGAGGAGAACAATCTCTCTAATGATGAGGTCACTACTTCATCATCAAAATAGAAAGTCCTACTCACCCTCGATGTATAAGACACCTCCCCTTATAAAGAGGTTCCCAGTTTTATGCCTAGAACCACCGCCTTACGGTGACACTAACTCATGGGTTAGTCGACACTACAACACGCTAATCCTGGCGGCTAGTACAATCATATAACCTTTTCGGCCAATAGAGAAATAGAAGTATAAAGCAGAGTAAATAACAGCTAGTCCACAAGTCACAGCACTATCATATATAAATGAAAATGAAAGTACAACAGTCCAAATGAGTACACAAAAGAGAAAGGGCTTATGCCATGTACATGATATCAAAACTCTCTCAAAATGACAACATGTGGAAGATAAACTATTATTAGAAATCTATTTCCACATAACGACGGGCTGCAGTAGTAGTAGTAAGTGGTGGTGGTATCAGCTCCTCACATCCTGCCACCTCGTCCTGCTGGTCGTGCTGGTGCTCCATCTCCTCGAGATCCTAAAATGATTTGGTCACTGACCGTTATTCAAAAAGACTAGTTCGTTTCCTCCAAACCTCGCCCCTATCTCCTAGGTACCGGGCAGGAGGACGAAGCGGAGGACATCAAGGGGTATAAAAAGGAAGCAGGTGACAGTGGAACTATAATACCAAGTATATGAAGTATCAACTATTTATTCTCTAGCAGTTCTGTGTATATAGCATATGTAATGTAAGTAAGAAAAGTACTGAAAGTAAGTAAAGTGATGTAAGTAAAACAAAGTAAAGAACGGAGCAGAAAGTACACTATGTACTGCTAAACTACCATTACAGAAGTACCCTAACTTATAAGAATGTCCATACAAACTTATAAGTTAAGATTTCCAAATATAACATATCATATAAAAAAGCCCATACTAGTTTATATGATAAGGATCTATGGTGCGTATGACCTATTAATGAACGTATGGTATGCATGCAGTTTATGTTTCAGGCAAGTGCAACTCACACACATGACTTTGTAATCACAGACATTTAGTTCCCACTTTTTCGTGCTAGCATCACTCTCTGGTACCACTGTTGTGGCTACGGCAGCAGCATAACGGGCGCTTTCGCTTCCTAGGCGGGTATACACACTACCAAGCCCAGACCTTTCGTAGGCATCTGTATATGTTCTAGGTGCACTCTAGAGTCTCTACGTACTAATACTGGCAAACAGCCAGACTTTTTGGTCGGGTGTGCGTTTTCAAAGTTTGTCCATCGGACCGCAGTGTAAACAACCTACTAGCCCCTCAAACCTCACACCTCAGCAGAGTCACCATACTGCTATCGGGGTGACGATTGGCCCAGTTCCGCATGACCCGCCACTAGTTTGTTTCTATGCACATGCAATTGTCTCCACCCGAGCATCCATCTCACAGGACCAAACCCGTCTAGATGTATACCTCTCGAGCCTTTAGCTCGCAGGACTAACTGTCTTGAAACCCTCTAACCCATCACGGGTGAGAATGTTACCACATTAATTTAGCCTATCCGACTACTCTTGTCTAATGGTTTTTTACCTTAGTAATTTAGGGTTAATCCCAAGACTGCCCAGGATATGCCGAAGTTATCAGACTTCTTCCTCAGAAAGAATACCCATGTGAATCTTGAGAAGTCATATACAATCACTAAAGTATAGGATTTCTCTCCTAAGCTTTGTACTGTAATGGGTCCAAAGAGATCCATGTGTAACAGATACAAAATCTTAGGTGAATCACTCTTGTTAATTGATTTAAAGCTATTTTTAGTTTGCTTGCCTAATTGATAAGCCTTGCAGAGTCCTTCCTTCTTGTAGGGGCCAGAAGGCAGTCCTCTGACAAGGTTGTCCTTGGATAGCCTAGCAATGGTTCTAAGGTTAACATGTCCTAGTCTCTTATGACATAGAATATTAGGTCTAGATATGGAATTAAACAGGAAAATATCTACCTTAGATGAATGAAAGTCTACTAAGTAAATATTACATTTCCTGTTACCTGTCAACACAGTTGTGTTGTCTTCTGACTTGATCTTGCATATTTCTTTGTTGAAAGTCACTTGATATCCTTCATCACACAGCTGACTAATGCTTATCAGGTTGTGCTTGAGTCCTTCAACATAGGCTACTTTCTTGAAGGTGACTGTCCCAATTTGGACTGCACCATATCCTTTTGTAGTTCCAAAGTTTGAATCACCAAAAATTACTTTGGATCCAAGCTTGTCTTTAAAGGATGTGAAGTTGTCCTTATTCCCTGTCATGTGCTTTGAGCACCCACTATCTAGATACCATAGTTGGTTTGATGTTGGATAGGTCTTCACCTGCACATAAACAGCTTATATATTTTTGACCCAGTTTACCTTGGGCCTAGGTTGATATCCCTTAAATTCAGAAATAAAAGACATCCCAGGTTGATTCTTATAACCTTCAGGATGGTATCTCCTAGGAGGTATTATCCATTCAGTGTAAGGATTAAAGCATTGGGATGAAGCACTTCTAGGATTAAATTGAGATTTGCCTCTAAAAGAAGGTTCAAAGTGCTAAACTCCGTTCGACGATCGTCGATCTAGGTTCGACGATCTTGTGTAAAATCGTCGAGCTCCGTTCGAAGATCGACTGTGAGGGAGTTTAGAGTTCAGGAATCGTTGAGCTGAGTTCGACGTTTCAGCCTGAGATCGTCGATCTCTGTTCGAAGATCTTCGACCTCTGCTCGACATTTTCTGTTGAACTTTGCTTTTCTTAGGTAGATCTGAATTCATCCTACCTACCTCTACAACACCCTTCCCTTTATCAGAAATAAATTTGATTGGGGTTGTTAATACTATGGGTTGGCTAGATGAAGCACCGAAGCCCAGTGTTTTGTTTAATCTTGAGTTCACTGTGCTTGTGATGTCCATTAATTTGATACTTCTCCCATTGAGGGATTCTTCAAATTGCTTGGCCTTGGATAGTTCACTCTTCAGTAAAGCTATCTCCTCTCTATAGCATTCTAACTCTTCAGAGAGTTTGAGGTTCTCTGATTTTAAAGTGCTATACTAAAATAGTTGTTTTCTGAGGGAAGTGATTTCCTTCTCAGACTCCAACAGATCTAGGCATAGTACTTTAAACTCATGTTTAAAGTCCTCAGAACTGAAATCAAATGAATTGATTTCCTGATCTTCTTCTAGTTGAGCTTCTGAATCTGATTCTGACTCTTCTGCTTCTGAATCTGTTTGAGAGGCATTGATAGCCATCATACAAAATTCCTTTTCATCAGCATCATCCTCATCATCACTGGAGCTGGATGAGGCTTCAGAGTCCTCTTCAGTTTCACTCCATGTCTCAGCAACAAATTCCTTCCTTGTATGTTTGTTCTTGCTAGAGGAGGGTTTGTCTGAGCTGTTCTTTCTGAAGTCTTTCTCCTTTCTTCTTTCTCTTCTATCTTTCTTGTCCTTGTTCTTGTTTTCTGGACAGTCAGGCACAATATGGCCTTGTTTTCTGCAACCAAAACATATAATTTCTTTATTGTTACTTGATTTATCATACCTTGGCTTATCATGTCCCTTGTATGATCTTTTTCTGAAGTCTTTTCTGGCCATCTTGTAGAATCTTTTGGCCAGTAGACTTAGGAGCTCATCATTTCCTGTAGCTTTATCTTCAGGTTCTTCTTCTGTAGCTTTGAAGGCTATGGTCTTCTCTTTCCTTGTGACTAGAGAAGTAGCCTTTTGTTCTTCTTCTCTATTTTTAATGAGCAGCTCATAAGATTTGAGCTTGCCTAGGAGAGCTTCAGTTGTATTCTCAATTAGACTTCTGGCATCTTTGATTGGCCAGATTCTTGAATCCCAAGTGCTGGGAAAGCACATTAAGATTTTATCATTCAGCTCAGTCACTGAGATTTCTTTATCCAGAGTCTTTAACTCATTGACAATCAGACTTAGTCTATTGTACATTTCAGCCACTGATTCAGCTTCTCCCTTTTTGAAATTCTCATATTGGCTTATAAGATGGGATCTCCTGTCTTTCCTTTCATCAGCAGATCCTGAGACAATTTCAGAGAGCTTGTCCCAAATTCCTTTGGCTGAGTTGTATTCAGCTACCTTCTGAAATATCTCATCAGACATTGTCTGAGCTAAGATGTTCATGGCCTTGGCATCTGCAGTCTTCCACTTCTTTATTTCAGCGTCTGTTCCTGAAGGAGGTGGAACAGCAATTGTACTTGAGCTTGCTGGTGGACTTGGGCACACTGTCAAAACAGAATTAAATATGTCTTCATCAATAGAGTTCATGTAAAGTCTAATCCTTGCTTTTTAAAGTGCAAACTTGGATAGATTGCACACTGGAGGCCTGGTGCTAGCATAATCTTTGTTCTATGCTATGTCTTTATATAAAATTAAATATAATGAAAATAACCCTCTTAAAAGATTGATCTTATCAAGGATCTTTTAGTTTAGGTGTTAGCCTATATGGACAACCAACCTCCCTCTGATACCAATTAAAAGTGGGAACAAGATCTATCTCAACTCTAGAGGGGGGGTGAATAGAGTTTATTTAAAGTAAATTCACAATTTTAAACTAGCAAAACTTTTAAGATTTAACTTATATATAGGTGAAAGGTGCCTTTTATAGAATTAACAAGACAGTAAAAAGAAGAGTACAGCACACAGCAAAGAAAACACACAAGTAAACCAGAAAACACAAGGAGCTATAGTGGTTCCCCAAAAACATGGGTACATCCACTCTTCAACCACCCTTGGTAGGAATCCACTGTAGGAAGGGTTGATCAGGTGTCCTGGCACCAATGAGCTTTTGATAAGGTGCTCAAAAACCAAACTAGATTTTTTGATCAGGTGTCTTACAACCACTAAGTTTTGACAAGGTTCCCAGATCCAGAATCAAAACTTTTGAAGAGAGTTTTGAAAACCCTTTTACAGAGGGAAAGGGAAAAGAAAAAGAGTGAAGTTATCTTCTCTGTCTCAATCAAAGAGGGAAGCACAAGTGGATTTGTGTTGTCAAAGCTCCCCCTGAGATGTTGACTAGTTTAGGAGTGGAAGCTTTGCTTCGGGGTGATAGGTCTTCAGAAGCATCAGATCTCCAGCAGAAGATGGTTTCAGCAGATGCTGAGAGATGAGTTGTCTGGAGTCCTTGAGATGAAGCTAAGATCACTTTTTTAGTATGCCAAAATGTTCAACTGATTCTCTAGGGTTGATTACTTGAGTTTTCTTGTGTTGATCAGACTGTCCTGAGAATCACTTGTTATTTTTCTTTCTTATCTGTGTATATCACTATATCTGTCTCTGTCTATGTATGTGTATCTAAATCTGTGTATTAGAGAAAAGAAGAGAAGCAGTTTTTATTCTCTGAAGATTCTATGTCCAAGATAGTCGTTAACAGACATTAAATGCCTTCCATAAAATTTTGTCTTCTAGAGGAAAGTCCAATAAAACATTTTCAAAAAGAATTCCTTGAAACTTGCTCCAGAATAAATAAAAACGGCTGGCAGATCTCTTGACATAAATGCTGATAGAATTTGAAAAACATTCGAAAGTCTGACTGAATTTGAATCCTCAAAAACGTCGATCTCTCAAGAAAAACGTCGATCTGAGCTAGAAGATCGTTGAGCTGAGCTCAGAGATTGAAAATGATCATCAGACAGAAAACGTCGAACTGAGCTCGAAGATCGTCGAACTGAGCTCAGCGACCTGAAGAAATAAGTGAATAAAGATCGTCGACCTGAGCTAGAAGATCGTCGACCGGAGTTCGACGATTTAACATAGTTGAGCTCAGAGATCGTCGAACGTAGTTTAACGTTTCATCGAACTGAGCTCGACGAAAATTGTCTTAGACTTGGCTCTATTTCCTTGATCTTGGAATGGTCCTGGGGGCAGCTTCAAACCTAAGTTCTAAGCCCTAGACTCATTCTAATGTTGGCCTTTCCAACTATACATCTAGGTTAAACTGGTTTCCTAAGAAAAACATAGTGATCTTTACCCAAATTAGTTATAGTGTGTTCCAACAAAATCATTTATATTTTTCAGTATAATAAAGTGTGAATCTTTAAGATTGTCATTCATTCTTATCTGATTTTCAAATACATATCCTTGTTTTACTTCAAGTTCATCCACCTTATCTTTGATAGCTTGTTGTTGCTCGGCCAGGAACACCACAATATTACCTCCTTTATGGAAGCAATCTGGCATCTCCTTCTTTTTTTATTCACCTCAAATCTAATAGATTTGATGTCCTGGGCCAGTTAAAACTGTAACTCTTTTTGAGTTTTATCCACATATTTTTCTAGAGATTGTCTTTGTTCATCCAATTTAATCTGCATCTGGACCAGTAAAGAACTTAAGTCCAAGCTTGGTGCAGATGGTGTTATGCTCATTTGCAATGCCTTTGTATATCCAGAACTCTTTTTCTTCAAAGCAGCTAGTTTCCTTTTCTTAGACATTGTGGCTTCTTCATATTCAGAAGAATCAGTTGTTCTTTCAATATCAACTGTATTGTTTTCAGCTGGGGCATCCTTAGACAACTCCCCCTCAGTCCTTGGAATATCTTTTTCTTGTGCAATCAACTCCCCCTCAGTCCTTGCAGGGAGAAGATCAGAAAATAGGTCATTCATTGTGAATTCCTGCTAAATTAGCTCATTTCGAGCTTCTGTCTCAACAAATCCTTGAGCTGCGATGTTGATTTCAGATGCTATTTTCATGACAGTATCTATAGCCAAGTCACTTTCTAAGACTGCCTCATCAATGCCTCCCCCTTGGGCAGGCAACTCAATTGCTTATACTATATATTCTCTCCCTAGAGTTGTGTCCATTTGTTGTTCTTAGGTCACACTGCTCTGCACTTGTTCTTGTGCATCCATTTGTTGCTGGTCTTCATCAGAAATGAAGATGACTTCCTCCTAAGAATCACTGGAGGATCCAGCCTGTGGAACCACTTTCTTCTCTTTCTTATCTTTCTTAGTTTGTTCCTGAGGTGCAGGGACTTCTTTGGTCAGAACTCTATCCAACCTTGATAAAATTCTTACATCCGTCCTCTTCATGTGATTTATTTTTGATCCACCCACTTATTTCAGTACATCTAGTATTACAGCAGATAAGCATAAACTTAGAATTCTTCCAATGTTTTGTTTTGTAGTTCCTTCACAAACTTTATCAAACACTACTGCTGCCCAGTCAGTGTTTATCTTGAATATGATCCTTACCATATGATTGAACAAGTGGACAGAGATTCTATCATGTCCACTAGTTTTGCAAAGAATCACTTTGACAACTACTTCAGATAGGAATTTTCCTTGGGAATTCATCCCTTTTCTATTAATAGATGATCTAATCTTTATATTGGGGCTCAGCCCACACCAGCTTAAAGCTTCTGTAATCTGGGAAGGGGTTATGTCATCTATATCCTTGACTGATGGAAGCCTAAGTGATTTCCTGATATTTTTTTGTGTGAGTTTAACTATGTAATTTTGAACAGTCTCTTAAATTTTCTTGCCTGTAGAATCCACTGTAGCAATTGAATAAAACTCCAGAACTTCTTTCTTCCATATCTTTGTTGGTTCAGAAACCAAGTACTCCAATCCATTTTCTGAAATTAGGACAATAACACCCTGAATTTCATCTGAATCTATTGTTAAACCTTCACGAACCAGTTCATAAACTTCATTGACTTTGTCTTCTTGACGAGGTTCCATTGAAGTAAGAGTTGGAAGAGAAGAGAAGAGAAAAGAAAACTTGTGTCGACAGAAGGTGGAAAGTCAAGAATACTGAACGCGTAGTCGACCAAATTTTGGTTTCACCTATTTATAGTATAAGTGTAAGGACAGGTCAAGAGACATGACAGAGTTGACAAGTATTCATACGTGTCGACAGAAATGACCTAGGTCTCGACAATACGTGATTTAAGTCGACACGACTATCTGTCGACAAACTAATGTCAGACTCGACAACTTATGTTAAGTCGACACATTTATGTGTCGACAAACTTTTGTCTGTGTCGACACATAGTACTTAAGTTTCGACTGACTTGTGTCGACACATGCTTTTGTGTGTCGACACATGAATCCTCTCGACAGAGTTGTGTTGACAACAATTCTTCTGTGGACAAAAATACTGTTTCTGTGTCGACACTTCCTTTTATTTAGTCGACACAACATATTGGGTGTGTCGACACAGCTTGTTTGTGTCGACACAAATATTGTACGTAGACAAATTTCTAGAGAAATTTGATGCTTACTTATTCACCTTAGGGATACTTATGCTAACCTATTCTAGGTTCAAAATTCATAATTCAATTTTAAAATAATTGAATTTAGTTTCATCCAGAGGTTTTGTAAAAATATCAGCTATTTGATTCTCATTTTCACAAATTCTAGGCTAATATTTTCCTTCTCTACATGTTCTCTGATGAAATGAAACTTATTTTCTATATGCATGGTCCTACTATGTGATACATGATTCTTAGCAATAGAAATAACACTTGTAGAATCACAAAATAGAGGAATTCTACTTACCTGGATGTCATAATCTTCTAGTTGATGCTTTATCCACATCAATTGTGCACAGCATACTACCTGCATTTATATACTCTAATTCAGCTATTGATATTGCTACACTAGTTTGCCTCTTGCTGCACCATGACACAAGCCTCCCACCATGGAATTGACAAGTTCCTGTGGTATTCTTCCTGTCTTCTTTGCATCCAGCAAAGTCTGCATCTGCGAAACTAGTTAGTAGTAAATCTCTATTCTTAGGATACCAAAGGCCTATATTAGGTGTACCCTTAAGATATCTCAGAATTCTCTTAACAACAGTATAATGAGATTCCTTAGGGAAAGCTTGATACCTAGCACAGACTTATATTGAATACATGATGTCTGGTTTACTAGCAGTCAAATAGAGTAGAGAGCCAATTATCCCTCTATACAAAAACTTATCAATATGTTTTCCTGCCTCATCTTTGCCTATAGGCATACTTGTTCCCATTGGAGTTTTCATGGTAAAAACTGTGTCAGAACCATACTTCTTAATTAACTCCTTCGTAAACTTAGACTGGGATATAGAAAATCCATTCTCAGTCTGTCTAACATGAAGTCCCAAGAAGAACTTCAGCTCACCCATACTGCTCATCTCAAACTTCCCTTGCATAAGTTTGGCGAACTTCCTACAAAGGTTGTTTTCAGTAGAACCATAGATAATGTGATCCACATATATCTGGAATAGTATTATCTTGCATTTTGATTCCCTATAGAATAGAGTTTTATCTATCTTTCCTCTAGAGAATTTATTTTCAATAAGGAAGGCAGACAAGGTTTCATACCAAGCCCTTGTAGCTTGTTTCAAACCATATAGAGCTTTCCTAAGCCTATATACATAATCAGGAAAGTGAGGGTCTACAAAACCTGAGGGTTGTTCAACATAGACTTCTTCTTTTTAATCACCATTCAGAAATGTTGATTTCACATCTATCTGGTATACCTTGAACCCTTGATAGGCAGCATAGGCCAAGAACAGCCTTATAGCCTCCAGCCTTGCCACTGGAGCAAAGGTTTGATCAAAATCAATACCTTCCTCTTGCCTGTAGCCTTTTGCTATGAGTCAAGCCTTGTTCTTGACTATGGTGCCATTATCATCAAGCTTGTTCCTGTAGATCCATTTAGTTCCTATTATGTTGTGAACCTTAGGTTTTGGCACCACCTCCCAGACTTTACACCTTTTGAACTGACTGAGCTTTTCTGGCATTGCATCAATCCAGTTGGTGTCTTACATTGCTTCTTCAATCTTCCTTGGTTCTATTTGAGACAAGAAGCTAGAACATAGAACTGTGTTCATGCTCCTGCTCCTTGTTAGAAAACCTTTACTTGCATCACCAATGATTTGGTGAACTGGATGATCCTTCAGGTGTCTCCTTGCTGGAGGAAATCTGTCAGCATTATGGCCTTCACCAGTTTCCTAAACTTTATGCTCCACACTTTCTTCTTCATCCAGAGAGACTTGTTCTCCCCCTGGATAACTGACATCTTAATCTTCATCCAACCTAGCAAGAACATCTTCATTGATGGTCAGCTTGTCCAGCCTATCTGTAAGACCTGTAGAGCTAATAGAAGAACTAGACAATACATTGTTAATAAATCTTGACTCATCAAATACTACATGCACAGATTCTTCTATAACTTGGGTAGTCAAGTTGTAGATTCTGTATGCTCTACTATGGTTGCTGTACCCAACAAATATCCCTTCTTGGGATTTGGCAGCAAACTTAGTTTGGTAGTGCTTACCATTGACTAGTACAAAACACTTGCTACCAAAGATTCTGAAGTAAGATATGTTTGGTTTTCTTCCTTTCAAAATCTGGTAGGGAGTCATCATGTGTTTCTTATTGATGGAGGCTCTATTGAGCACATGACATGCTGTATTAACTGCCTCAGCCCAGAAGTATTCAGGGAGAGTAGTATCATTTAGTAGAGTTCTACTAGCCTCAATTAGAGTCTTATTCTTTCTTTCAGCAAAACCATTTTGCTAAGGAGTTTTAGGTGAAGAGAATTCATGATGAATCCCAAGTTCTTCACAGAATCTTGTCATACATTCAGACTGAAATTCAGTTCCATGGTCACTTCTGATTTTGATCATTGAACGGTTGTATTCATTATGTATTTGTCTAACAAAAGTCTGAAAAACAAATGGGTTTTCAGATTTCTACCTCAAGAAGAAAACCCATGTATATCTAGAGTAGTCATCCACAACAATAAGTATGTATACTTTCCAACAAAGACTGTGAACTGGAATAGGACCAAATAAATCAATATAAATGAGATACAAACATCTCATTGAATCTTTGATGTCATGTGCTTGGAAAGAGGACTTAGTCTGCTTGTCTTTTTGGCAAGCTGAACACACACCCTCTTTGATGCACTTAATTTGAGGACAATTCCTCAATAATCCCATGCTGAACAGTAGTCCTATAGACTTATAGTTCAGATGAGCTAGTCTCTTGTTCCATTTGACATAAAAGAGAAGCTTTCTCTCCGGCAACCAGACAAATTGGTGAGTTGTTAAAATAACAATCTAGGTTAAGGCAATACACATTTCTTTCCTAGTGCCAGTCAAAATGGTCTCTTGATCACTTGACCTTCTTATCTAGCACTCCCCTTTGAGAAAAAAAATTACATAACCTAGATCACTAAGTTGACTTATGCTAATTTGGTTATGTTTTAAACCCTTCACATAAGCCACTTTAGTGATAATAATTGAATCACTAGTAATGTTACAAAATCCTTTGATGATACCATTTTCTGATCCGCCAAAGATAATTTTGGGTCCATTCTCTATGGGCACATAGTCCCTCAACATTCTCCTTATTTCTATCATATGTCTGGAATAGCCATTATCCAAGTACCATATAGGGGTATGGTCACTTGGATTCACCTGCAACATATAAAGAATTACTTAGCCTTAAAACCCAACTTACTAGTGGGTCCTAGGTCCTTTTTAGTTTGAAATCCTGCAACTTTTCTAACAGGAAAACTGCTCTTGGTTTTAACACTGGTGTTAAACCAGCAATCTATGGAAAAGTGGCCCACCTTGCCACAACACCAATACTCAAACCTATTATACCTTTTCTTATGTAAAGACTTTACTGCTTTGTTGTCAGCAGTCTTGTTGAATGTTGGTGCTGGAGCATCACTCTTCTAGAAATCGTCTTAAACCTGATGGGTATGCCTATAGTGTGGTCTATAAACATTTGCACCCTTGCCCATATGATTTCCATGCTCACAGTGACCGTGTGTACTGTCATGATCTAACCTGTTAGTAGGATTCACCACCTTCCTAAAGAAAATAGGGGGTTCAGCAACTAGAGGCTGAAGTGGGCCCTTACCTTTTCTATGTGAATTGAAAGCCCTAGTTCTTCCCTTAAAACCTACACCAGTCTTCCCTTTTTGTGAAATAAAAATGTCTATTAGGGGTACGACAGATTTTGGCTTGGAGAATTTAGCCACTAGCTCTCTCTCTTGCTGAATTTTTGCCTCCAGTTTCTTGATATGATTCTCTTTGAAAGAGATTGTGCCCATTTGAATAATTGTAATGTTCTTCAATTTGGCAACCTCATTCAGTTTTAGATCCAATATCTTTGCTAAATCTACTGCATCCAGCTTAAGAGACTCAATCTCTTTGGCCTGCACTTTAACAAGAAACTTGCTCTTCTTCAGACTTGCACAACCACCATACTCATCAATGAGTTTGTGTACATCCCCTTCAGACTCAGATCCATCCACTTCTATTGAAGCAGATGCTTCTGATACAGTAAAGTAATCTGAAACTAAGGGAGAATAGTTTACCTTACTTGTTCCAGGCTGATCCTAGCACTGATCATCTTCAGATTGATCCATAAGCCCTCTACAACAATGTTCTTCAACTCCATTTATGGATTCCAGCATCTGTAGGAATTCTAGTTCCCTAGACTCTTATTCAATTGAGAATAGCCCAACATATGCTTCTGCTTCTTCTTCTCCAAATTCTGAAGATGAAGAGTCTGTCCAACTCTTCTCCTTCTGAGAAACTAGAGACTTCTCCTTCTTACCTTTAATATACTGCTTCTTATTGTCCTTTGACTCCTTTCTTTTGTAAGGACAGCCAGCTATGACATGTCCAGTCCTGTTGCAGCAATAACACACAATCTTAGTATTAGATTGTTTATCAGGTTTAGAGGCATACCTGTCCTCCATGGGTGTCTTCTTCTTCCTATAGTACTCATCCTTGGAATAGGATGAAGATGATGACATGGTTCTCCACATCTTTTTCTTCATAAACCATTGAAATTTCCTTGTAAAGGAAGCAAAGTCCTCATCAGAAGTATTACTATCTGATGTGTTATTGTCAGAAATTCCTTCTTCTGCCTTAACACTCCTTTTGGGTGGAGAAGGAGATTTTCTCCTACCCTTTCTTGAGCCTTCAGCTTTGAAGGCCACTGATTTTTCCTTAAACTCAGATCTGCTGCCCTTCTCCTATTCTTTTCTGGCAGTAAGCTGCATTTCATGTGATAGCAACTTTCTAAACAGTGTAGGTGGAGGTGTATCAGCTAGCCTGGCCAATTCTCTGATGGCACATATCTTAGTGTCCCAATCCATAGTTAGACCTAAGAAACTTATCATTCAGTTCATAAGTGCTGAAGACCCTTCCATATGTCATCAGCTCATTACCCATTCTAAAGAACTTCTTATAGTATTCAGCTATGCTGCCAGATTTAGCTTGTCTAAAGCTCTTATACTCTTGGTTCAGCATTGACTTCCTATCATCTCTGAGTTCTTTTGTGCCCTCCATGTAGACAATCAATGTGTCCAACATTTCTTTGGAGGTTTTATAATGCACCAGATTTTGAAAAGTGGCATCATCTATAACACTTACAATAATGTTCTGTGGTCTTTTATCTAATGTTGCCAGGATGATTTCATCCTTGGTCATTTTAGAATAGCTCTTTGGAGTTTTAATGTTTGCATCAAGAACTTATACCTTCATTGGAATGAAGGGGCCTTCCTGTATTGTGATATAAATTTTTGGATCAGATGCTTCCATAAACAACCTGACCCTTCCCTTCCAAATACCAAAGGATTCTTTCCTGCATATAGGTAATTTCATAGATCCAAATTCCTTTTGATTCTCATTTGAACCCATTCTTTATATCTGTTATTTTCTTTGGAGAATAACTCTGTCTGTTAAGTCAATCTTTGAGTAACCCCCCTCTAATACCACTTGAAAGACTTTGTTTGAAGAGCCTAAACACCTAGAGGGGGGGTGTGAATAGGTTCTAATCTTTTAAAGTCCTTTTTAGGCTAACGGATAGATAATTATTCAACACAGATTAATCAAATCACAGAACATAAACACATCACAGCAAACACCAGATCTATAGTGGTTCCCAACGATATGGGTACATCCACTTTCCCCCTTCGCCTATCCAGTAGATAACTGGATTCAGCCTAACTTCCTTCCATTGGCTCAGATCCTTAGATCTTACAATCTAAGAACCAAAATATTTCCTATAGCTCAGACATAACAAGTCCTACCTCAGATTCTTCCCAGAATCCTACCTCAGGCCTCAGCCCTACCTCAGCCTTTATAACTAGGCTTACAACTCAGACATTCCACAAGTCCTACCTCAAATTCTTCCCCAGAATCCTACCTCAGGCCTCAGCCCTACCTCAGCCTTTATAACTATGCTTACAACTCAGATCTGATATTAGATCTTACAAGAATTAAAATGTAATGAGAAAAAAACAAATTCACCAGCTAGATTCCTCTGTTGGTGTAGCCTTCTTGATCAGTTCTTGACTTGAACTGATCCTTCTGATCCAGCCTGATATAGCTTCTCAAAGCTTCTTGATAGAACAAAATAAGGTTGATCTTCTTGCTGTTGAAGTTGATCTTTAGTCAGCTTCTTCCAAAACTTTAGATTGGCATCTGAATCTTTCTTACAGAACAATTCTGAGTATGTTTCTCTTTTTCCCTTTTTTTCACAACCCACTGAAGTTTCTGATCTGTCTCTTATATAGAGTTTGCTTCATGGTTACCGTCTGATCCGGTTTCTAATAAAGTACTGATAGATCTGTCAGAGGTGTCAGACACGGGCAAGCAAGCAGTGTGGTTCATAAACATCATCGCGCAGACCGATAGCACATGAAAACAATAAAGCCTTTGCTTTGCCTTCAAGGGCAAGCATAACATCAAGGGCTTCAACCCACTATTTCTCGCTCGGCTCTCCAGCACCTACATAGGGACAATCCACCACGAAGGTGGAAAATAAGGCAACAGTGAGCTTTAGCTGACCAATTCATAACGACCCTACCTCATACCCTTGGCAGCAATATTCCTTCCCTACTGGCATAAAATTAACACAGATATAACACAAGAAGACAAACTCAAGCACCATTCAATATATCACAAATGAGTGCCTTAGCGGCTAAACGTTCTGTGCACTCAGGGCACATTCTCAGTTTACCGGATTTAAAGGTTCCCACCATCGTTCATAGGTCCAAGACTTGATAGTCAACTTTGAGCATTACTAGTCTTTCCGGCGCGCAGACCTAAGACTCTCATTATGCGCTTCAATGATGCTAATTACTTTAGGCATTCGAGTCAGAGAGACATAATGCGAGTACAGCTAAGCCATAGCCCGTTGCTCTTATCTCCATGTCAACGTCGACTGTCACAGCTATCATGGCGATTAATAAGATGCGGGTCAGCCTCCCCATTCCTATTCGGCTCACTGGCCTTTTAAGAGCTCACAGCTCATACTAGACACACGGTCTCCAAGAGAATGGCTTCGTACATAAAAATGCTATTTGGAAGCTATCACCAATGATAGTGACTATCGTTTGGCATTAGCAATAGAACTCTCTTCTGTCTCCATACACAGCCACAATTAGAAAACTATTCCGGAAAAACCCTACAGCTTCCTACAGTGTGAAAACTAGGCTTTCACAACAATCATATCTCACCAAGAGATATCACCAACAATACTCAGTGTCGCCCGACGATATCCTACATTTATGCAAACTATGGTATTTTTTTGGGTATTTTCCTAGAGCACACCTCCAGTACTTCCTGCTAATCTCATTTCAAAGGTACAGCAAACAGACTCAATAAACTCACTGTTTATACTCTGAGACTTCTCCGACACGTAAAACAAAACATCACCAATCCAAAAAAACCTATCCGGATGGGCTTAACACAGCATGCATATTCTGTACTGCGATTTCTATATTTATATGCAAAACCATCTCGGGGATAGTACGTATCGACCTATTGAAATTCCCTCAATTCTCCACCTTTTCGTGGGGGATTCCATGCATAAAAAAGGAGGACTTCACATATCCAAGAATGAAGATCGTTACCCATATAGATCTTTTTGGAGCCATGAATAAGTCTTATATCCGGATGGAAAGGAGCGCCTTACTTTTCTCTTCATGGATCTTACCTCGGCTCTTGAATCTGACCACAGAATCTCCTCCACTAAGCTAGTGAAAGTGTGAAGTTGTCAACCTAAATCACCTAGAGGGGGGGTGAATAGGTGAATCATGCGTCTATTTATAGAAATAAAATTTTCACGATCTAGCACAAGAAATCAAGCAATCACAGAAAGACAAGAAGATTTATAGTGGTTCCCCAATCTTGGGTACGTACACTTTACCTCACCGATCTAGCAAATCACTAGACTCGGCTACTCAACTATCTCGGATTGAAAACAATCCTATGCCTCGGAACCAAGTTCCTATAAAATCGATCGAAAAGGATCTACACTCGGAAGATAAAAACTTCCTACAAACTCGGAGAACAATGCTCCTACACTCGGAGAAAATCACCTACAATAATAGTAAATAAATTTTGAATTACAAACAAAATAAATTTCTAAGATCTGGAAAAGTTAATATCTGAATCTTCTTCTTGAACTTTGCGGCTTTTTCAGAAATGTTGAAGAAGATGAGTATATCTGATCCGAGAAAGCTTTGACCAAATCAATCAAGGAGAAGATTAGAATACTTTAACAACAAGTCTTCTTGATCGACAATAAAAGAGTCGATCCAATCGTGAGCGGCGGCGGCAGCGTCAGAGATCTGAAATTAGAGATGGTCGATGAGAAGGATTTCTAGTGAATGGACAGCCGCTTCTTGCAAAAGAAAATTGTTAGGGTTAGGTCTTAATGAAAAGACGTTATATAGGATTACTCCTAACGGTTAGAAAAGACATTAATGAAGATAGGTGGACCAATCACGTCAAGTCATTCAAAAATCCGGCCGATCTTGACTTAAACAAATTTCAGAAAAATTTAGTCTGCAGTTCTCGAGAAGTAGCATTAGCTCTCGAGAACTGATCGAATTTCTCGAGAACTAAACTGTCTGGAATTGAACTTAGTTTTCGAGACTTCGGGATCAATACTTCTCGAAAACAATATGGACTTCTCGAGAACTATATCCTGATTCTCGAGAACTATGAAGCTGAGTTTCTCGAGAGCTGAGGACTTCTCGAGAACTAATCTGGACTTCTCGAGAACTAAGACATAGAAAAAAATTCTTGAAACTTTCTGAACTTCCCGAGAACTACTCTTGGACTTCTCGAGAACTAGGAGCCGAGCTTCTCGAGAACTGAAAGGACTTCTTGAGAACTAAGTGATACTTCTTGGGAGTCATACTTAGAAAATTTTTCTGAACTGAAACAGTTAAACTTCTTGAGAACTAAACTCCTGTTTCTCGATAACTTCTAACTCTACTTCTCGAGAAATGAAAGGACTTCTCAAGAAGTGGACTTAGAAAAATTTATTGCTTTTTAGAAAAAAAATCTTTTTCTTCTCCTCAAGGGTCCAATCTTTATTCCATGGTCCAAGTGTTTGAATATGAAGTGTATCCCAATAGAGAGGCTACACATGCATCAACACCATGGATCATACCGTGATTGATTACAGTGTATGGTCCTGTATTCATTACCCACTGTAGACTGACATTGGTCTACACTTAGTAATGATTATCTGCAAACATACAACTTAAACAAAATATCAAAAACAACTTAATTCATCTTAGTTCAAGGGTGTCTTCATGCAAATCTGGGTTATTGTGTATGTAATGCCCAACAATCTCCCCCTATTTGGAGAAGTCAGAACCCTCTACACTAAGGTGAATTATGACAATTAAGAAAGAACTTGAAATGAAAATTTAAACTAAGATAGTAAGAGATTATTTGAACAAAATTAGGCAAAACTGGAAATTGTATATAAGTAATGTTTTAGATTTCTTAATCAACAACCATTTCAACAAAATTCTCAAGAATAACTCAACAAAAGTACATTCTTTGCTCTAAGGTTGTCTGTCCTGCTTTTCCTACTGCCTTCTCTGATAGCTGAATGGTTTGGGATAATACCTTGGGGGCTTTGGAGGAGCTTTAGGATTATTCTTTCCAAATTCCCTATCATATATCCTCCTTTTGGTCATGAACTTTTCATATAATTCCCACTCAACTGAGCTGTAGTGGAGATTTCTATTCTCATTATAGTCCATCTCATTATAATCCATTATTAACATAAGAGTATCAAGAATGAAAGATTTGGAGGTGGGACTCAAGACTTCTGTAAATTCTTGGGATTTCCTTTTATCTGAATCAGCTTTGGGAATGCTTATGCTAGCAGATGGCCCTTCTCCATATTTCCTATTCTTTGAAGGTTGAATCTCTAGTAAATCCTTAGGAATAATGTTATCCCATACCTGGTCATAAGAGGCTTGAGGAGGATCCTGATCTTCTGGGCTAGGAGAGAAGCAGGGCATTTGAGGTTATTGCATTTGAGCTGGTACCAGACTGGGCTGTCCTTTAATAAGAGGATTCAGATGATGAGGAATAATATTGGGATCAGCCTGAAAGTCAGGGAAAATCTGATTGTGCATCCAAACTGTGGTGTCATAAGTATAGAACTTCACTGACTAGATTTGAGCAAAAACATTCTTATTGATTTTAAACATTTTCTCAGCCTAGAGAGTGTTTGCATCTGCAGAAAACTTATCCACAAGTTTGATTACATGTTCATTCACCAGGCTCTCCCCCATTCTGAATTCTACAAGGAGTTTTTCTATGGCTTCTTCCTTGAAAGTACTAACTTCATCACAAACCTTCATCACATGTTTTTGAGCATTCTTTTCTAATTCAATCTGATTATTAGCAAGAGTGAGAGATTATTCCATAACCTGACCAACACTAGTAATAGTGTGATCTATGGCTTTCCCACCAATCTGAAATAAGCTATTAAGAGAGTCATTGTTGTGTTGGATCTTAGCAAATCCTTGACTCATTTCTATTTCCAAGGCAGTCACCTTGTCTTGCATCACTTTCAGAGAATCGTCAAAATGTTTCCTTTGATAAGAGAGCATTTGGCCTGTTTTGATAAGAAGTTCTGAGTTAGAAGGGGTAGCAGCAGTAGCAACAACATTAGAAGAGGTAGAGGCAGAGGCAGAAGCAGTAATAGTAGCAGGAGGAGGGGCTTTCCATAGAGGTATCTCTTCAAGAATCACTGAGCTTACAGCTCTTGTAGTCTGAACAAGGGTAATATTAGCTTGATCAATGAATGTGGGGATAGAGAAATCTAACTTCCTCAAGGGAAGATTAGCAGGCTCAGGAGATATTCTGTCTTCATCAAAAAGAAGAACAGTCTCAGGGATATCTTGCTTGGCAAAAGGAGATTGAGCAGGAAGAGATTCTGGTAATCTGATATGAGAAGGAGAGGGAGCTGGAGAAGGATCTTTTGGATGTTCTTCAGCTGGTTCCTTATAGAGGGGAGGAAAATCTGAGGTGAGTTCTTCCACCATTATGTTAATGGCTTTTGTAGTGTTTTGGAGGGTTTCTTGGACTTGAGCATCTGGAATGGTATCTTCTAGGGAGAGTGCCACTGGGGACTTTTCTAGAGAGCTGACAACAGAAACAGAGGCTGTAGGCTCCCCCTGAGTTGCTGCACTAGATAGTTCAATAACATGATGATAGGAGGGATATGGGGTCCTAACCTCAGATGCTTGAGTTCCCATCTTTGGATGGAGGCCAATGAGATCTTTTTCAAGTGATGAATTTGAGTACCTTTACAAGATTTGAAAGTGACTAGATCAATCTCACACAGCAATAAAGAGATTATCCTTGCAAATTTGGGATCTTGAATGCTGTCTCTGATAATCTCAAATACCATCATGCCAAATTAAATTTTCTTTCTACAGATTACAGCTGTCATTAGTCCAAATAGATCATTTGTTATGAAACTAATCGACCCTATTTTGCACCATAAGATTTTTCCAATTATGTCAGCAAGAAGTTTTCCTACATCATTGAAAAGATTTCTCCTTAGAGAGTTGAATTCCTCAGAAACTCCACAGAAGGAGTAAGTCCTATCATAATCTTCCAGAGTTAGGTCATCCTCTTCATCCACAATGGGCATCTTCAGAAGCTTTGAAACTTTGTTTTTATCCAACTTGATTTTGATCCCTTTCACTGTAGTTTTCCAAATCTTACCATTCCTCCTTACCTCCTAAACTTCTAACTTGCAGTTGACCGAACAAGTCCATATGAAGTAGGTGTAAACACTTATTAGAGTTTTTGCCTATAATGCTTTTAAAGGTGGCCCTTGTTTGCTTGCCTTTTACGCATGCATGACAAGGTCTCTCTTTGACGTGCTTGATATTTGGGGCATCACGTACTAAGTTCTGGGAGAAAAATTTATTAATAGTTTTAAAATTAATATGTGCTAGCCTCTTGTGCAATTGGTCATCAAGAGACGCACTATCTTTTGTCAAAAGACACACTGGTGTAGAAGAATCTATCCAAATGAAATTTAAACAAAATATGTTCCTGCTTCGAGTGCCTGATCGAATTGTTTCCATATTGTCAACAGACATTATCAAGCACTTGTCAGCGTGGAACTCAACTATGTATCCTTTGTCGTATAGTTGACCTATGCTTATGAGATTGTGTTCCAATCCCTCTACATAAGCAACATCTGAAAAGGATACATTACCGTTAGTGATCATACCGCAGCCTTTAGTTATCTCTCGGTCTGAACCTCCAAAGATGACCATTGTTCCATTGCAGACTGGAGTGAAATTCTGGAGTTGGCTTCTTTTCCCGGTCATGTGCCGAAAGCATCCACTGTCCAAGTACCAGATTGGCATTTTGGTGGCCTTTGGACATACCTACATTCATAATCACTTTGCCTTAGGAACCCAAACATGTTTGTGTCCTTGGTCTCGGGTTAGAACACTCCCCCTACAAAGATTAGCATTCTGAGTGGTCAATCTCATGTTGCCAACTTGAGGAGTAGTAACCTTCCTAGTATTAAACCAACAATCGATGGCAAAATGACCAATTTTTCCACAGTACAAGCAGTCAAAACTATTGTATCTTTGCATTACGTACTCCTTCTTGACCTCTTTAGATGGTGGTCTAGCAAGGGTAGCACTCTTGGAGAAGGAGGCTTCATGATGATGGCAATCACTTGACTTCTTCTCCTTCGGATGCCTTTCCTCAACGGGATTTACTTTAGATGCTTTCTTGAAGTTATGGCCTTGATTATAATGACCATAGCCCTGAAGAATCACTTCTTCATAAGGTTCCTTAAAGACACTATCACCAAAGTTTCGAGGGAGAGTCCATCCTTGGTACCGTGACTTCCGCTCTGCGTAAGTAGGCCTAGCCAATTGACCATAGGATGAGTCCAGATCAAACTTATTTGTTGGAAAGATGACTTTCTTAAATACAATATGATCTAGAGTGGCTTTCCCCTTTTATTTGGCCAAGGCCTTCTTGGTGGCCTTATTCTTCCGTTAAGCCTTATTACTCCTAGAAGATTTACTAGGAGCGTCAACATGGCCTAGTCCAGCTCCTTTGGCCTTACCTGAGAATTCAGCAACGAGTGGAAGAACTGTCTTAGGCTTAGAGAAACTTTCAACAAGTTTCTTCTCAGCCTCGAGTTGTTTTTCAAACTCTTTGATGATTTCATCTTTAAGGTCGAGGTGCTTAAGAGCTTGATTGTATTCTTCCATAGCAAAATTGAAGTTCTCTTGAATTGAGTCAGTCTTAGCGACTTCTTCTCTGAAGCTACTCTCAATAGACTTTAGAAACTTAATCTCTTTAGCCTGATTTTTCACGACACGGTGACATTTGTCGTAAGTCATGATCAACTACTTATACTAGGCCATAAGTTCCGACTCATCATCAGAAGAGCTGTCCTCATGATCATGCTAAGAACTTTCAGATTCAGAGAGAGAAGTGTGAGATTTTACCTCCCCAATAAACTGGGGCTCTTGTTCGTCATCTGATTGAGCCATGAGCCCAATGTAGGCTTCCTCTTCTTCACTTGACTCAGATGAGTCGGAGTCGCTGAGAGTTTTTCCCTTCCTGGCCAACAGGCTCTTCTCTGTCCTCTTCTTGTGGTATGTGGACTTCTTTTCCTCTCTTCTGCCACCCTCCTTCTTCTTGTGGGGGCAGTCAGCTATGACGTGACCTGGTTTGTTGCAACAGTAGCAAACAATGTCAGTAGAAATCTATTTGTTCTATTTAGAGTTATACCTATCATGGCTACCCGAGCGTTTCTTTCGCTGATAATTGTCGTGTCGTGATCTTCTGTATGAGGCATCCTTGCCTCTCCACTGCTTCTTTTTGTTCAAGAATTTCTTGAACTGCCGAGAGAGCAATGAGAACTCTCCTTCAGATAGTTCTGAGCATGAGGTGCTTGGCTCAGAGCTTTCCTCTTCACTTACTTCTTGAGCTGGTGCTGGTGAGGCAGCTTTGCCCTTCCTGGAACTGTCAGCCTTTAATGAAATAGACTTCTCTTTTGAGGAGAAGCAAATTTTCTCTTCTTCAGCTTTTTTGAATTTATCTAGAGTTCATAGGACATCAGCTTGCCAAATAGATTATGTTGGTCTGTCTCATCTAGTCTACCAAACTCCCGGATGGCATAGACTTTGTTGTCCCATTCCTTTTTGAGAGACCTCAGAAACTTATCATTGAGCTCTCCATTGGTGAAGACTCGGCAATACACTCTTAGGCCATTTACTATCTTGAAGAAATTCTCAAAGGTATCTGCAATGGTCTCCTTTGACCCTTGCCTGAAGGCTTCATTTTTATGGTTCAGTAGGGACCTTATATCATCCCTCACTTCATAAGTTCCTTCCATCAGAATAACTAGAGACTGCCACATCTCCTTAGCCGATTGGCAGTGAATCAGATTCTGCATCATCGAGTCATTGACTGTACTTGCTATAATATTTTTAGCTTTCTTATCCAAAAAAACATGTGCAATCTCGTCCTTATCTAGATCCATCAATTTCTTAGGAACCTTCTTGGTTGGATCTATAGTGGAGATAGTCATGGGGACGTTAGGACCTTCTTCAACAATCATGAAGATCCAGGGGTCCACAGCTTCCATGTAAAATTTAATTCTCTCTTTCCATATGGGAAAGTTATTCTTTGTGAACAGGGGAAGCTTGGCAAAATCTTTGACCTTGTTCTTATCATGAATAATCAAATGATAACTTTCGAGAGGAAATTGATCAAGGTGTTAACCTTATAACGACCAACCTCCATCTAATACCAATTGAAAGTGTTAAGTTGTCATCCTAAATCACCTAGAGGGGGGGTGTGAATAGGTGAATCGTGAGTCAATTTGCGGAATAAAATTTTTAACGATCTAGTATAAGAAATCAAGCAATCACAGAAAGACAAGATGATTTATAGTGGTTCCCCAATCTTGGGTACATCCACTTTACCTCACCGATCTTGAAAAATCACTAGACTCGGCTACTCCACTATCTCAGATTGAAAGCAATCCTATGCCTCGGAACCATATTCCTACAAACTCGATCCAAAAAGATCTACATTTGGAAGATAAAAACTTCCTACAAACTCAGAGAACAACGCTCCTACACTCGGAGAAAATCTCCTACAATAATAGTAAGGAAATTTTGAATTACAAACAGAATAACTTTCTCACATCTGGAAAAGTGAATATCTTAATCTTCTTCTTGAACTTTGCGGATTTTTCAGAAGTCTTGAAGAAGATGAGTAGATCTGATCTGAGAAAGATTTGACCAACTCGATCAAGGAGAAGATGAGAATCCTTGATCAACAAGTCTTCTTGATCGACAACAGAAGAGTCGATCTGATCATGAGCGGCGGCGGCAGCTTCAGAGATCTGAAATTAGAGATGGCCGACCAGAAGGATTTCGAGTGAACGGACAGCCGCTTCTTGCAAAGGATAATTATTAGGGTTAGGTCTTAATAAAAATACCTTATATTGGATTACTCCTAACGGTTAAAAAAACATTAATGATGGCACGTGGATCAATCCCGTCAAGTCATTCAAAAATCCGGCCGATCTTGACTTAATCAAATTTCAGAAAAATTTAGTCTGCAGTTCTCGATAAGTTGCATTAGCTCTCGAGAACTGATTGAATTTCTCAAGAACTAAACTGTCTGGAATTGAACTTAGTTTTCGAGACTTCAGGATCAATACTTCTTTAAAATAATATGGACTTCTCGAGAACTATAGCCTGACTTCTCGGGAACTATGAAGCTGAGTTTCTCGAGAACTGAGGACTTCTCGAGAACTAATCTGGACTTCTAGAGAACTAAGACTTAGAAAAAATTCTTGAAACTTTCTGAACTTCCCGAGAACTACTCTTGGACTTCTCGAGAACTAAGAGTCGAGCTTCTCGAGAACTGAAAGGACTTCTCGAGAACTAAGAGATACTTCTCGAGAGTCATACTTAGAAAATTTTTCTGAACTGAAACAGCTAAACTTCTTGAGAAATAAACTCCTATTTCTCGAGAACTTCTAACTCTACTTCTCGAGAACTGAAAGGACTTCTCGAGAAGTGCGCTTTGAAAATTTTTGAACTTTTTAGAAAAAATAAACTTTTTCTTCTCTTCAAGGGTCCAATCTTCATTCCATGGTCCAAGTGTTTGAATATGAAGTGTATCTCAATAGAGAGGCTACACATGAGTGAACACCTTGGATCACACTGTGAGGGATTACACTCTATGGTCTTGTGTTCATGACCCACTATAGACTGACATTAGTGTATACTTAGTAATGATGATCTGCAAACACATAACTTAAACAAGATATCAAATACAACTTAATTCATCTTAGTTCAAGGGTGACTTAATGAAAATCTGTGTTATTGTGGATGCAATGCCCAACAGCTAGCAAAGATCAGCCTCAGCCTTCTTATTCCTTTCTTCCAAGAACATGATTAGAAAGATGTGTGAGAGAGAGAGAAGTGAAATGAATCTTCTCTCCACCTCTTCTCTAGTTAAGCATCCTTGGGAATAAACCCAGTCACATGATCATCTCATCAAATGAAAGCAAAGGCCACAATTTCAGTTGAACAATCAAAATTAGCGCTATCGCCTGGCGATATCCACTATCGCTTGGGCAATATCGTCGATAGCCGCTTTGACCCCTGTTAACTACTTCTCATCACCTGCCTTCCGGCCATTCAGAACATGTCCAAACCATACCTGGCAGTATCGCCCAGTGATACCCACAATCTCAACTCTGATAACTCACTGAACACTTCATCGAGTGCGTTGAGAGCGTCGAGAGCGTTGATAGCGCCGAATGCGTTGAGTCTACTGAATGCTTCGATAAAGGTATTGAGTGTGTCGTGTGCTATCACTATTTCCAGTGATACTCACTATCTTCGCGCGATAGTATACGTTAAGTTTACTCAACGCTTTGTTGATGGCGTCGAGTGCATCGAGTATACTCAATGCTTCGCATAAGACATTGAGTGCTATCACCAGTGATATTCACTGTCGCATAGTGATAAACACCTTTATGTTCTGTTTTCTCATTTTTGGGGTATTACACAGGGGCAAGCAACTGGGAAGTCTCACCATGAATGTTTTAACAAATCGTATTCACTATATCTTCAGTCACAATTTCAGCTACCTCTGCTAGAATGTTCTCTGATTGGGAGCAACTGACTTGGTCAATCTTTTCCACAGGTTCAGAAGAAATTGAAACCTGAGCAGTCATATCCCTTCTTGCTTCCTAAGAAAAACCAGTCAGCTGAGGATCATGTGGTTCCTCACTGTTCTCAGAAGAGCTTCTTACAGTGCTCTCTTCAGTGACCATGACTACTTTCTTTTTCTTCTTAGAAGATTATTGATGTGGGAGCAAGACACTATCCCACTTATCAAACATCTAAGAGTCCATCCTTCTCATGTAATGGATCTTTGTTCCTAGCCTCATGTTGAGGATTCCTAGAACTGTGTTATGCAAGTACAAATACAGTATTCTTCTCAGGTTTGGCTCTGGGATGCACTCTACTATTATTTCAAACATCACTTTTCCCCAGTCTATTTTCTTAGATAAAATTATCCTGGTCATGAGTTCAAACATCTTTTTGGATATCTTATCATGAGAACCTATCATACAGAGCAGAGCTTTCCCAACAATATCTGTTAAAAACTTTCCTCTTAGATTCAGTTCCTTCCTTAATATTGATCCAGTGGTGTGCTTTGAAAGCCCATACAACTTTAGAGCTGACTTCACATCATCTTATATAAGTCATCTTCTTCATCAAACTGTTTAACCTTGGGTAGTTACAGTGCTTTGCACAATCTTTTTGGAGTGAGTTTGATCTTATTTCCACTGATGGAGGATTTGATTTTATTTTAGGATGAGTCGATAGTAGCATTAGAGTAAAATTACAGGAATTCTCTCTTCTATATCAAGACAGGATCTAACAGGACGAAACCTTGGTCAGCGGCCTGCAGTAAGAGTAGCACTAACTAAACTTCCTCTAGAGCATCTTTGAAACCATTTTGCATGATGTCTGAGGCTTCGATAAGGAAATCCATTCCTTTCGGCACCATGAAATCTGAGTTTTTGTAGATTTCTCGTACTTTTCATTGCAGGGAGGATGAAAGACTGAAGGGCTAGGAATAATGTATTTTGTTATAAGTACACACACCTCTATTTATACTAAACTCATATTTGAGAATGTGGAGATGCACGTACCTGTTGAGATAATCACGAGAAGATCAACAGCTGGGATTAATCCCGTGAGATAGCCGTAAATTGAAGTCCCGGGGAGAATTCGTCGATTTATCTTGACGCTCTCGACCCTCTCGACGCATGAGGTTTTTTCAATGCTCTCAACTCCTAGACACTTAGACTCAATACACCTGATGCATGATTTCGTCTCAACGCACTCAATGCCTGAGGACTTAGACTCAGTGTGTTCGACGCTTGAATAAGTCCACGTCTTTCTTGATATCCTACAAGAGTCAATATTTTCCTAGAATACACATGCATGAAAATACTAAATCTATACTAGGTTCAACATACCCAACTAAATTTTGTAGGTGTTGAACTTGGCATCATCTAGTGGCTTAGTAAAAATATCAGCCGCCTATTTGTCTGTGAGGACAAACTCAAGACAAATGTCTTCTTTTTCTACATACTCCCTAATAAAGTGATACCTAATCTCAATATGTTTAGTCCTGTTAAGAGACATAGGATTCCTAACAATAAGGATTGCATTAGAAGAATAAAACATTGGAGTTCTACTTTGCTAGATATTATAGTCTTGGAGTTGATGCTGAATCCATAGTAGTTGTGCACAAAAACTACCAGCTGAGATGTACTATAATTCAGCTGTTGAGATGGCAACAATTTTTAACTTATTGCTGCTCCAAAAGACCAATCTTCTTCCTAGAAATTGTCATGTGCCTGAGGTGCTTTTCCTGTCTTGTCTGCACCCTGCAAAGTTTGCTTCTTAATATCCAATTAGTTCAAAATCATTATTGTTAGGGTACTACAGACAAAGATCAGGTGTGCCCTCGAGATACCTCAAAATTCTTTTTGCTGCAGAATAATGAGATTCTTTACGACTAGCCTGGTATCTAGCACAAACACATGTAGCATACATAATATATAGCCTATTTGCAGTAAGGTAGAGGAGGGAGCCAAATATGGCTCTATACAAGGTTTTATCAACAGGTTTCCCTATCTCATCCTTGTCTATTGACATATTTGACACCATAGGAGTTTTCATTATGGAGGCACTGCCCATTCTAAATTTTTTAATTAACTCCATGGAGAACATAGATTGAGGGATGGATAGACCAGCCATTGACTGTCTAACTTGAAGACCCAAGAAATACTTGAGTTCACCCATACTACTAATCTCAAACTACCCTTGTATAAGTTTATCAAACTTTATGAAGAGGCAATCATTAGTAGACCCAATGATTATGTCATCTACATAAATTTTGACTAGAATGATCTTACCCTTAACTTCCCTAAGGAATAATGTCTTGTCTATCTTTCCCCTTGAGAATTTGTTCTCAATGAGAAATATATATAGGGTTTCATACCAGGTCCTAGGGGCTTGCTTCAACCCATATAAAGACTTTTTATGCTTAAATACATAATCAAGAGAGTTAGAGTTAACAAAACCCGAGGGTTACTCAACATAAACCTCCTCTTTTAGGTCACCATTTAAGAAAGTTGACTTTACATCGATTTTGTAGACCTTGAATCCTTTATGTTCAGCATATGCAAGGAATAGCCTTGTAGCTTCCAATCTAGCTACTAGTGCAAAGGTTTGATCAATGTCAATACCTTCCTATTATATGTATCCCTTGGAAACCAGTTATGCTTTATTCTTGATTATAACACAATTTTCATCACGTTTAATCCTATAGATCCACTTGGTTCCAATGATGTTATGTCCTTTTGGTCTGGGAACCAGCATCTAGACAAATCTTGAACTGGTTCATTTCTTCATGCATAGCCACAATCCAAAATGGGTCTATATTGGCATCTTCAAACCTTTTAGGTTTAACTTGAGATAGGAAGCTAGAGTACAAAACAATGTTGAGGCTTCTGCAACTTATCCGAACCCCTTGACAAGCATCACCTATGATTTGATCTCTTGGATGATCCCTCAAATGCCTGACAACTACTAACATTTTGGTATTAGCATCTTGAACTTCAATGGCTTGTTCCTGTTGTTCTTCATCCATGACTTGTGTACTTTGTCCTTCTTCAGGAATGCATACACCAACTCATCCAATTGGTCAGAAGGAGGAGTATCCTTGATGGTTAGTATATCCATCTCTAACTCCACACCTGCAGATCTAGAGGAGCAAGGAAGCTCTGTTTTAATCATAGATGATTCATCAAACATAACAATTACAGACTCTTCTACAACTTGATTTTTCAAGTTGTAGACTTTATAGTATTTGCTATAGTTATTGTACCCAATAAAGATTCCTTCATATGATTTGGCAGCAAACTTAGTCAAGTAGGACTTCCCTTTATTTATCACAAAGCACTTGCAACCAAAAATCATAAGATAGGCTAGATTTGTTTTTCTTCCTTTCATAATCCCATAGGGATTCTTCTTGTGATACTTGTTGATAGAAGCTCTATTGAGGACAAGAGAAGCTGTGTTTACTGTCTCAGCCCAGAAGTATTCTAGGAGAGAGATATCACTGAGTAGCGTCTGCCAGCTTCTATGAGATTTCTATATTTCCTCTCAGCTATCCCATTTTGTTGGGCTGTTCTTGTATAAAAAAAATTCTTGATGAATCTCTTGTTCTTTACAAAACTTTGTCATGCCTTCAGACAAAAATTCAGTACCATGGTCGCTTATAATTTTGACCACAGAACTGTCCTTTTCATTATAAACATGCCTAACAAAGGTCACAAACAGGCCTAGGGTTTCAGAATTTTTTTTCATAAAGAAACCGAAGCATATCTAGAATAGTCATCAACTATCATAAGTGTGTAGACTTTCCTACCTAGACTATGAACTAGAATAAGACCAAACAATTCCATATGCAAGAGGTACAATCATCTCTCTAAATCTTTGGCCCCAATGCTCTTAAAGGATGCTTTGGTTGCTTGCCCTTTTGACATGCAAAGAAAATTCCCTCTTTGCTGCATCTTATATTGTGTCCATATCTGACTATCCCTTCACTGAAGAGTTATCTAATTGTCAAGTAGTTCAAGTGAGCAAGCCTCTTGTGTCATTGAACAAAATAAGAGACTTTCTTATATGTTACCAGACATACTGGTGAGTTTGAGCTTAAGCACAAGAAGTTTAAACAATAAATATTTCCACTCCTAGTTCCTGTAACTATGACCTCTTGGTCACTTAATCTCTTTATCTGACACTCATCCTTGTGGAAGATAATGTCATAGCCAATATCACATTGTTGGCTTATAGTAATCAGATGTGTTGTAATCCTTCCATATAAGCTAATTTTGTGATGAAGACTACGCCATTTATGATCATACCAAAACCCATGATGAATCCTCTCTCTGAACCTCCAAAGATCACTTGTGGTCCATTCTTCACAGGAGTATAATCATTAAGAAGGCTCCTTGTTCCAGTCATGTATCTGGAACATCCACTGTCCAAGTATAATATTGGCTTTGTAGGGGAACTTGGACTACACTACAAACACAGATTAGTTTACGTTAGGAGCCACTAATAAATGGGCACTTTGTTCTTGTTTGCTTGAAAATGCACATGTATACCTGAAGCAGTAATGACAGGAAGCTCACCCTTTCCCTTAGCAAACTAGGGTTGTGCCAACAATCTATGTCAAAGTGACCAACTTTACTACAACAACAATATTCATGAATATTGTATCTCTGATGAGTAGCAAAATATGCATAATTTAAGGTTATTTTTTTTTGTTTTAATAAAAAATGTAATTATATTATGTACATATCTAAATAAATTGTTTTTTTTATCTTTCAGTTCTAACTTAATCTATTTTTGTGCCCTATAGTTATTTCTGGAAATTTGGGGCAATTTCACAAAATTTCATAAGTCACGCCCTAGGTCATGCCCATGACCTGGGGCATGTAACTTAAAAACAGCAATTCAATTATTTCGTGAAATTATGGATAGTAAACATCAGTCTCACCCTTGAAAAGCCTGCGTGACACCTTTCATGCCCATGACTTCACATGTGAACAATCAAGAATCCAGCTGTCATGCCAGCCAAAGTCCTAAAGCCAGCAAGGTCGAGTCATGCCTGGCCTACATGCCTGTGTGCCAGCTGTCAGGCCCGTGACCTCAGCTGTGACCAAGCATATTTCCAGGTGTCATGCCCTGAAGAAGCCAAGCAACCACGCTATGGAGACACGCTTAAATTACACGCCCGTGACCTTACAAGTCACGCCCGTGTACTTCTCGATTCAATCTAGAAGTTGCCGAAATTCAATTTAAATCTGCCACATCAGCATCACGCCCAGGCGACACACGCCCTAGGGGGCATGTAAGGAGGGCGTGTACCTAAAAAATCTCGGCTATAAATAGTCTTTCTAGGCTGATGTTTAGAGGAAAACTGGTAGAGTTCCATATAGCCTTACATAGTAGTTAAGAGTACCTTTTGAGTTTTATTTTCTTAACCCTAGTTTGGGTTTTCCTAGTGTGTAACACTTTTTAAGTAATAAATTTCAGCTTTCAGTAATTTTTCATCTCTTATTGCTATTTTACTTAGCTTATATTTCGGTTGAGAAAGGGTGTGTGCGTAAGTACTTTTCATTTTTTTTTCTTTCTACTACCACCACCATCCCCGATGAGAGGTTAAGAACTTTTTAGCACTTGATTAAGATGATTGGGACAGATATTATTTCTGCACTTTTATAAGTCTTTAAATTTAATCACTACCACCCTTATCCCGATTGAGAGGCTAAGAACATGTTAACATCAACCGAGATACTTGAGACAGATATAATTTCTACATCTGCATCTTTATATGTCTTTTTTTTCTACTACCACCCCCATCCTGATGAGAGTCTAAGAACTTTTTAACAATCTTTTTAGATGAGTTTTAGGAAGGCTATTAATTCTGCATTTTAAAAACCCAATTTTTTAAATTAAAAACTTAAGATTTATCAAGAATTGATCATTCTTAGGTAAAGAGAAACCATGCATCACTCTCGAAAGAGATGAACGTAAGCCTCCCGGGTTGAACCTTCGAATCGGAGTAGGAGGTCAAGAGCGGGGTTCACCACGTAAAGCATTTTAAGGTATTTTTGATTAGATACAAAAGTTCAGTCAAAGTACGTCATCTTAGGTCGATATATACTCGATAGAGGTGCACTCATATTTATGGAACCTCAACGGTAAAGTATTTTAATTAATAAAGAAATGTAAATTTTTATTATTTAAAAGGTATTTCTCAAAGTAAGTCAAAATCGAGGGCTCTTTACCTCATATATTTTCAAAACCATAAATATTAATTTTATTTTACTTTTAAAAATCTTCAACTCTTTTTGATAAAATAATAATTCCATTCTTTAAAGTAGAGTAGTCAACGCAGATCCGTGGAAAAATATGACCTTGATATTTTAAAAAACAATATACTATTATGCGATAGGTATGCTTGCCTTATTCACAAAATATAAGTAAAAAAGAGATAGAAAGTACAAATACTTAATTTCCAAATCCAACATAATTTTCAATTTAAAACTATCTCCATATTTTACTTATCAAGTTTTTGGCACCGTTGTCGGGGATCATTTTGTGTTGATATTTGAAATAAAAAGGAATTAATACTACTTTTATCTTAGTTGTTAATAAAAACTATTTTTTAAAAAACATAAACAAACCACAAAACCTCTGTTAATTACAAAACCTTTGTTTTTATAAAAACTATATTATTTATTAACAATACTTCTATTTATGTTTTTAATTTTGTAAGAAAAAACAAAAAATAAATAAATAAATAAATAAATATAATAAAGTTTTACATTATAGTTTTTTAGTGCATGACCTGACGAAACTCTCCTATTGATCCTAATCTTAATTTAGATCCTGAAATCGACCGCACTTATTACAGGCGCCTTCAATCCCATGACCAAGACCAAGCATTAAATATGGAAGAGTCTATCAGAACCATGAACGTTGAAACTATGGCAGAACAAATTCCAGTTGCAGCCCCATAAATGATTATGTCTTATTATGCAAGACCGAACTTGGACGACACCAGGTCAAGTATCATTCATCCCATAGTTGCTAATAGTAATTTTGAAATCAAACCTAGCATAATCAAAATGATTCAAAACTATGTGCAATTCGATGGATTGCCAGATGAAGATCCAAACACGCATCTGTCAAATTTCGTAGAAATATGCGACACATTCAAAATAAATGGCTTCACTGATGATGCCATTCATTTGCGTTAATTTCAATTTTCATTACGGGTGAAGGCCAAGTAGTGTTTAGGTTCTCTACCTAGAGGGTTCATCACTACTTGGGTTGAAATGACTGAAATTTTTTTAACAAAGTATTTTCTGCCTGCTAAAACCGCTATATTACGTGCGGATATTTCTTCCTTTGTTCAGGGAGAGTCTGAGTCTCTCTATGATACTTGGGAACACTTTAAATAATTTTTACGTAGGTTTCCGCATCACGCATTGTCGTCTTGGCTCAAAGTGCAGACATTCTATAATGGTTTGAATTTCTAAACTAGACAAATGATTGATGTTGCCGCCGGGGGAATGTTAAATAATAAAACCCCCGAGTCGGCTAACGTATTGTTTGAGGAAATGGACATAAATGCCTACCAATGGAACATGCGTAGGTCACGCCCTAATAAACCCGCTGGGCTTTATGAGCTCATTGCTTCTTCTAATTTAGCACTTCAAATAGAATTTCTAACTAGGAAAGTAGCGGAGAAGTCGACTTCCTCCACTACCCCTACTTGGAATTCAACTAATCATATAAATGAAAAACACGTTGATTATATGGGTAATCCATATCAATTGCCTTCCAATAACCAAAATATTAATAATAATATTTATAATCAAGGGTTTAGGAAGCATCCAAATTTATCATAGAGCAACCCCAATAATACTGAGCATCCGCCTAATGCATATCCAATTATATTTGCACCACAGCCACCACCACAGTCATAATAACTACGACCCACCCTGATAGAAGATATCTTTACAAAATACATTGTCACAAATGTGTCCAATATCCGAAATCTGACCGAATCAATTAAAAATCTGGAAACTCAAATTGTACAGATTTCAAAGAGGCTGTAAAAGCGACATCCTGGAGCTTTACCAGGGAATACGGTAAACAAAGCGCTTGAGGGAGACACCCATAGTTATCTATTTTTCATGAATCTTTATAGGTTTCCCTTCTAACCTCCCTAACCTCCAATCAGGAAAGCCTCCTTACTCTATTTTTTTTAGTTTTGAATGTATCCTTCTTTTCTTCAAATTTTTGCAAAACATAAGTATGGGGGTAAACATTTATTTTCAAAAACTGAATTTATACGTATAAATATTTTTCCAAAATCTTCTTTCTAAAAATTGGATTTGTACGTATAAATATTTTCCAAAATCTTCAATTAAGTTTTTAAGTAAAAAAATAAAATAATAATAATAATAAATGTATTTTTGCTTTTTATGTTCATGTATATTTTAGCGTAAATATAAAAAAAAAATTAAATAAACAAAAACATCCACCTAAAATATATATTTTTGCTTAGTCAATCATCTAAAAATAATATTGAAACTCCTACTTCATTTGTCGCTTTTCCAAATAATAATAATAATAATAATGAGTTGATATATACGCAGTTATTTAATTTTTCAATTTTCTAGTCATTTATTTATCATAAATTGATAAATCTAAATATCTGGAGATATGTTTTAAAGAATATCTTGTGCATTTTATTTTTTAGAGGATTTGTTTTGAGCACTATTTCTTGTTTAATATAATTAAAGGCATGTGTATTATGTTAACTCAACAAATGTACACTATAATTATCTAAACACCACTCTTTTTGAAATATAGGAATTTTCAAGCTATTATAGTTGCTCTCAAAAAATTTTATCAAAATTTGAATCTTTTTGAAACCGCATAAATATTTACATTTTTCTTGGCTTGTTTTCTTACGAAAGCAAGAATCTAGGAGTATGCCTCATAGAAAAGAAAAGATTATATGTTAATGGAAATAAGATTTCATTCCGTAAACATTGTCATCCAATAATTATTAAAAGAGTAAATGAAATGGAGTATGTGCTCCTAAACATACACATTGTGATAAAATAAAATGCCTTTCTGCTAAGTTTTTTTCTGTTTTGGAAAATATTTTCCTAAGCAGTTGTAACAAAGCAAGAAAACTAAAAAAGGTGAGAGCATAAATTTCATCACCTTCTACATCATAGTCTGCTTTATCACCAAGTTTGTATCCCATAAAACCACAATCACTTGATCTAATTTTGCTTAAAATTTTGAGAGAACATATTTAATAGGTTGTCTGTTTTCCTTCATATCTCTTGAAGGGTACGATTTTGATAATGCAAATCTAACTTGTTACTAATGATTGCAATTTTGCTTGCTATATGGTTTTATAAAGAAGTCTTTTGGCTACGAACATTTATCTCTAGCGAAATAATTTGCATAATATAGGACTTAACGCTTTATACCCCAGATTTTTTTTATTTCTATTTTCCATTGATATAATAAACTGATAGTTAAATTAGAAATTTTATAACTTCCCGTATAGTTGACTCATACTTTTGCTCTAGAATAGCAAAGCTTAAGTATGGGGGTATTTGATGAGTAGCAAAATATGCATATTTTCAGGTTATATTTTTATTTTGTTTTAATAAAAAATGTAATTATATTACGTACATATCTAAAAAAATCATTTCTTTTTATTTTTCAGTTCTAACTTAATCTGTTTTTATGCTCTATATTTATTTCAAGATATTTGGGGCAATTCGACAAAATTTTATAAGTCACGTCGCTAATCAACGCCTGTGACCTAGGGCGTGTAACTTTAAAACAACAATTCCAACGTTTCGGGAAATTTCGGCCAGCAAAATTCAGTCACGCCAATGGCATGCCCGAAAAGACACCTGTCATGCCCGTGACATCACTTGTGACCATGCAAGAAGCCTGCTATCGCGCCAGGCGAAGTCCTAAAGCTAGCAAGCTCATGTCACGCCCGACCCCCATTCCCGTGTGCCAGCTGTCATGCCCGCGACCTCAGCCGTGACCAAGAAAAATTCCAGTTGTCATACCCCGAAGAAGCCAAGCTACCACGCTATACAGACACGCCCAGATTAATCCCCTGTGACTTTTGGTTCTGTTGGGTATTGCATCCATAATAACTCAGATTTGCATGTAGTCACCCTTGAACTAAGATGAATTAAGTTGCATTTGATATCTCTATTTAGTTGTGTGTTTGCAAACTTTCATTGCTAAGTGTAGACCAATGTCAGTCTACAGTGGGTCATGAACACAGGACCATATAGTGTAATCCCTAACTATCTGATCCAAGGTGTTGACTCATGTATAGCCTCTCTATTGGGATACACTTCACATTCAAGCACTTGGAACATTGGATGAAGATTGGATTCAAGAAGAAGAAAGATTTCCTAACATTCAAAATTTTTCTAAGTCCACTTCTCGAGAAGTCTAGTATAGTTCTTGAGTATTGGAGTTAGCAGAACTCGAGAAGTTCACTAAGTTCTCGAGAAGCTTATCTTAGTTCTCGAGTAGTCTCAGCCTGTACTTCTCGAGTAGCCAGAGCTAGCCTTGAAATTTTTCTAAGTCCATCTCTCGAGTCCCTGGGTTATAGTTCTCGAGTACTTAGCTTCTACATCTCGAGAAGTCAGCTTAGTACTCGAGTACAAGTTTTAGCTCTCGAGTAATATTCTTTTAGTTCTCGAGAAGCTCAGTTTAGTTCTTGAGTAGACTCAACGCTTATTTCTCGAGTACTTACATAAGTCCAGAATGTATACCCCTCGAGTAATCAGCTTGTTCTCGAGAACTTATATATACTTCTCGAGAACTGCAGTCCAGTTTTTCAGAAAATTGCTTAAGTTCAGAATTGTCGGGATTTTAAAATGACATGACGTGAATGGTCCACATGTCGTCATTAATGTCAATTCTAACCGTTAGGGGAAATCTTATATAAGGTCTTGTCATTAATATTAACCCTAAGCGGTGAACCGTACCTTGCTAAAATTCTTAATCGGCTGTCTCTCTCAAGAAAGAAATTACATAAGCCGCCGCCGCCGCTCTACTTCAAGATAAACAAGGTTGTTTTTCGATGCAGAACGACTTGCTGTTCAAGGAATCTTCATCTTCTCCTTGATTGTGTAGGTCCAAGTTTCTCAGAACTGATCCACAGAGAGTATTCTTTAACAATTTCTTAAAAACCCGCAAAGTTCAAGAAAGAAGACCTAGGGACAGATTTTAATATTTGGGAAGAAATTTCTGTTTGTATTTCCAAATCTCTTTTTAATCTTGTAGGAGATTATTGTTTGAGTGTAGGAGCTTTGTTCTCCAAGTTGTAGGAAGTTTTCATCTTCTGAGTGTAGATCCATTTGGATCAAGATTGTAGAAACTTGGTTCCGGGACGTAGGATTGGTTTTCAATCCGAGATAGTAGAGTAGCCGAGTCTAGTGATTTACTAGATCGTTGAGGGAAAGTGGACGTACCCAAGGTTGGGGAACCACTATAAATCTTCTTGTCTTCTGTGATTGCTTGATTATTTTTATGCAAGTTCGTTAATTTTTTTATTCCGTAAATAGACGCACAATTCACCTATTCACCCCCCTCTAGGTGATTTAGGTATCAGAGGGAGGTTGGTCATTAAAAGGTTAACACCTTGATCAATTTCCTCTTTAAGTTGTCTCTAATGAATTTTTCAAGCAATGGACAAGGCTAAAGATTTTGCCAAGTTTCCCCTGTGCACAAAGAACAATTTTCCCATGTGTAAAGAAAGAATTAAGTTTTTCATGGAAGCTGTGGATCCCCGGATCTTCAGGATTGTTAAAGAAGGTCCTTATATTCCTATGACTGCCTCCACTATAGATCCAACAAAAAAAGACTTTAAGAAGTTTATGGATCTATATAAAGACGAGATTGCACTTGTCTCTCTAGATAAGAAAGCTAAGAATATAATAGCAAGTGCAGTCGATGACTCTATGCTGCAAAACATGATACACTACCAGTCTGCTAAGGAGATGTGGTAGTCCCTCGTCACCTTGATGGAAGGTACAGAAGAAGTAAGGGATGACAGAAGATCCCTTTTGAATCAGAAATATGAATCCTTCCGACAAGTGCACAAAGATACCATTGTAGATACTTTTGAGAACTTTTTCAAGATAGTTCACAGCCACAGAGTATATGCATGAGTCTTCACCAACGAAGAACTGAATGACAAGTTCCTAAGATCCTTAACCAAGGAATGGGACAACAAGGCCTGTGCAATCAGGGAATTTGGAAAGCTAGCTGAGACATATCCTCAGAATCTCTTCTGGAAGCTGATGTCATATGAGCTTTAACTCAACACAAGGAAAGCAAAAGGAGAGAAGAGCAGGTCTGCATCCAAAGAGAAGTATGTTTCCTTAAAGGTAGACACCTCCAGGAATTCAATGGCTACCTCTCCAGCCCCAGCACAAGAAGTTAGTGAAGAAGAAAACTTGGAGCCAAGTACCTCGGGAAAAGAACTATCTGAAGGAGAGTTCTCCTTACTCTCATGACAGTTCAAGAAATTCATGAACAAGAATAAGCAATTAAAAGGCAAGGATGCCTCTCACAGAAGATCACGACTTGACAGTGATCGACACAGAAAAGGCTCAAGCAGCCATGATAGGTATGGTTCTAAACAGAACATACATATTTCGACAGACATAGTTTGCTATTATTATAACAAGCCAGGTCACGTCATAGCTGACTGCCCCCACAAGACGAAGGAGGGTGATAGGTGAGAAGAAAAAAAGTCCTCGTACAATAAGAAGAGGACAGAGAAGAGCATTATAGCCAAGAAGGGCAAGACTCTTAGTGACTCTGACTCATCTGAATCGAGTGAATAAGAGGAAAATCTCGCACCCCTCTTTAAGAATCTGAAGTTTCTGAGCATGATCATATAACAGCTCCTCTTACGATGAGTATGAACTCATGGCCCAGTATAAGGAGTTGATCAAGGCATACGCCAAATGTCGAAAGGTCGTGAAAACTCAGGCAAAAGATATTAAGTCTCTAAAGGCTATAGAAAGCTCTCTGAGAGCGGAAGTCGTTAAGATGGACTCATTCAGAGAAGACTTAGATACTGCTGTTGATGAGTCAACAAGGCTATCATGCACTTTTATCTGAAGGATGAAATCATCAAGGGGTTGGAAGAATTACTAGAAGCCGAAAAGAATCTTGTTGAAAGTTTCTCTAAGCCCAAGGTAGTTCTTCCTCTTATTGCTGAGTTCTCTGATCAGGCCAAGGGTGTTGGGATAGTCAATGTAGAAGCTCCTAGTAAATCTTCTAGGAGGAATAAGGCTTAGAGAAGGAATAAGGCCGCCAAGAAGGCCTTGGCCAAAGCAAAGGGGAAGGCCCCTCAACATCAGACTTTCTTTAAGAAAGTCATATTTCCAACTAATGTGTTTGATCTTGACTCATCCTACGGCCACTTGACTAGGCCTACTTATGTAGAGCCAAAGTCTCTTTACCAAGGATGGACTCGCCCCAAAAACTTTGGTGATAGTGTCTTTAAGGCACCTTATGAAGAAGTCATTCTTCAGGACTATGGTCCTTATGATCACGGTCATAACTTCAAGAAAGCACCAAAAGTAAAATCCATTGTGGAAAAGCCTGTGAAGGAGAAGAAATCATGTGATTGCCATCATCATGAAGCTTCTTCCTCCAAGAATGCTACCCCTGCTGGACCAGTATCCCAGAAGGTCAAGCAGGAGTACCTAAGGAAAAGATACAACAGGTTCGATTGTTGGTGCTGTGGCAGAATTGGTCATTTTGCCATCGATTGTTGGTTTAATTCAAAAAATGTTGAAACTCCTTAAGTTGGAAACATGAGAATGACCACTCATGATGCTAACCCTCGTAGGGGGAGTGTTCTAACATGAGACCAATGACCCAAACATGTTTGGGTTCCTAAGGCAAACTGATTATGATTGCAGGGATGTCCAAAGGCCACTAAAACGCTTATCTGATATTTGGACAGTGGATGCTCTCGGCACATGACTGGGATAAGAAGCCTACTTAAAAATTATTCTATAGTGTTGAACAGACCAAGGTCATCTTTGGAGGTTCAGACCGAGGGATAACAAAAGGCTACGGTATGATCACTAACAGCAGTGTATCCTTTACGGATGTAGCTTATGTTGAGGGATTGGAACACAATCTCATAAGCACAAGCCAACTATGCCATAAAGGATACATAGTTAAATTCCATGCTGACAAGTGCTTGATAAAGTCTGTTGACAATATGGAAACGATTCTATCTGGCACTCGAAGCAAGAATATATTTAGTTTAAATTTCATTTGTATAGATTCTTCTACACCACTGTCTTTTAGCAAAAGATAGTGCGTCTTTTGGTGACCAATGATACAAGAGGATAACACATATTAATTTTAAAACTATTAAAAAATTATTATCCCTGAACTTAGTTCGTGATGCCCAGAATGTCAAGTTCGTCAAAGATAGACCTTGTCATGAATGCGTAAAAGGCAAGCAAACAAGGGCTACCTTTAAAATCATTATTAACAAGGATTCAAGTAGATGTCTCCATCTACTTCATATGGACTTGTTAGGTCCACTAAAAATTAGAAGCTTGGGAGGTAAGGAATATACATTGGTTATTGTTGATGACTACTCGTGCTTTGCGTGGGTGTTCTTTCTAAAACACAAGTCAGATACCTTTGATATCTGTACAAATTTTGGTCAGGCATGTCCAAAATGAGTACAACTGTTCCGTAGTCAAAATTAGAAGTCACAATGAAACAAAGTTCAAGTCTAGCGTCATGACAGAATTTTGTGAAATCCCAATGTATCTTTCATGAGTTTTCATCTCCTCGTACTCCACAGAAAAATGGAGTAGCTGAGAAGAGGAACATAACACTCATAGAGGCCTGTAGGACTATGTTGAGTGATGCTTCACTACTGGAGTACTTCTGGGTTCATGCCACATGCAAAATCGAGCACTCATCAATAAGAATCATGATAAGACACCTTACGAACTTCTAAAAAGCAGGAAACCAACTGTTTCATATTTTATAATTTTTTCCTGTAAATACTTCGTGCTTAACAATGTTAAGTACCATACTACCAAGTTTAGTGAGAAAAGTTTTGAAGGTACTTTTGTAGGTTATAGTAGCCATAGTAAGGCATATTGGATTAATAGAAAAACTTTTGTTGTAGAGGAATCCATACATATTGTATTTGATGAGACGAGCTTGCTGCAAAGCAAATCGTCTAGTGAGCCAAGAAAAGCTGAAAGAAATCAGCTTGGATGAATCGACTGACGGTGAAAGAGAAATGTTCATCAACATCACTACTCAAATTCCCATTGGAGAGATAGACGATCAAGATGAGGAAACCATCCAAGTTGATGAAGTCACTCCAGTGGCTGAAGAAGTTCTAGATGCTAGGAATCTAGAGCTCAGACATCCGATGGATCATCCATTGGACCAAATAATAGGAGATCCCTGGGATGATGTCATAACTCGTCGAGGTAAAACTAACGAGAATCTATATTTAAGTTTTCTCTCACAGATTGAACCAAACAAGTTTGAGGAAGGAAACTCAGACGCATCATGTATCTTGGCCATGGAAGAATAACTGAACCAGTTTAAGCATTGCAAAGTTTGGAATCTAGTTCAAGGACCCAAAGGTAAAAATGTCATCGGGACGAAGTGGGTCTACAGGAACAAGATGGACAAAGATGGAACAATCATAAAGAACAAGGCCAGACTCGTTGACAAAGGATATCGTTAATAAGAAGGAATCGACTTCGACCAAACATACGCTCCAGTGGAAAGGCTGGAGGCCATCAGACTATTCCTGGCTTATGCTGCACTGAAAGGCTTCACTTTCTATCAAATAGACGTGAAGTCCGCCTTCCTTAATAGTGACATAAAGGAAGAATTGTATGTGGAACAGCCCCTAGGTTTTGTTGATCCTAACTTTCCTGACTATGTTTATTTATTATCGAAAGCGCTGTACGGTTTGAAACAAGCTCCTCGAGCATGGTACGAAACGCAGTCTAGCTTTCCCCTCGAGAACAAGTTCACAAGGTGAAAGATAGATAAGACATAATTTCTTAGTGAAATTAAAGGAAAGATTTTTCTAGTGCAAATCTATGTTGACGACATCATTTTTGGTTCTACAGACGACAACCTCTGCAAAAAGTTTTCTAAACTTATGCAAGGGAAGTTTGAAATGTGTAGTATGCGAGAGCTGAAGTATTTCTTAGGACTTCAGGTGAAACAATCTGAAGATGGAATTTTCATCTCACAGACTAAGTTCACCAAGGAGTTGATTAAGAAATCCGGAATGGAGAGTGCAACCTCTATGAGGACTCCAATGGCCTCAGCTATGTCTTTGGACAAGGATGAGAAAGGAAAACCTTTTGATGAAACCAAGTACAAAAGCATAGTTGGATCCATGCTCTACCTTACTGCCAGTAGACCAGACATAATGTTCTCTACTTGTGTTTGTGCTAGATTCCAAGTGAACTGTAAGGAATCTCACTATGATGCTACAAAGCAGATCTTGAGATACCTTAAAGGTACACCGAATCTTGGCTTATGGTACCCAAGAAGTAATGACAGCGAACTAATTGGTTTTTCATATGCAGACTTTGCAGACAATATAGATGAAAGAAAAAGCACTTCCGGGACGTGTCAGTTACTCTGAAGAAGACTTATCTCATGGAGCAGCAAAAAGCAAAACTGTGTCGCAATCTCAATGGCCGAGTCAGAATATATTTCTGCCGACACTTGTTTTGCATAGTTTATTTGTTTAAAGAACGAGCTAGAAGACTACAATATGAAGGTTAAAGACATTCCATTGTTTTGCGACTCCTCCAGCGCAATAGCAATTGCAAACAACTCAGTCTCGCACAACCAAACAAAGGACATCGAGCTCAGATATCACTTCATCCGGGAGCATGTGGAGCAATGAGATGTGTATATGTAGTATGTGTCAACAGATCAGCAAGTTGCAGAAATTTTCAAGAAGCCACTGGATGAGTCCAAGTTCAATTTTTTCAAAACTGAACTTGGGATGCTGAACAAAGAAGGATAGTCCAAAAGGGATCATTTCAAATATCAGGAATTGAGGATACTACAAAAAGGTTAGAAATTTCTCAAGTTGACATCACTTCTTGAGACATAAAGTTACATCTCGAAAGTAAATTTCTGGTTCTCGAATAATAAAGCCTACTTCTCGAGAACTTCACGTCTGTTTCTCGAGAAGTACTATAAGTACTCAAGTACTAAGAATTCACTTCTCGAGAACTCTAACTCTGTCTATCGAGAACTAATCACCCTCTTGAGAAATGACCCGTCACTTTTCAAATTATGTCCATTTCTTCATTTTCGCAAACCGCCATATTTCTGCCTTAATCAAAGGCTTATTTTAAGTTAATTAGACACTTAATTGCCATTACTAGGTTTATATATATATATATATAACTTTAGATTTCACAAATCAATTGACATTTCAAATCCCTTTCTCTCGAAAACTCTTCGCCTTCCGTCGACTCAGAGCTTCGACACCACCATTCTCTCGCGCTCCGTTCGCCGCCGTCTTCAAAAACCATGGCGCAGTAGTCAAGGATAGGAGTTGGAAGTGAACTAGTTGTGGCCGGAATTGCCGAACTCTCAGATGATTTCAAGAATCTTCTACTTCTTCTCGAAACCGCAGGTCCGAACTTCGTTATACAAGAACCTTGCAAAATTATTATCCCAGAAGTTGAAGAGTTCTATCGAAATGTCAAGATTAGGAGAAACAACACAGTTCTGAAATCAAAAGTAAAAGGGGTTAAGATCAAATTGAACCCGACCATTATGTCCAAGCTTCTAAGGTTGCCGATTGTAGATGATGAAGATGAACTTACACAGGAAGATAATGCCAGAACTTGTCATTTGTGTGGAGTACCAGTAGACATAACCTCTCTCAGAAGGAAATCTCTGAATGATGTAAGTAAGCTTCTTGTAGATATTGTTGGGAAGATCCTATGGTGCAGGACTTACTCTGTTGATTTCATCACCAAAGACCTATTCGATGTAATGACTGTAATCGTCTTCAGAAAGAAATTTCCATATGGAATGATGATCTTTGATATGATAAGGGACAGCATAAAAAATCCAAAGTTTGCCAGGATAATTTCATTAATGCTGCATGACATTAATCCAATAGTCTTTGACATCTCCAATGGAACACCTATTCATCACCTGAAGAAGATTTCCATAACTTCTATACATAGGTGGGAGTTAAAAATGATGAACACCAAACAGATTTCAAAAGAGCATGCACACCCAGCTGTAGAAGACAGGATTCCATCTCCCTCCTCTCATGAAGTTGCTGAACCATATGGTGCAGCAACTGAGGGGAGCAAGATTCCTCTATTTCAGATGACGGAATTCCATCTCCTCCTCCTTCAGTTAGATCTCCAATAAGAAGTCAAGTCAGAATTCCAGTCAGAAGTGCAGACAGAAGTCCAATCAGATCTCCAGCCAGGTCTCCATTGGCAGACATATAAGATGAGACATTCTCAGATGAGCAAGTTCAGAAGACCCTCAACTCTACTGCAGAAGATATAGAAAACATGATAAAAGAACTAACTTATGATGAGCCTCTTCCTTCCCTCCATTCAGAAAATGCAGAAGAAACTTCAAAGGATCCATCTCCAGCACCTTCTCCATCTCCAGTACCTTCTCCCAAAGAAACACCTTCTCCATCTCCAGTACCTTCTCCCAAAGCAACACCTTCTCCATCTCCAGTACCTTCTCCCAAAGCAACTCTTTCTCCATCTCCAAGCAAAGACTCACCTCAACCAGATACCATTCTTCTCTCAGAATAGGATGAGCCAGAACTAAAGGCAGTTTAAGCTCCCCTAAAGAGACTTGATTTCTCTATTCCCACCCTCCTTGGTGAGGAAGAAGAAAATATAGTCATTCATACTACCAGAGCTAAAAGCTTTGTAGTTGTTGAAGAAATCCCTTCATGGGAAGTCCCTCCTCCACCTCAAATTTCCCCTCCCGCTGTTCCTGCTACTGCTGCTACCCTTATAAGTTCAGATATTCTAAGTAAGATTAAAGTAATGTTTAGTGAGCGAAGAAATTATTTTGATGAATCTCTGAGACTAGTTCAAGACAAAATATCTGCTCTAGAGAAAGAGATGAGCAGAGGCTTTGCAGAAATTAAGCACAACACTGGCTCTCTGAAAGAGCTGTTTCAAATTGGTGGAAAAGCTATAGACCACACTATCTCTAGTGTTTGTAAGGTCATGGATCAATAAGTAACTCTTGCTGGGAACCAAATTTACTCTGAAAAGAAAGCCAAGGAAAACCTTATGAAAATCTGTGAAGAGGTTGGTACCTTCAAGGAAGATGCTATAGGCAAACTATCTGTAGAATTCAAAAAGGGGGAGAGTTTAGTGAAAGAACATGTGGACAAGTTTGTTGACAAGTTTACTGCTACTGCCAACACAGTCGGGTATGACAAGATAACTGAAATTAATAAGAATGTTTTAGAATAGATCTAGTCTGTGAAATTCCATAACAATGACACTGCAGTCTGGATGCATAACCAGATATTCCCTGAATTCTAGGTTGATCCTAATGTCATACCTCATCACCTAAAACCCCTTGGTGAAGGTTAGTCAAGTCAGATGCCTGCTCAGATGCAACCTCAGATGCCATGCTTCTTTCCAAGGCTAGAATATAAAAATCCTCCTCCTGCTTCTTATGATCAAGTTTGGGATGATGTGATTCCTCAAGATCTACCTAAAATCCACATTCCTAAGAAGAGGAAGTATGGGGAAGGCCCCTCTGCAAGCAAAAGTATTCCTAAGCCAGACTCAGAGAAAAGGAAAGTAAAGGAATTTGCTGAAGTCTGGAGTCCTACTTCCAAGGCTTTAATTCTTGACACTCTCAAATTAGTAATGGACTATAATGAAAGCAAGAATCTCCACTACATCATATTCTGAGTGGGAAATCTATGAATAGTCCATGACTAAAAGGAGAATCTATGACAGAGAGTATGGGAAGAACAATCCAAAGGCACCTCCTAAACCTCCAAGGTACTATGCAAAGCCTTTCAGCTACCAGAGAAGACAACAAGAGAAGTATGATAGGCAACATCAGTGTAAGGATTGATTTTCTGTTGATAACTAATTTTGATATTAAGGATGAAATTGATGTTTATTTGAACTCTAAAACATTATATATATATAATTTCTAGTTTTGCTGATTCTGTGTTTAATTTTTCATCTCTTGCATTTGATCATGTCTTTATATACAGTTCTTTCTTTGTTGATATAATTCACCATAGTGTAGAAGGTTCTTACTTCTACAAATAGGGGGAGAATGTTGGGTATTGCATCCACAATAAATCATATTTGCATGAAGTTACCCTTGAACTAAGATGAATTAAGTTGTATTTGATATCTCTATTTAGTTGTTTGTTTGCAGACTATCATTGCTAAGTGTAGACAAATGTCAGTCTACAGTGGGTCATGAACACAGGACCATACAGTGTAATCCCTCACTGTGTGATCCAAGGTGTTGACTCAGGTGTAGCCTCTCTATTGGGATACACTTCACAGTCAAGCACTTGGAATATTGGATGAAGATTGGATTCATGAATAAGAAAGATTTCCTAACATTCAAAAATATTCTAAGTCCACTTTTCGAGAAGTCTGGTATAGTTCTCGAGAAGTGGAGTTAGCAGAACTCGAGAGGTTCACTAAGTTCACAAGAAGCTTATCTTAGTTCTCGAGTAGTATAAGCCTATACTTCTTCAGTAGCCAGAGCTAGCCTTGAAATTTTTTTAAGTCCATCTCTCGAGTAGATGGGTTATAGTTCTCGAGTACTTAGCTTCTACTTCTCGAGAAGTCAGCTTAGTACTCGAGTACAAGTTTTAGCTCTCGAGTAATATTCTTTTAGTTCTCGAGAAGCTTAGTTTAGTTCTTGAGTAAACTCAATTCTTATTTCTCGAGTACTTACATAAGTCCAGAATGTATAGCCCTCGAGTAATCAGCTTGTTCTCGAGAACTTATATATACTTCTCAAGAACGTCAGTCCAGTTTTTTAGAAAATTTCTTAAGTTAAGAATTCTCAGGATTTTCAAATGACATGACGTGATTGGTCCACGTGTCTTCATTAATATCAATTCTAACCGTTAGGGGAAATCTTATATAATGTCTTGTCATTACAGAAGCCGCCGCCGCCGCTCAACTTGAAGATCGACAAGGTTGTTTTTCGATCCAGAACAACTTGCTTTTCAAAGAATCTTCATCTTCTTCTTGATCGAGTAGGTCCAAGTTTCTCAGAACTGATCCACCGATAGGATCCTTTTTGGATCTGAGTTGTAAGGACTTTGTGCTAGAGGTAGGGCAGATTTTCCTGAGTGTAGGATCCAATTTTGTATATGAGTGTAGGACCTTTGGGTTTGAGGTAGGATCCTTTATGGATCTAAGCTGTTGGGCTTTGAGACAGAGGTAGGGTAGTTTTGGCTGAACTATAGGAGAATCATACTCTCTGAGTGTAGGACCTTTGGGTCTGAGTGTAGGATCCAAATTTTGATCTAAGGTAGGGCCTTAAGCCTGAAATGTTGGAGTGTCATTCTCTCTGAGGTAGGGCTATCCTCCATAGCATGAGTTGTAGGACTTGAGTTTAAGTCTGAGGTAGGTGATCAGTTTGACCACTGAGCTGTGGGAGCAGTTTCCTCTAAGGTAGGGATTTATGCCTTAGTTGTATGTCTTGGAGGAGACTAACAGATTCTGCGGGATCTGAGGTGTAAGCTCTTTGAAGATGAGTTTCTAGAGAAGTGCCTTGTCTAATTGGAAGTTAGAAAGGTTGGAGGAGAGTGGATGTACACATAATCTTGGGAACAACTATAAATTCTGTGTGTGGTTTTGTGTTTTTTCTTGAAAGCATAAAAACCACTAACTCATAACACATTAAGTTAAAGCGAATAATAATAAAGCAGAAAACCTATTCACCCCCCCAACCTGCTTAGGTTGCTAGCTACCTTGAAATTAAAGACTTTGAAGTGGTATCAGAAGGAGGTTTCTCAAGAAGGAACTAATAGTCAGAGAAGATCCCAAAGGGTAGTTACAATTCTGTACTTATGGGTTATGGAGAGAGACATAAGGAGCTAGGATCCATGAAACTCTCCATCTACAGAAAGGATAATTTATGAATCTATAAAGAGATGGTCAGGATATTAATAGAAGCCTATGACCTAAGGATTTTTGTTACAGTCAAGGAGAGACCCTCCTTCCCTATGAATATCTCTTTTATGGATGCCAATGTCCAGACACCTAAGTCATATTCATAGATGACAAAGGATGAAGTCATCTTAACTACAATAAACAAGAGAGCACACAACATTATTGTTAGTGTCGTAGATGATTAAACCTTTCAAAACTTGGTCCACTGCCAGACCTCCAAAGAGATCTGGGACACCCTTGTGGTCTAAATGGAGAGTACTAAAGAGGTAAGAGATGATAGAATGTCTATTCTCAACCAGGAGTATGAGACTTTCAGGCAATCCTTGAAAGAGAACATAGCTGCTTGCTATGAAAGATTTTTCATGATCATAAATGAACTGAGGACCTATGGGAGGGTCTTCAGTCATTATGAAATAAATTACAAGTTCGTAAGATCTCTCACTAAAGACTAGGATACTAAGATTTGTGCCATAAGAGAGGTGGCAAAGCTTGCTGAGACGCCTCCCCAAACATTATTTGGAAAGCTGCTCTCCTATGAGATATAGCTAGCTTCCAGGAAAGAGGAGGAGGCCTCCAGTAGATCCAAAACCAAGGAAAAGTCCTTGGTCTTCAGAGTAGACAGCATCATGAAGAGTAAGGAGGGTATTCCCTCTCCTCCAAGAAGATTAGCTGATTCTGACAGCTCAGATTCAAATGAATCAGACTGCAGTATGTTTGATGAGGACATTCCTGCCTTCTCCAGGCACTTTCAAAAGCTGATAAAGAAGAAATAGTGGAAAAATAAACCTTCCAACTCTTCTCATCACAGGAAGAATTACTCAAGGGCTGATAGGTATGATTCTAAAACTAGTAAATATAATTCCTCTAAAGTTGTCTCCTATTGTTGCAGCAAACCAGGGCATGTGATAGCTGACTGCCCAGTGAAGAAGAAGGAGGCTGGTGAGAAGAAATAGCACCAGTATAAGGGCAAGAAGGAGAAGTACTTCATTGCGAAGAAAGAGAAGAGTTGGACAGACTCATCTTCATCTGAAGAAGAACAAGCCTATATTAGGCTGGTTGTTGCTGATACTGAACAAGAAGCTTTAGAAGCAGATGAAGACTATCCTACTACTAGGATAGGTTATGAGCCGCTGTAATACACCAAATTTCAATTTGGAGTTTAGGCTGGGTGACACGGCCTAGGACACGGGCATGTCCCAGGGCATGTCCAGCTCTGGGTGCTTGGGTGCGTCGCGAGAGCTCGACGAAAATGAAGTCGACGATCGTTGAGAGGTGACGCGACTTGGGACACGGACATATCCCAGGGCGTGTCATGCTCGGGTTGGTCTCCAGGCGGCGTTGAGTGGCGTTGAGTGTAGAACACGGCCTTTGACAAGGGTGTGTCACAGGGGCATGTTTGGCACACAGCTAAGGACACGGGCGTGTTCCTTAATCGTGTCCTTCTCGGGGAAGCTGGTCCTATGTTGATTGAGGAACACGGCCCTCAACAAGGGCATGTACCTTGTGACATGGGCGTGTCAGGTGCTTGACACGGGGATGTCTAACCCGTGTTCTGATCCGATTTGAGTTAGTTAAGTTTCTGCCTAAGGGACACAGCCTGTGATACGGGCGTGTCACAAGCCGTGTCAGACCTGTTTAGATGCTTTTCAAAGCAGATCAAGGCCTTTCAGTTCCTTCTCTTTAGATCCTGTGGTCCAAGCTTCTTCCTACTATTATAAGGTCGAGAATTGAGAAGTATTTCTCATTCAAGCTTTGGCCATTCTCTTTCTAAAGAGAAGAGAGAAAGGAGTTCAAGGAAGGAAGAAGGAGAAGCTTTTCGGCCGACAGTGGAGCGTCAGCGGTCCGAATTGAGAGCCGAGTTCAGTATTGTAGAGGCAAGGCCGCTGCGATAATTACAATCTGGCTAGTTTCTCCATGGATCCGAAGCGATCATCAAGGCTAACGATCTCCTTCTAAGACAAGTGAAGTCCAACTTTATTCATGTGCATGGGATCCTTCACCAAGAGGTGGAAAGCGTAAGCGATTCCAGCGGTTGAGCCTGCATTTAGATTCGGAAATGAGTATTATGGAATAGGCATACTGTGTGAAGCCCATCTAGATGGTTAGTCTGGATTGGTGAAATTTATATTGCTAACCAGAGAAGACTCTGTGTATAAAACGCATAGTTTATGGGTTGGTTAGGATGTATGTGAATTGGGGGTTATGTAAACTCCTTTTGTTGTGGATTCTGCATGAGTTGTTTGATGATTGTGGAAGCTTTGTGTAAGCTCCTTGTGTTGTAAGTGCATGCGTGCACTGGTTGCTCTACGTGAGCTACGATGCTGCGACTGACCGGGAGGGAACAGCCGACCTGCGTCAAGTTGTGCGCAACTTACGAATTGAGCAATGGGAAAGTGTTGTCCTGTCACTGGTTATTTGGGAGATCGATTAAGGGCAATCCAAATAGGGGCTGTTGCCATACCTGGCTTGTTACACTACTGCGATAGGTCGGTCTGAAATGCTCAAGTGTTGTCGTGTGGAACCTCTGATCATTGTTGGAACCCAGGGAATGATCCGGTCTACAGTAAGCGTGCCATGAGTGCACAGAGCGTCTAGCACGATAGCCGGCATGGGTGTTGTTGTTGTTCCTAAGTGAACTTGTGTGATATATATACATATATATTGTAATTATAATGCATGTAGGGAAGGAACCACTACCCCGGGTAAGGGGTAGAGTCGTTATAATTTGTCAGCTGAATGCTTACCATTGCTTTGTTTATCACCCTTAGGGTGGACGTCCATATGCAGGTGTTGCGGGATGAATTAGACTTAGCGGGCTGAAGCCCTTGTCTACTGCTTCTTGTAGGCCCTTGAAGGCCATTCGAAGCTTTGGATTTCATTTGTGGTCGGCATGTGTGCAGATGTATGAAATCATAGTTTTTAAAGAGAAACTTGTAAGGCCTTAATGCCGTGAGCGATGTATGTTTGTATACATTCCTGGTGTTATATATAAATGGGTATTTATATATTTAGTGGACATTCGTTGGATGAGTTCTTTTAAGTAATAAACTTCTGCTAGAATGCTCTGAGATAGGAAGCACATAAAAGGTTTTTGATATTCATAAGTAATTCCATCGTTTGTCTGTGAAATATGACGTGGGGCCCCGACCGAACCCTCTATTATATTCCATATGACGGATGGAGGCATTACATTTTGGTATCAGAGGATAGGTTTTAGTCGAGATAATATAATTGAACTCAATAATGTGCACTAGGAATGTAAGCATGTATATTCCGTATGTTTGCCGTTTTGGAATGGACGTTAATGATGTCTTGTTCACGTATAGGTGACAAGGAGTGGGACTGGGCAATCTGAAACCAAGCATTCGGATGAGAGTGTGGTACCAGCTGAGGTGCCCACACCTCCTACTTCGGTAGAGACAGTCAATTTGATCGTGGAGGTGGTTTTTGCGATGATCAAAGCCAACCATGAGCAGGTGGCAAGGGAAGGAGCTTTAATCCCGCCGTTGAATATGTGTCTGACCCAAGGACCATATACGGTCGAGGAGTACTTTCATGCATTTGTTGAGTTACAACAACATGCAAAGTTTGTGTTTGAACCCGAGGAGACTAAGATCAACATATTTTACCACGGTCTATGCGATGAACTATGACGGTTATTAGTGGGACCAAAGTTTCTTGGATTTTGTGCCTTGGTAATGGCAGCTAGATATTTGTAAAGGGACTTAAAGCAGTTTAGAGCGAGGCACAGTGATAATTTTCCCACTTGTTCCACCACCGTTGGAACAAAGGAAGGGCGTGTTTGTTTTTCTTGTGGTAAGGTTGGGCATCGTGCTCGAAGATGCTATTATGGTACCACACCTAGGGCAGATAAGGAGTTGAAGCGGGTGTGGGATAAGAAGAACTTGGCAGTGGAAAAGTCAGAGTTCAAAGTTCCGTAGTCAGACCGATCAGAGTTTAGGAAGTGAGATAAGAAGAAGTTGAGGCTTGCTGAACAAACTTCTTTGGATGTTGCTTCGGGAGAAATGGTTGGGCAAGGACCCGTGAAGACACGTATGTGTTTTAACTATGGGAAGAAGGGACATCTAGCCCGTGATTGTCGGAGTGGCCCTCCAAAGGGTGAGAAAAAGACAGGTTCGTTCGATAAAGAAAAGGTTCATATATCCCGAGACTGCAAAAGTGGCAATTAGACGACACGAAGCGAGAAGGGTAAGACTATCTATAATAATGTATACGATCTTTGTTTTGTGTGTATAAACATGGTGTGATCGTGAATAAAGAGGTTGTTGGGTGTTGGCTTAAGAATTTTTTATTGTCATATGAACTGATCTTTGTATCACCACTACAAGTGATTGACATAGTCGTGGTGAAAATATTGATTATGGATAGAGCGTGTCCGTAAAGAGGATGATGAAGGATGTGGATGAGCGGAAGTAAAGTAAAGAATGTACTTTACTATTGTCGTGATGTAATATGTATATATTGTATGTATGTGTGTTTGTTGAATATCTCGTGTGTTTGTGCGAGCCGTGGGGCGAGACAAGCTGTGGTCTCTGAGCTCTAAACCCTAATCGTTTTGGTATATTTTGCATCGACTGAATGGTTGTGTTGATATTATAGTTGCGCTAAATTTCGGGATGAAATTTTTGTAAGGAGGGGAGGGTTGTAACACCCCAAATTTCAATTTGGAGTTCAGGCTGGGTGACACGGCCTGGGACACGGGCGTGTCCCAGGGAATGTCCAGCTCTGGGTGCTCGGGTGCATCGCGGTAGGTTGAAGAAAATGAAGTCGACGATCGTTGAGAGGCGACACGGCCTGGGACACGGGCGTTTCCTAGAGCATGTCCTGCTCGGGTTAGTAACCGGTCGGCATTGAGTGGCGTTGATTGTAGAACACGGCCTGTGATAAAGGCATGTCATAGGGGTTTGTTTTGCACATGGCTAAGGACACGGGCGTGTGCCTTAGTCGTGTCCTTCTCGGGGAAGCTATTCCTGTATTGATTGAGGGACACGCCCATCAACACGGGCGTGTACCTTGTGACACGGGCGTGTCAGGTGCTTGACATGGGCGTGTCTAGCCCGTGTTCTGATCGAGATTTAGTCAGTTTAGTTGCCGCTTAAGGTACACGACATGTGACACGGGCGTGTGATAGGCCGTGTCAAACTTGTTTAGATGCTTTTCAAAGCAGATCATGGAAATTCATTTCCTTCCCTTTGGATCCTGTGGTCCAAGCTTCTTCCTGCTATTATAAGGCCGAGAATTGAGAAGTATTTCTCATTCAAGCTTTGGCCATTCTCTTTCTAAAGAGAAGAGAGAAAGGAGAGTAAGGAAGGAAGAAGGAGAAGCGTTCCGGCCGCCGGTGGAGTGTCAACGGTCTGAATTGAAAGCCGAGTTCAACGTTGTGGAGGCAAGGCTGCAGCGGTGATTACCATCCAGCTAGTTTTTCCATGTCTCTGAAGCGATCGTCAAGGGTAACGATCTCATTCTTGGACAAGTGAAGTCCTACTTTATGCATGTGCATGGGATCCTCCACCAAGAGGTGGAAAGCGTAAGCGATTCCAGCGGTTGAGTTTGTATTTAGATCCGGATATGAGTAGTACAGAATAGGGATACTGTGTGAAGCCCATATAGACGGTTAGTCTGGATTGTTGATGTTTCTATTGCGAACCGGAGAAGACTCCGTTTATAAAATGCGTAGTTTACAGGTTGTTTAGGATGTATGTGAATTCGGGGTTATGTAAACTCCTTTTATTGTGGATTTGCCGTGAGTTGTTTGACGATTGGGGAAGCTTTGCATAAGCTCCTTGTGTTGTGAGTGCATGCGTGCACTGGTTGCTCTGCGTGAGCTACGAAGCTGTGGCTGACTGGGAGAGGACAGCCGACCTGCGTCAAGTTGTGCGCAACTGACGAATTGAGCAACGGAAAAGTGTTGTCCTGTCATTGGTTATTTGGGAGATTGATTAGTGGCAATGCAAATAGGGGTTGCGGCCATACCCGACTTGTTACACTACTGTGATAGGTCAGTCTGAAATGCTCAAGTGTTGTCGTGATTAACCTCTGATCGGTGGTGGAACCAAGGGAATGATCTGGTCCACCATAAGTGTGCCATGAGTGCGTGGAGCGTCTAGCACGAAGGCCGACGTGGGTGTTATTGTTGTGCCTAAGTGAACTTGTGTGATATATATATATATATATATATTGTAATTGCAATACATGCAGGGAAGGAACCACTGTCCCGGGTAAGGGGTAGGGTAGTTATAATTGGTAAGCTGAATGCTGACCGTTACTTTGTTTATGACCCTTGGGGTGGACGTCCATATGCAGGTGTTCCGGGCTGAACTGGACTGAGCGGGCTAAAGCCCTTGCTGCTGCTGCTGCTTGTAGGCTTTTGAAGATAGTGCGAAGATTTGGATTTCATGTGTGGCTGGCCTACGTGCCGATGTATGAAATCATAGTTTTTAAAGAGAAACTTGTAAGGCCTTAAGGCTGTAAGCGAAGTTTGTTTGTATGCATTCCTGGTGTTGTATATAAATGGGTATTTATATATTTGGTGGACATTCATTGGATGCATTCTTTTAAGTAATAAACTTCCGCTAGAATTCTCTGAGGTAGGAGGTGCATAGAATGTTTTTGATATTCATAAGTAATTCCGCCATTTGTTTGGGAAATATGACGTGGGGCCCCGGCCGGACCCTCTATTATATTCTATATGATGGATGGAGGCGTTACAGCCGCTCTATTACACTCAGACAGTGATTCATAGGTGGATGATGCGGATGAAGAAGATGCCTACAGCTGCTATGTGCTGATGGTAATGACTAATAAGGAATCCAGCCAGGATCAGCCAGGTCAAAGCAAGGTAAATTTTCTATCACGCTCTTCTTCTAAGTCTGGGTATGAGACTAGTCCCTGTATAGAAGTGTTGTTGTTACCATTGTGATCTGGAAGTGATCAAACATGTAGCCTCACTGCATACTCAGTATGAGCCTATTAGGGTCGCACATAAGATTGTGGAGAAATTTGGAGATTGGATCTGTATGGTATAGCTCATATTATGAGTTAAAAAGGACTTAAAATATTCTAAGGAAAAATCATCGAGTGTGTCGAGACCACTCAATGCCTTCGTCGAGTTAAAAGTTGACTCGTCGAATGGCGGCATTGAGTGATTTGAGTATATTCAACAGCTCGTACAGTCAAGAAGTTTATTTGTCGAGTATGACACTTTAGCATTGAGTTTATTGAGTATACTCGACGATTCATTGACTCAAGGAGTTTATTCATCGAGTTTGAGTCTTAGGCGTTGAATGTGTTGATTCCACTCAAAGCCTTCGTCGAGCAAAGGGTTTCTAGGAGAATATAGCAATTATGCATTGAGTGAGTTGAGTGCACTCAATGCCATTTGACGAATCTAAGATATGGCATTCAGTGCATTGAGATCACTCAACGGCATTCTACGATTCGTCAAGTATGGCGCAGAAAGCATTGATAGCATTGAGTCCTTTCAACGCCTTCATCGATGTCAAGTGTTGATTCAGCTGAAGGTAGGCATTGCGTTCATAGTGTATCTTATGGATACTCGATAATTTGTTGAGTATAAGATGATACTCGACGATTCGTCGTATATGTCATGGATACTCGATGAATCCTGGAGACAAGGATTGTCTGGCCGAATTTCTGGATTCTAAGTCTGGGTCTTCCTATAGCGCCAGAAACTATTCTATTTATTCCTTTGGTATAAATATAAAGTTTTAGGGTTTATTCTCACAGACTTATTACTATTCATTCTATCAAAGAACACGAGATGTACTGTGCTGAAGACGGAAGCCCTAGATCCCGACGGAAGCGTTATCAAATTCCGCCGCCGTCACTGATCCCGATCTTGGCGAGTGTTGCCGCCGCCTCTCTCCTAACAATAAAGCAATCTGTGGACACACTGAGTGTCCTCTCCCGACCTAGAGCTTGTGCGACAAGTTGATGTAGGTTCTCCAAACCGCGTGGACTATATGTAGAGGTGCGGATACTATTCTGTGCCAATGACTCAAGCCGCCAGTGCTCGGCTGGAATTTTTTGGAGCATCTTGGTTGAGTATAGACTCAATACCTTAAAGGTAATTTTAATAACAACATGCTTTACTTCTTGATTCATGAATCTTGTCAGATCCAAAATCTTTGGGTTTTCTTGTTCTTTATTTTTGTTGCGTGCACAAGTGTTGTGACCCCCAGTAAAACCCAACAGTTGTATCAGAGCGAGGCTCACCGACAATATTCATTGTTTCAAAAGTTGCTAAATCGATTGCGTATAGATTTGGAGATTTTAGAAGCATTCTAAAATGCCTAAATTTGTTCTTGGAATCTCTACCAAGAATGCATGTGATTTCTTTGTTACCACTCCTTAACAGTAACCGTCACTTTTGTTGGATTGTGAAGCCAAGGATGTGGTAGATTTTGAATCTCATACATAGAGTGACGAGCTTGTCTACTTATTAAGTGGAGTTTTTGTTGCTCATGTCCTATGCATGCAAATCTTAAAATTTAAAAGTGTTCTAAATGTTCAGATTTAGCCCGGCTCATCAAGTGTTGGAGATGTTCTTGTGCACATCTTGGATGCCTTTATGTTATGTTTGCTGCTGAATTTTATTTTGTATGATGTGCACACTTGTTAAGTGTTTACCATGATTAAAGAGTTAATCAAGTATCTAAAATCCCTTTAGTAATATTAAGTATTCGGATGCCTTCCGATGGATGACACTCTTCCTGCCTCGATCGATGAAGTGTGGGCTTGCAAAAGCAAGGTGCATTAATCTATCTTGGTAATGGTGCGAGCAGATAATTGTGAAAACCCACTGTCGACATCGTGTGTAGCTTAACTGGGTGACCTCAAAGGTTTAGTGCCCATAGGCATAGGGTTGGCATGCACCATATGATGGATGCAAATAAAGAGTTATTCACCAACCATACAAGAATTGCATTGTGATGCAATTGGTTAGTGTTGCCTCCCTAAATAGCTACATTGTGAGAGAAAAGCCATAGCTGACTCATAGTGTTAGTTAAATATGGATCTTGTCCACTAAGAGGGTTACTCCCTAAACTCTTCGAATTGATATCAAGGTTTATCAGTTTGATAAAAATAGTGGGAGTTATTTTGATTAAATTCCTAATCGAAAGAAAATTATATTTTGAAATGTAGTATTATTTTTACTTTCCATTGATCTTGTAGAATTTCTATGGCATGTGGTTCACTTTCCACCTTGTCCCTCTGAGCGATCCTTGAGAATGAAAAGCTGAGGGAGACTAATTATTTAGACTGATACAGGTGCTTGAGAATTGTTCTAAGGCAAGAGCGCAAGCTCTATGTTTTGCAAGAGGTAACCCTTGATGAGCCTGCCGGGAATACACCCCGTGCTGATAAGGATGCTTACATGAAGTATCTTGATGACTCATTAAACGTCAAATATTTCATGCTTGCGACCATGAAATCTAAGCTCCAAAAGCAACACGAGAACATGGGTTGCAAAAAAATTGACGAGCATCTCAAAAAAATGTTTCAAGGGCACTCGTCAAGAGAGATTTGATGTCACTGAGGAGTTGTTTCAGTACAAGATGGGAGATCGGGACCTAGCAGGGACTCACATATTCAAGATGATTGGGTATATCAAGAACATTGAAACACTAGGTTCCCTCTGTGCCAAGAGTTGACCACAGACCTGATCCTGTAATCATTGCCAGACAGTTATGAGCATTTTATCTTAAATTATAACTTGAATGAAATAGATAAGACACTGCCCAAGCTCCTAAGTATGTTGCGAACTGCCGAGATAAACATGAAGAAGTCCAAGCCTGTTAACCCCTACTGATGGTGCATAAAGGCAAGGGAAAGGCCAACGGCTTTAAGAAGATGAAGGTAGGACCTAAGTCTGCTCTGGAGCACTAGTCTTTTGAACTGAAAAAGAATGGTTCAGGGAAAGAGGGAAAGTCCACCATTGTGGAAAGACTGGTCATTGGATAAGGAACTTTCCTTCATACATCATAGGTCTACAAAAGATGAGGGGAGGTATGACTTCCGCTTCAGGTATATATGTTATAGAGATAAACTTTTCTGCTCATTCATCCTAGGTATTGGATACTGGATGTTGTTCTCACATTTGTATAAATGTGCAGGAACTGGGAAGGAGAAGAATGTTGAGTAAAGAAGAGGTAGACCTTCATGTAAGCAATGAAGCAAGATTTGTTGTTGTCGTCGTAAGAGTTTACCGTCTTTCTTTGCCCAGTGGGCAGGTAATAGAATTAGATAACTATTATTTTGTTCCATCCATAACTAGAAACATTATATCATTTCAGGTTTGGACATGGTGGGTTTTTCTTTTATTATTAAGAATAATTGTTGTTCAATATTTAAGAATGATGTTTGTTATGGTGTAGCCAAAATGTTTAATGGTTTATGTGTTTTGAACTTAGACCATCAGATCTATAACATAGAAAATACAAAAAAAACTAAGAACGAATGACTCAAACCCTACGTATCTTTGGCATTGTCGTTTGAGCCATATAAATGAGAAACATATATCCAAGCTCCATATAGATGGACTATTGGACTCATTTGATATTATGAATCATTTGAGAGATGCGAATCTTGTTTGTTAAGGAAGATGACTAAGTTCCCTTTCACTGGAAATAATGCGAGGGTTGATGATCTATTGGGTATAGTATATAGTGATGTATGTGGACCCAGGAATTCTATGGCTAGAGGTGGGTTTCTTACATTATCACATTTATTCGTGTATCTTATGAAGTGAAAATCTGAGATATTTGAAAAGTTCAAAGAGTTTAGGAACAAAGTAGAGAACCTGCTGGGTAAAAAGGCTAAAGCACTCAGATCTGATCGAGGTGGCATATACCTAAGTCAAGTGTTCTGTGATCATCTGAAAGAGTGTGGTATTGTATCAGAGCTCATTCCACCTAGAACACCACAACATATTGGTGTGTCAAAGTGGAGGAATCGTACTCTATTAGATATGGTACGGTCGATGATGAGTCATTTAGATCTTCTTGTTTCCATTTGGGGTTTTGCTCTAGAAACTGTTGTTTTAACATTAAATCATACTCCAACGAAGGCGATTCTAAACACACCATATGAGATATAGACTGGGAAGCGTCCTAGTATGACTTTCATTAAGGTTTGGGGCAGTCAGGCTTACATGATACGTCAAATGCCTGACAAGCTGGAAGTCAAATCAGATAAGTGTTATCTTGTGGGGGTATCCTAAGGAAACTAAAGGGTACTATTTTTACCTTCCGTCCGAGGCCATAGTATTTGTCGCGAGGACAGGTGTCTTTCTTGAGAAAGAGTTCTTAAGTATAAAAACTGCCAGGGTAGAACTTGAAGAAGTTAAAGAACCACAAACTGTGAATGAAACGGAATTGGAACCAGAGCTAGGACTACAAGTTGTTGTAGCATGAGAAGCTACTCAGGAAACACAAGTTCCATAGAGATCTGGTAGACCAAGGTTTAAGCCTGAGATATATGGATTTCTTATGTCTCAAATAGGTAATGTTTTTTTATGGATCATAGTAATGAGCCTGCAACCTACCAAGAGGCAATAAGTGGATCGAACACCAAGAAGTGGCTTGAGGCTATGAAATATGAAATTAAATCCATCTATATAAACCAAGTTTTTACCTTGGTGGAACAACCTAAAGGGGTATGACCCATAGGGTGCAAGTGAGCGACATGGATGGGAATGTACAGACATTCAACGGGAAACTTGTGGCTAAGGGTTTCAAGCAAATTGATGGTATTGACTATGATGAAACCTTTTCACCTATTTCCATGGTTAAGTCCATCCGAATTCTGCTTGTTATTGCTGCGTATTATTACTACAAGATCTATCAGATCGTTGTCAAAACAGCTTTCCTAAATAGAAACCTCTTTGAGGAAGTGTATATGGCACAACTATAGGGTTTTGTATCTCAAAGTGAAGCCACTAAAATATCGATGCTGTAGAGATCCATTTATGGATTAAACAGGCTTCTCGAAGTTGGAATCTTTATTTTGATGAAACGATCAAAGAGTTTGGTTTTATCAAAAATGAGGATGAACTGTGCGTTTACAAACAGAATAGTGCGAGCATAGTTGTCTTCCTAATATTTTATGTAGATGACATACTGCTTATCGAGAATGACAAACCAACCATGCAAGTTGATAAGAACAAACTAGGGGAGTGCTTTTCAATAAAGGACTTGGGTGAAGAGAATTATATACTTGGTATTAAGATCTATAAAGATAGATCAAAGAAGTTGTTGGGTTTGACCCAAAGTACGTACATTTACAAGGTCTTGAAACTGTTCAACATGCTTGAGTCCAAGAAAGGATTCTTACTATTGTCTCATGGTGTGAGTCTCTCTAAGAACTAGTGTCCAAACTCTTATGAAGATAAGGACCGCATGAAGTTTATTCCATATGATTCAGCAATTAGGTTAATCATGTATGCAATGATATGTACTAGACCCAATGTCTCTTATGCCTTGAGCATGACTAGTAGGTATCAGTATGATCCCGGTGAAAGTCACTAGATAGCCGTCAAGAATATCCTGAAGTACTTTAGAAGGACTAAGGTTACGTTCTTTGTGTTTGGTGAAGAGAAAGAGCTCGTTGTGAGAGATTACATAGATGCTAGCTTCCAAACTAATAAGGATGACTCAAAGTCTCAGTCAGGGTTTATATTTTTCTTAAATGGAAGCGTTGTTAGCTGGAAGAGTTCCAAGCAGTAGACAGTTGATGATTCTACAACTGAGGCCCACTATATCGCCGCTACAAATACAGCGAAGGAGGCTGTATGGATTTGGAAATTCATCGACGAATTAGATGTAGTTCCTAGCATTGTTAGTCCCGTAGATCTCTACTGTGACAACAACGGTGCAATTATACTTGCTTTGGAACCTAGATTTTATCTGCGCTCCAAGCCCATACATCAACGGTTCTAGCTAATTCGAGAGATTGTGGATCAAGGAGAAGTGAGCATTAGCAGAGTGCCGACTGAGGAGAACATTGTGGATCCACTAACAAAGCCTATCGCACAGAGAAAGAATGATGATCATGTTAGAACTATGGGTATACGATACCTGGAAGATCAACTCTTGTTAGAGTCATGTGTATTGTATGTTTGTTGGGAGTAATTTTCATTTGATGAATAATGTATTGTATGCATTTCATTTTATATATTTTGGCAAGTTATTTTATTGTGGTATTATTTCTATTATGATAGAGTAGCTTACAAAATAAATGCCCATAGAATGTTTGCTTCCATAGGTCAAGTAGTGAATTGAATGTGAGAACTTATGATCCTAAGAAGCTTTATTTTTAAAGTTCCCTAGTCGTTTTATCATCTTAGAAGATAAGGGAGATTATGATACCATTAAGTCTAGCATGTGCGTTGACTGATGACCCGACCTCACAGGTCATGATATTGTGATATCAAGTCATCACATGGGTACTTGTTATGAACAAGTTGTACTAGACAGACCCACCATGAGAATACTTTGTGGATTGTTATATGAACGTGTCACAAGTATTGATCAAGTGGCAATGGTGTTTGTGGTCCTTTGACCAGAAGACACAACAATTATCGAGTGAGGAAGAGCGTGATTTGATGCCATCAAAAGTCCAGTCTTGAGAAAGTTGGATGATAAAGGTTGTTATGGGGTACGTTACGAGTCATTTGGTTATTTGCGTATAAGTAGAAATGGGATTTGTCCTCCTTTATGACAAGAGTTGCATCCATAGCCCCCCTGATGGAATGGGACTGAAAAGTGCATAGCCATGCTTGGTTGAGACAATATATGATATTAGGCTCACTAATTTATGGAAGTCCAATCTAGATCAGGAAACTGGGATTGAATAATTATGAGGGTGACATGGTCTATACCTCTAGTTCTATCTAGATATAAGGGACGAAGGGTGAAAGTCTTTAATTTCAAGGATAGCTGAATCACTTAGAGGGGGGGGGGGGGGGGGTGAATAGGTTATTAGTCTCTTTATTAGTTCTTTTATTTTCGTTTAGTTTGCTGCTTGAGTGGTAGGTTAATTTCTTCTTTCAACATGATTTAGCCTGCACAAAGAAAACAACACAGCAAAGCACACAGATATTTGTAGTGGTTTCCCAACTGGGTACATCCACTTTCACGCCCACGTATCCAACTGTCTTGTTGGACTAAGAACTTCTCCAAAATTCTCCAAGGAGCTTACACCTCAGGCCCTCTGCCTTACACTCAGGTTCTCTTTAGAAGCCACCTCAGAACCAGAAAGGTTCCTACCTCAGAGCCCTGTAGTGCTACTATAGCTCAGTGGTCCTCAAACCACCTACCTCATCTTTATCTCTAAGGCCTACAACTCAGGCCTTTCATCCCTACAATTTCAGGCCCTAGGCCCTACTCTCAGAGTGCTGCAGCACTCGTACAGATCAAATCCAGAAGGATCCTATAGGATGGAAATAGGTTGATGTGGTTCTTGATTGATCACAAGAGGAATTCCTTAGTGACAATCAGTCTTGGGTGAGTGATACTCAGCCCCCACTCTATGACACTAGGAGAGTTTTCCTTTGTCAACTTAACTAGACTAAGAGCACCCCAGTCCCAACTACTTCATAACAACAACCTTATGCACTTGAGCTGGAAGAAACATGAAGAATAATATTCTTGCCTCTTTCTAAACTGAACCAAAGATTCAGATCTCTCTTCTTCACAGAAATAATTATGTAGATGCTTTGGCAAATGCTGGAAGCAACTAGCATATATTTTTCTCTGCTCTATTCTGAACTGAGCTAACTGCCCAGCTTCAACTTCTCCTTAACAGCTCCTCAAGTGTATGTTCCTTTAGAAAGTATTGGTTGGATCTGTGAAGCTCTTGTAGCAAGGGTTGGCTCTTTTTGCTACCTCTTTCTCAGAGAATCACCCTGAGCATCCTTGATGGTGTATATGAAGATGGAACTAGCAAACTTGCTGTTGAAGGTGTTGATCTCAACAACTAACGTACTCTTTTTCTTTCTGACTTGAGCTTCCTATTCTTTAGCTCCACAACAATACTGGGGAAGAAGAACAAATGTCACTTCCTTTTATTTATTGAGACCCAATAACCCTTTTAGTAGTGGGTACCACACTTTTAATGCTGGCTGCAATTTTTCTTTAACGCCAATTGTCATAAATTATTTCTGCGACAACCTTTGTCGCGTACTGTAGCCATCCCGCTAGTTATTTGAAATATGTTCACTTGTTGACTTACTGACATCACTAGCTGTGGACATAGCCAAAAATCAAGCAACATTAGCATACGCGTTGAGTGAGTAAGCATCACTCAATGCCAAAACACTTGGATAGATTTACTGTCTCTTAGCGTTGAGTGATTAACCTTTACTCAATGCCAAACTACTTTGAATATAAATGTTTTTCTTGGCGTTGAGAGCATTGAGTGACCAACCCTCACTCAATGCCATCTATCTTAGCCAATTATCTACTTCTTTAGCAACTAAAGTTTTGAGAGCGTTGAGTGAGCATGCCTCACTCAATGCAATTTGTTTTTAACTCATTTTTGCATAAAGGCATTGAGAGAGTTGAGTGAGTACGCCTCACTCAATGCTTTTTGCCTTAGCCAATTTTCTGTGTTTAAAACCACTAGGCTTGGATTGTCTCACTTTGAACTAAATTCGATCGATTGGTGAACTGAGCTCGAGGAACTTAGAACTCAGTTCAACGAAATCTCAACTTTACTCGACGAACTCAGAGACTCAAGCTCTTAACTTAGCTTAATGAAAAGTGAGCTGAGCTCGACGAACTCTGAACTCAGTTCGATGAATTCTGAATTTAGTTCAACCAGTTTAACTTACAACCTTTTTGCTTAATGGCATTGAGTGTGTCTTCATCACTCAATTCAAAAAAACTTAGCCAACTAGTAGCATGGCGTTGAGTGAGTTGACTTTACTCAACGCCTGTGGACTTGGCCACATTTCAGCTCATTCCAACTTCAGTCTTTTACTGCTTTAGCCAATCTCACAGCCTTTTATGCTATGGCGTTGAGTGACTTGACTTCACTCAATGCCTGTAGACTTGCAATTTTCACAGCTTGCCACTTCCTTGACATTTACTGTATATGCTTCACTCAGTACTATAAGCCATCTGGCGTTGAGTGACTGATTTTCACTCAATTCCTGTGGACTTAGATAGTTATCTGTCTTTCCACCACTTTGGTAAAAACTTAGCTGTCTTAGCCACTTAGGCTACCTATCCCATCATAGCTTATGAGGAAAATGTTGGGTATTGTATCCACAATTACCTGGATTTGAGGAAGCCTCCTATCAAAGCTAAGATGAATTCACTATGTATTTGATGAATTTCTTCTAGTTGTGCTTGCAGTTATTCCATACTAAGTACACACCAATGTCAGGGTGCAGTGGGTCAATATACACGGGTCTGTGCAACGTAATCCCTCGTTGAGCAGATCAGTGTGTTGGCCTACGTGTACTCTCTCTATTGGGGTGTACTTAATCTCAAGTACAGGGCTATGATAAAGTAAGAGCAGACAAGGAGAAAGGATGGGCCAAAGACCATCTCACGGTTGAAAGACAAGAATCGTCTAAGTGTAAATCGTCGAGAATCACTAAGTGATTCTCACCGATTCGTCGAGAATCACCAGTGATTCTCGACGAGTCGTCGAGAATCACTAGTTGATTCTTGCCGGGTTGGGCCGGCTGTCTCGACGCAGTTAGAAAAATCATCTAAGGAAGAATCGACGAGAATCACCAAGTGATTCTCGCCAATTCGTCGAGAATGACTTTGCATTCTCGACGAGTCGGCGAGAATCCAAGGTGATTCCCACCGATTCTCCCCGGCCTCTATAACCTGTGCAGCCAGAATTCTCTAAGTAGAATTCGGCGAGAATCGTAAGTGATTCTCGCCGATTCGTCGAGAATCACCCACGATTCTCGCCGAATTTGACTTGGGTATTTTTCCGACTCTGTCTGGACCGGTCCACGACAACTGCGGGATTTTGAACCGGACTTTGGTCTTACTGCTGGTGGGGCCCACAACGGTCATCTCTTGACCTAGTGTATAAATACTCTGTATTTGTGAACAGTAAAAATATGGATTACAGATCGTAGAAAAACAAGCTGCCGTCAAGCCCTAGATCGGAAGCGAGCTCGTCCGACCTTCTCCGCCTCTCGCTAGTTGCTCGCCACCGTTGATCAGGGTTTTCGTTACCTCTCCCGGCGATAGAAGCCTAGTCGGGCACAGCGTCTCACGCGTCTATCCAAAGATCTTTTGTCTCTTGATTTGTGATCGGGAAACCTTCCCCATCCGAATCGATCGAGACGATCGATCCTAGTGTGACCGTTGGAAGACCTTGCCGACTTTGCTAAGAAGATTGGATCTACATAGTATCACCGCCTCTCTTGTTGAAGCCGTCGATCTAGAGAAGATTCTCTCCAAGAAACATCTAGGGTTGTGGACTTTTTGTTGCCTACAAGAACAAGTAGTCTAACGAAAAGGGACACCTGGATCTTCACGTTGTTTGTATTTCTTACAAGCTATTTTCATTTTCTCTTTCATTGTAAAGGACCGATTGGTCTCTAGTTGTAGGGTTGGGTACAACCCGTGTTATGGGAGTGTTGACTCCTACGTGTGGAAGGGTTCCTTCCGTTAGTGCAAGGATTGGATTTCAATCCTGTTGGTGAAGTGACCGAGTCGTCCCTAGTTGGGAGATAGGTCGAAGGGGGAAAGTGGACGTACCCAAATCGGGGAACCACTATAAATTACTTGTGTACTTTTTGTGCTATGTTGTTTTGTTTTCTTGTGCAGGTAAAACCTTAATTCCGCAAATACGCTGCAAAGACACCTATCCCCCTCCCCCCATAGGTGTAAGTAGTTGACACTAGGTGGACTTTCAAGTGGTATTAGAGGGAGGTTGCTCATCAAAAAGGTTCACACCTTGAGTTGAATCCTTCCACCTGTGTCAACAAGAATGGAGCTGGAATATGATCTCTCTCTGCTTAGACTCCCTACGTGCACAAAGGAATATTACCCCATCTGGAAGATGAGGGTATATTTTTACTTGGAGGCCATTGACCCGCGGACATCAATCATCCTGGAAGAGGGTCCATTCATTCCTATGAAGACCTCCTACTCTGGAAAGGGTCTTCAAACACCTATGGATGTCTCTGAAATGTCATAGCTTGAACTCTCCTTATTCAACTTGGATATAGAGATCCGTAGAATCATCATGGATGTCTGGTCTGGACCTTTTCGATCAAGACTGGAAAGGTGTAGGACAGCCCAGTCCCTATGGCAGACAATATCAGACCTCATGAAGGGATCAGTATCTGCTGAAACAAGTTGCCAGCGAGAGGATGAGGCTTATGTGGGGGTCAGCATTTCAGAAGATGACAGTGATGACCAATCTCTCTATATTAGGGCTCCAGTTTCCTTATCAGAGACTAAGGAAGAAGTTGAGGAAGACTGCCCTGATGAAGATGACGCAGCTGTCCCTGTCAATCTGAACGTTACCTCAGAACAGCTAAGTCAGGAGCAGGTAACTCCATCATCTTGCCCCTCTCCCTCTGAAACTCCTGAAGACAGGACTGGTTCAGAGGATAGCCCCTCCAGTGTTGCCCAGGATAAGGAATGCCCTACTCCATGGCTTGAAACACCTGACTCCCTTGAGTGTGCTCTTCAGAAAAGCAACCAACTTGTTGGGGAGCAAGCTCTGGAGATTGCTAGATTGAAGATCTTGATGGATCACCAATTGGAATCTATCAAGATAAAGGACGCTCAAATCTCAGATATAGAGAGTCGTCTATAAAATGAGAAAAGGATAGTATTGAACTTCTCCAAGGTTGATGCTATCAAAAGAAAGGAAGAAAATGGGTGGATCTCCCGTATTATTAAGTCTTGGAGAAATGGGGAAACGGTATTATGTCCCCCCATCTCAGGTAGGGAGAGTACTCATCATGCCTTCAGGTATGACCACAGGAATAATCGTGGTCACTGCAAGGCTAATTTGCCCTCATGTGGAGGCACCCATAATGCAAGGACTGTCATGGCCACCCAGAATAGAATACCTCAGGATTCCACCAAGCCCTTTGTATTCTCGGCCACAGCCCCAACTAGTCATGAATCTGCCAGTATCAGCTCACAATGCGCCTCTCACCTCCCTAGGACTCAGGGAAGGGGGGTCAGAAATCATGTTGTTGGGACTCATGGGGTCCTTGGAAGGGGGCTGACTGAAAAGAAGGCACCACCTCCCAGGCCTCATGACGCCTGCCATATGCATTCTTTCCACCCTTCCTATAGTCATGGTGGAAAAGACAATCCTGTTAGCATAACCGGCTCTATCCCGTTTAGACCTAGAACTATTACTACCTCAGTCACCAGTTGAGGTCACAAACGGTGATACAACATTCATGAATGTTGGTGTTGTGGCAAAGTGGGTCATTTTGCCATAGATTTTTGGCACAACTCTTCTGTGTCAAAGGCTAGGGGACTTCCACATCCTCGAGGAAATGTTAGTCCTCCCACCAGGATTCCTGAGGGGAGGCATTCTAACTATTTCGCTGACAGGAACCTAGGACCCAATACTTATTGGGTTCCTAAGGCAAGATAACTCTTTCCTGCAGGGTGGTCTAAGTTCCCACAATCCTGACGGGAACTGGACAGAAGATGCTCCAAGATTGACGTGGATAAAGTGTCGAGAATGGGAGCAGTGCCATCATTACAGGCACATGCATACTGACCTCCTGAGGTAACCTGTGCTGATGATTTGAATGTTACGTCTTGTTATCACAGGAAATTGCAATTAGCCCAAATGTTTGAGCCATATCGCATAAATAATTCCATATATGTATATATGTATGTTGACATATCCACACTTAATAATGAATTCACCTCGTCTGAAATTAGATGGTCTTATAGAAAAAGTATTCGTGTATGCTCATTCACCTTAGGAAGGAGTATATGTGTGAGATAACCTTTACTTCCACTAGTAGAGATTAGTTTGACATTTTTTTAGGGGGATAAGTCCGCCTCCGAAAATTGAAAAGATACGTCATGAAGAGTCACTGAACATGACCTCTGACATCAAGATTATTGCACTTATCCATCTAGAAATGACCGGTGAAATTGGCAAAGCCACTGTCATGATGTCAAGTAAATCCTAGTTGATGTGCCTCCTAAGCCATGTAGTTTGGCAATCCCTTTAGTGGATGAAGAAGCAAGTATGCCTCCTGAGCCCTTCCAACCCTTGACAAAAATGTTATGTTGGAATATAGGCGATACTCGTCATATCAAATCACATACTCACCAAATTACAAGTCTCGCCAAATTGTCAAATCTCGCTGAGATATTTAAACCGGGGGAGTCATTCGGCGGGAATAGGATAGTCGCCAAGTATTCGGATATTACTTAAACCTGGAATCATTTCAAACCGACTCTTCCCGACGATACCCTCCGACTCTTCGTCTTCCGCTTTTCTCCGTTCCACCGAGACCCCGTCCAAGCATCGCTGGAATCCCCGTCTCTCTCACCTCCCGGAGACCTTCTCCTGCATAACTCTGTGGTGCACTAACGACATGACTCCAGTGGTTTTCTCCTGCGTAACTCCGTGGTGCACTAACGACGTGACTCCGGCGGGTTCCTCCTTCGTGACTTCGTGGTGAACTAACGACCGACACCTTCTGCCGCCCACTCTCACCGCAGGTCCGCGTCTCAGGCATCCTCGGGTGCTCCGTCATGAAGAAACCGGAACTTTCACTGCCTCTCTCCACTAGGTAATCTCCATATTGTCCCTTTCTGTGACTTGAGCTTGGTTAGATTTTGCTCTCTCTCTCGTGGTATCGGAGATCCTATTGGTATTCTCTTTCTTCCTAGGTTTACTATGGCCCCACGGACTACTGCAGGCCTGGTCACTGGATGTGAGCTAGTGACAACCGGGTTCTCCCAGGCCTCGGATGAGTTCCGGAACATAATCATCATGCTTGAAGAAGCGGGACTGAAGTTCCTGTTGGAGCACCCATGCAAGATCTTGGACAAGGAAGTATTGGAGTTCTTTGCAACTGCGAAGCTCCGTCATGAAGACACCTCCATCAAGAGCAAAGTGGCCGGGAAGAAAATCATGTTATCCGCCAGGAAACTGATCCAATGCCTGCGTTTATCCAGTGTTGAAGAAGAAGAGTACCTGGAGGAAGAGGATAGAGCAAGGACCCTATCCTTCTGTGGATTGGCCAGGTGGACCAGGTCAATCAAAAGGAAAGATATGAACGAGGAAGGAAAGTTGCTGTCTGACATTGTTGGGAAGGCTCTAATCTGCAAACCTGGATCCCACGACCATATTTCTGGGGAAATGTTCAAAACACTGGTGGCAATCGTATGCCGAAAGCAGTTCAACTGGGGAGCCATGCTTTTTGACAGGATTAAAGACACACTCCGAACCCCTAGCTTTGGCAGAATCATTAGCCTATATCTGAATCAACTGGACGGAGACACATTCGACATGAGCAAGGGAGTGCCTCTGCACTACTTGAAAAGGATGGATGCTAGCATATTCGACCGATAGGAACGTCGAATAGGGCAGGCTGCCAGGGAAATAGACCAAGAGGAAGCATCTCCAGCCGTGGACACTAGTGCTCCTGCTCATTCTATGACAGCACCCAGTGAAGTTCCTGACGCCCTGATTGCAGGAACTGAGGGGGAGCCTGTAACCGGTTCTGCAAACATCTTATCTGATATTTCTCTGATAGCTAAAGATGCTGTGGAGATGGTGGCAGATGAAGTAGCAGATGATGAGGAGGTAGAGAACGATGAGGCAGCTCTTATCGACGATGATCTGGGAGATGAGGTGGCTGATGAGGAGGAGGAGGAAGAAGTTGAAGAAGATGTGCACAACTCTGCCGATAAGCATGATCACTTGGAGACTGAGATAGAGGAAGAAGTACCAGAGAATGAGAAAGCAGCAGATTCTCAGGAGGATGCTGAGGTTCCATCTGAGGAACAAGCTCCTAAGTGGTCAGATGCAAGGATGGAGGGGGAGCAATCCTTTGTTCCCCCTGTGGACTCCATACTACTATCCAGCTCTCCTAGTGCTTCTGCGGGGGAGCCTGACCAGGGTCTGCCTGTAGCTCCTCCACTTCAAGCAAACATAGCAAATCACACTGTCTATTTTGTCCAAGGTATGCTAGATGAGCTCAAGGATACGTTTGAGAAATCCCACAACAAAGTGCTAAAGAGACTGCGGAACTCTGAGGATCTCATGCTTAAGAATGTGGTTCAGATCAACCACAAACTAGATATGATGGAGAAGAAATTTGATGAAAAATATACAGAGGCAGGCACAGCCGTATCTCTTCTCATGAAAGGACTGAAGAAGAATACTGACGACCTGACAGTAGTCAATAAAAATGTTCATGTTGTGGCACAGACCATACAAAAATTTGATGCCAACATGGTAACGCTGAACGCAAATCAGAAATCTCTGCTGGACGAATTCAGTAAAACCGTGAAGCACATTGATGCATCTCTGCATTCCTATACAAACTCTATAGCCGCCGAAGCCAAAAAGGGGGAGGAAGCGTATAACGCTAAGATGGCAGGGCTTCAAGAGTTAGTACTTCTAAACTTCGATCTGACCAATAGGTACATGTTTGAAACGGCCCACTGGCTGGTAACAGAAGCATCGGGAATACATGTCCCTGTTGCTCCACCTGAGGATAAGGGCCGTGCTGGTACTACTTAGGGTGATATAAGGACTGAAGAAGTATATTTGGGCGAAGTCGAGTTGAAGAATGCTGCGGAGAGGGCTGAAAGAAGAAGCTAGTTTGACCAAGATGCCTTAGCAAAAGCCAAAGGCAAAAGGCAAATCAAAGAAGGAACTTCAAAGGAAACACCAGCTGAAAAGAAGATCAGATTGTCGGAGGAGGATGTGAGAAACGAAAAATGGAGTCCTGTATCAAAGAGTATCATCTTGGACACCTTTGCATTACTACAAGGAGGGCAAGTCAAAAGGAATGACGTATATAGCAAATACGAGTGGGAGCAACACAAAATGTATGAAGCCAAAAGAAACTTGTTCTTCAGAAGCAACACTGTGGGAAACAAAGCTCCCCCTCCGAGATACTATCCTAAGCCCAAGGAGTATTTTGAGCGACAAAGCAAAAAATTCCTAGCTCAGCAACTCAAAGAAGACATAGCTAAGGACAAAGATCTGTAGGATGTTAGCTCTTGTGGTTATCTCATTTAAACTTTTTATTAAGTAAACTGTGAACATTTATGTGTGGATATTCACATTTATATATTCATGTGTGTGGTTTATTAATTGACTCTCACATTGGTATGATTACGTTTGTTGTTCACTCTTCTGGTTTATGCATATTTTATCTGGAATGTTGAAATTCATCTTAGCTTAGTAGGATTTTGGCTTCGTCAAATAGAGGGAGATTGTTGGGTATTGTATCCACAATTACCTAGATTTGAGGAAGCCTCCTATCAAAGCTAAGATGAATTCACTATGTATTTGATGAATTTCTTCTAGTTGTGCTTGCAGTTATTCCATCCTAAGTACACACCAATGTTAGGGTGCAGTGGGTCAATATATACGGGTCTGTGCAACGTAATCCCTCGTTGAGCAGATCAGTGGGTTGGCCTACGTGTACTCTCTCTATTGGGGTGTACTTAATCTCAAGTACAGGGCTATGATAAAGCAAGAGCAGACAAGGACCAATGATGGGCCAAAGACCATCTCACGGGTTGAAAGACAAGAATCGTCTAAGTGTAAATTGTCTAAGTGTAAATCGTCGAGAATCACTAAGTGATTCTCACCGATTCGTCGAGAATCACCATTGATTCTCGACGAGTCGTCGAGAATCACTAGTTGATTCTTGCTGGGTTGGGCCGGCTGTCTCGACGCAGTCAGAAAAATCATCTAAGGCAGAATCGACGAGAATCACCAAGTGATTCTCGCCGATTCGTCGAGAATGACTTTGCATTCTCGACGAGTCGGCGAGAATCCAAGGTGATTCCCACCGATTCTCCCCGGCCTCTATAACTTGTGCATCCAGAATTCTCTAAGTAGAATTCGGCGAGAATCGTAAGTGATTCTCGCCGATTCGTCGAGAATCACCCACGATTCTCGCCGAATTTGACTTGGGTATTTTTCCGACTCTGTCTGGACCGGTCCACGACATCTGCGGGATTTTGAACCGGACTTTGGTCTTACTGCTGGTGGGGCCCACAACGGTCATCTCTTGACCTAGTGTATAAATACTCTGTATTTGTGAACAGTAAAAATGTGGATTACAGATCGAAGAAAAACAAGCCGCCGTCAAGCCCTAGATCGGAAGCAAGCTCGGCCGACCTTCTCCGCCTCTCGCTAGTTGCTTGCCACCGTTGATTAGGGTTTTCGTTACCTCTCCCGGCGACAGAAGCCTAGTCGGGCACAGCATCTCACGCGTCTATCCAGAGATCTTTTGTCTCTTGATTTGTGATCGGGAAACCTTCCCCATCCGAATCGATCGAGACGATCGATCCTAGTGTGACCGTTGGAAGACCTTGTCGACTTTGCTAAGAAGATTGGATCTACATAGTATCACCGCCTCTCTTGTTAAAGCCGTCAATCTAGAGAAGATTCTCTCCAAGAAAGATCTAGGGTTGTGGACTTTTCGTTGCCTACAAGAACATGTAGTCTAATGAAAAGGGACACCTGGATCTTCACGTTGTTTGTATTTCTTACAAGCTATTTTCATTTTATCTTTCATTGTAAAGACCGATTGGTCGCTAGTTGTAGGGTTGGGTGCAACCCTTGTTGTGGGAGTGTTGACTCCTACGTGTGGAAGGGTTCCTTCCGTTAGTGCAAGGATTGGATTTCAATCCTGTTGGTGAAGTGACCGAGTCGTCCCTGGTTGGGAGATAGGTCGAAGGGGGAAAGTGGACGTACCCAAATCAGGGAACCGCTATAAATTGCTTGTGTACTTTTTGTGCTGTGTTGTTTTGTTTTCTTGTGCAGGTAAAACCTTAATTCTGCAAATACGCTGCAAAGACACCTATCCCCCCCATAGGTGTAAGTAGTTGACATTAGGTGGACTTTCAGAAAAACTGCAATCATTCACCCTTATATTGTTCTTTTTGTATGTGTGTTTATATATAGTGTAAAATTATATGAACTACACATGTGATGTTGGTGCAAATCATGCAGTCACTATTCTGTATGGAGTGGGCAGAGAAGAAGTAATTTGCATAGAATCCAATTTCAAATTTCTTGAAGCACGGAAAAGAGATCACAATCCATTCATTATACGTTATTAAATAACACTAATTATAACATGTTAAGCTGTCCCAGCTTCTAAATATTAGCAAAGTCATGCTTCGAATTTGACAATCATAAAGGAAAGGAGAAGCAAGGTATGCTGGTATCTTAATCCTAGAGTTCTTTCTCCATTTTCTTTGGTGAAGTGGTGAAAAACAAAATTCAATGGCTCTATTTTCTCCATTTTGTTATAAATCTTATTTTTTTGGTGTAATTTTTATTTTAGCTTCTACTGCCATTTAAAAATGGCAGGGAGATGCTGGAACTACAAGCAATATGAAGATCATTTCTATTGGGAGCATATGGAGGAGACAAAAATTCATTTTATGAAGGTTATGGAAGGAGATTTCTGCGATGGGATTGTATGTTATAGAAAGATCAAGTTTTTGCGACAAAAAATATTTTTATATATAACTTTTTTTTCATTTACAATTTGTTTATTTTTTTATGTTGAGAAAGGTTTATCTATACTTAAGGAGTAGCCTATCACCAGTAATAATACGCTTCCATTCACAAGCCAGGTCATTTTTGCTTTCTCTTCTGACATCTAATTTTCTTCTTTTTCTTCAGTTGTGAAAATCATGTTGTCTTTCTCTGTTTTTATAGTTTCAGTTTAAGGGAAGGTTTCCTTCAGTAAAATTTGGCTCTATTTGAGTTGCATTCTTCTAAATAATTCTGTAAGCTAGGCTATAACAATAGTATCTAACAATTAAGAATATAGATTAGGGTGATAGTAATAAGTATTCCAGTATAGTGTGATGTATCATCAAGAATGTTAATGCAAGGGGAGAATTTTAAGGTCTGTTTGGTGCAGTTGCGGTTGTTGGGAATGTAGTGACATCATTTGTGGGTGTCAACAAATGACAAGCTAAAGATTCATGCCAATATTCTATCTTTTTTCAACAATAAACTGGTGGTAAACTTTTCCTGAAAGATTAACACAAGCTAAAGATTCATTTCGATCTTTGTATTTGATTCTTGCAGACAAGGTTGTTTGATAACCTCAACTGATGCTTCTTATATTTGTTTTAATTTTTGATTTTTAGGTGGAATTCATCGATGCTGTTGAAGATATCAGTGTATTCCCTACTGTTTGAACTAATAAGGAGAGTTGTTCTTTAGGAACCCAAATACGTGATTGTAGTGCTCAGTTTGTCAAAGCTCAAGTTGTCGCCTGCTGAATTATCTCAATCTGAAACCACTACATGTATTGGTGTTTCTGATGATATTGATTTGCAACAGATCTTTATTAATATGTTGCAGTGTTCCAGTGTACTGTATTGTGAATAACTTCTTTTAAGTTATTATATATGGAAATATAGATGTTTGGAGTACAATAAATTTATGTATTCATCTTTTATTAAATGCAATTTTTTGAAATTATCTGTTCAGTTTTGGGGTTATTTATACGCCTCTATTTCAAACACTTCAAGGGATTTCCAAACACACCATTATATGTTACGCTCAAAATCCTATGGCGGCTTTCACGTTTTTTTAAAAAAAATCGCAATTTTTTGACAACAGTTTTAAAGTGTTTCCTTTGTAGCTTTTGGCAACGTTTTTTTATAGTAACAGTACATGTCAACAGTTCTAAAATGTTGCAATAGGTCAACCAAAAAACTGTTCCCTATTCTAAGGGTTTAGGCAATAGTTTTTGTATAGTGTTTCCTAAAGGTTTCAAAACTGTTGCCTTAGATCTTTGGCAACACGCCTATTTGAGACACCCCTATGGGAATAGTTTTTGATGTTTTGGCAACACTTTGCAGTTTTAGGCAAAAGTTTTCAAGTGTTGCTAAAGGCCGGAAATGGTGTAGTGAGAAAAAGGAGAAAGTACTATATTTTTTTGATTTTGATAATTTTTTTAGAGAAACAAAATGGAGAAAAGAGAAGGAGAAATCCTCCCCCAAGCTTAAAATGGGCATTTTCCTCAATGGAGAAAAAAGGGAAAGGAGAGAGAAAAATAAAACATAAATAAAAAAATTTCAGAATTGAAAACAGGTACTTCCCCGGATTTATGAGTCGCAGAAGGTTGATTTATGCCACCCCCCCCCCCCATACTTGTGCTTTGGATATTCAAAAAATGTCTTCTTTGGACTTTGTGATGGATTCACCAGCGTTGGAGCAGGCGATCGCAGAAGCTTGAGCTTGTCGGAGCCATCCGGGGCAAAAAAGTGTAAAATAAAGAAAACAAAAAATAACTTGGGTTGCCTCCCAACAACGCCCTTTGTTTAAAACGTCGTTTCAGCTCAACGCAACAAAATAATATTGTCCAAAAATAATGTTGTCCAATAATAATAATAACCAAAATAATATTTAAAGTTTTAAACAAAAATCAAGTCTTAAGCTTGTTAAAGTTCATGTAGAATAAAATTTATATTTTTCAGATTGACATCATCACCACAGAAATAAAGCATAAGACGCAGCCCATTCTCTTTGAAATCGCCCTTATCATGGTGTGAAATTTAAATAGTGCCATACGGAAAAACTTCTTTAATAGTAAACTGCCCAAACCAACACAACTTTAACTTGCCCGGAAATAAACATAATCATGAATTATATAAACGAACTTGGTCTCCCAGTTTGAAGGTTTTTGGGTGCCTTAAGTATTTGTCATGAAAATGTTTCATCCGCTCTTTATAAATTTTGTTATTTTCGTTTGCGCAAGAGTGCCACTCGTCGACTTCGTTAAGTTGAAATTTTCTAAGGTCGCCGATAGAGTGGGGATCGAAATTTAAAAACCTTAAGGCCGAAAATGTGCAGTGTTTTAATTCTACGGGTAAATGGCATGATTTTCCATAAACCAACCAATACGGCACACATCCGATGGAGGTTTTGAACGCTGTTCGGTAGTCCCATAGAGCATCGTCTAATTTGGCTGACCAGTCTTTTCTAGAGGCGGAAACAGTCTTTCAAAAATTCTTTTTATCTCTCTATTCACTACATTGACTTGTCCGTCAGTTTGGGGGTGGTAGGTAGTTGAAAGCTTATGTGTAACGCCGTATTCAATAAGAATTTTGTAAAACTCCGCGTTACAAAAGTGTGAACCCCTATCGCTAATGATGTCTCGCGGCGTACCGAATCGAGAAAATAATTTTTTTCAAAAACGTAATTACGACTCAAGCGTCATTACTAGGAAGAGCTTGGGCTTCACCCCATCGTGAAACATAATCGACGGTTACTAAGATGTATTTGTTTCCGAAGCTAGAAGGAAGAGGGCCAACAAAATCAATTCGCAGAGGTCGAAAACTTCGCACTCAAGGAAATAATTTTGCGACATTTCATTTTTATTGGAAATATTTCCTGACCGTTGGAAACTATCACACCAACTCACAAAAGCTTGACGCGTCTTTAAACATGCTATATTTAACACAATTACCCGTCACGTAGGTTATAAATGAGGGTCCGGCCGGGGCCCCACACCATATTTCACAAACCAGCGGAAACGTCACGAAATAATACCACGAATCACCGCACCCTAACACAGAGCATTCTAGCGGAAGCTTCAGGATTGAAAACTTGAACTCAATAATACAAGATATGTCCACTTCTATAACAAAATAGGAATGTATAGAGCCATACACAACAGGTACACATCCTTATTGCCTTTACAACTTTCTCTGAACATAAGGTGTGGTTTACAAACATCGACAAGCAGGCCGGCTACACATGAACAAGACTAAACAAAACAAGGCATTCGAGGGCAGCAACACAGCTTGGGCTTCAGCCCGCTAAGTCCCTCTTGGAACAGCACCACCTGCACCTGCAAGAACCAATCCACCAACTTATGGAAAACAGGGCAACAGTCAGCATTCAGCTGACCAATTATAACGTTCCTGCCCCTAGCACGGGGCATCGGAATTCCTTCCCTGCATAGCAATTTACATCACACACATATATATCTTCATCCACTAAGGCAATATATATCAAAAATGTCGGCACGACGGCCCGACATTCGTGCACTCAAGGCACATTCAGGTGTACAGGAAATACCGGATGCCACCACCATTCAGAGGTCCTAGACATGATGGTCAAACATGGACATTTTTAGTCTTTATGGCGCCCAGGCCAAAGACTGTCATTATGCCCCTGACGAAAGCCCAATGCCTTGATGCTCTCTTGTACAGCTGGCATAACGCAAGTACAGATCAGCCACCCCCCGTTGCTCAAATTGGCTTTCCACAAAGGAATACCGAAGTACTCATTGTCAACTTACAGGCGCGGGTCGGTTTCACCTTTCCTGTTCGGCACTAAGTCCTTTATACCATGAAAGTGAGGATAGATACAACTCTAGATGGGGGAATGAATAGAGTATTCGAAAATTATGACACCCTACTAAACTCCCTTAGAGTTAATTTGCGGAATGAGTTTATAGATATTTGAAACCCTAGAGCCTAACACAAAGTGAAGTGCACTAGAGAAAGCAAACTGTAATTACAGTTGAGCTTTGGTCCTATCACAGCAACTAGCAATCCTAGTTATTTCTACTCACAGCCACAGTGCAATAAATTAAATTAGCAACACAGATGACACAAGAAGTTTATAGTGGTTCCCTCTAAATAGGTACGTCCACTCTTCTACATCCCTGGTAGGAATCCACTACAGGTTTTTGTTCAGGTGCCCTGCCACCAACTGATCTGCTTCAGGTAGATCAAGTAGACTCTTTCAACTTTTGATAAGGAGCTCAAAATCCAACACAGGTTTTTGATCAGGTGCCCTGCCACCAAGGTTCACTTTTGAAGGGAGTAATAACCCTTTATACAGGAGGTTGAGAGAGTTAAAGTTTCTTCTCTATTGTTAAAACAGATTAGAGAAGCTAGTGGATTGCACAGAGCTAGAAAGCTCTAAAGAATCAAGGCTCCCCCTAGCTTAGAGAGTATCCAGGAAGAAGTCTTTCTTCAGGGTGCAGGAACTCTTCTGAACTTTAGACAAAGAACAGTCTTGGAGTTCTGAAGGAGAAGCTTGAAGAAGACTCTTGATTTGAAATAGGTTATTCTTCTTTAATCAGCTTCCTTTCTTCTTCTTCTTCTTCTTCTTCTTCTAGGCACTGAGTAAATGTTCCTGTAAGTAGGATGGACTCAGGGTTGAAGAAGAATGTTGAAGAGGGATGATCTTCTCAGTTGAATGTATCAATGATTGAGAGCTGTATCTCTTCTTGCTTATTAATCTGTATATCTTGTGTCTCTTGTTATTGTACATTATTTCTTCTTTCAAAAGAAGCTCTTTATATATGGGCCTTTGCAACGGCTCTAAACTTTGTTTGAATTTTATCTTCTTATGAGATCTACAAACTGGGCTGCAAAAAACATAAAGCAAAAGCATATCCTGCAGGTAGACATGCTATAAGGGGATAAAGCTTTATAAGAAGCTGCAAATCCAATCTGATAAAAAGAGTACTAAAGAAAGTCACATCAAACTAAACTCTTTACGGCCAAAGAAGACTTTTTGAGTCTAACGGCTATAAAGGATAGCATGGCAGATAAAGAAAAAAGATATTTCAACTAATAAGACAAAGAGCTTTGTCAGATAAAGCTTGACTTATGCACAAAGGATTGGGCAAAGATTGCCTTGAGATGTATGCACAAAATCCATGAAATAATCTTTAATAAAATGAGCCAGATAAATAGGAATTAAATCATAGAATAGAAGGAGTACAAAATTACTAAAGACAGACAGAAGAACGTCGAATGACCCTCGGAGATCGTCGACCAAAGCACAGAGATCGTCGACCTATCAGAACAGATAGTCGAACAGCACAGATAGTCGAACTATCAAAGAACATAGTCGAACTACCTCAGCAGATAGTCGACCTATCAGAACAGATAGTCGAGCCATCAAATAGTCGACCTATCAAGGCAGATAGTCGAACTATCAAGCAAAACAGATAGTCGACCTATCAAAAAGATAGTCGAGCTATCAAATAGTTGAACTATCCAAGCAGATAGTCGAACTATCAAACAGAACAGATAGTCGACCTATCAAACAGATAGTCGAGCTATCAGATAGTTGAAATATCCAAGCAGATAGTTGAACTATCAAACAGAATAGATAGTCGACCTATCAAATAGATAGTCGAGCTATCACATAGTTGAACTATCCAAGAAGATAGTCGAACTATCAAACAGAACTGATAGTCGACCTATCAAACAGATAGTCGAGCTATCAGATAGTTGAACTATCCAAGAAGATAGTCGAACTATCAAACAGAACAGATAGTCGTCCAATCAAACAGATAGTCGATCTATAAGATAGTTGAACTATCCAAGCAGATAGTCGAACTATCAAGAAATCTGTCTGGTCAAAAGAAGTCGAGCGGGGTTCGACGATCGACGAGGAAGATACCACAGAACGTCGAGCTAACAAGAGTTGAACTAACTCAGAGATAGACGATCTGATGACTGACGATAGTCGACCAACTGATAGACGATCGTCGAACAATTGAGCGACGATAGTCTAGCGGCGTTCGACCATAGTCGAACCAAAAACAACTTAACCAAATTTTCATCTGGATAAGTGACAACTCTGCAACTAGAGCAATCTAACTAAACAACTAACCTTTGACCATAAATAAATCTTGGGTCAAGAGACTAAAAGAGAAGACTAAACTCAAATCCAAACTAGGGTACCAACAATCTCCCCCTATTTTGGTTAAGTCACTGAAAACAAAACAAAACAAAAAAATTACTGGAAATAAATATAATACAGGAAAGGAAATATCTAAGCAGCAGATGACATCAATCAAACAGACAAATAAATAACTGTCAATCAATGAAACTTAAGAAGCATCAGAATTTGATTTAGATACAGAGGAACCAGGAAGAAAAGAAATTTTTCTGAAAGGGTCTAAAGCTTCTTTCTTTGATAACTTTAGATCTTGTTCTCCAATAATTCTATATTCTTCTATTCTTGGAACTACTGCTTCAAGATGCTTTTCCATATATTTTGAAGGATCAAAGACCTCAGGTCTAACCTGGAATTTATCTAGCTCCTTCTTTCTGAATTTAGACATAGTCGTTAATCCTGTAATATCTTTTCCTTCTGCTTTGGCTTTTCTGATCTGGGCTGATCCAACTAGTTCAAGAAATCTATCCATCCTGAAATCAAGATTAAGCTCTTTACTTTCATATTCATTTTCACAAGTTGGATCTAAAGGTTTTACAACTTTAAATTTAGTAGAAAGTTCTAACATGCTTGCAGCTGGCTCTCTATTTTCTTGAATAATTAGGGAAGGAGGAGCAAACACAGCATTTTTCTTACTAGAATTTTCAGAGAAAATAATCCTTTTATCTTTTGAATCAGTTTCCTTTGCTAGAGCTGGCTTTGAAGAAGATATGCTCTTGGTTTCTTTGGAAGGAGATGCTCTTCTCTTGGGAGAAGGAGGAGGAGAAAAAGTTGGTTTCTTATAAACTACCTCCTTTACTTGCTCTCTTGCATCAGCATCTTGCCTTTGATATCCAAATTGGGATCTGCTTCGATATCCTGGATTGCTTTTCCTTTGATGAGATTGAGATGGAGTGAATCTAGCAGACGGGGCTGAAGGATTTGCAGACAAATTACCAGAAGCTCCTACACTAGGAGGTTGAGGAGGAGGACCTCTAGGGGTCCATTTAGGTGATGGACTATCATATCTTTTGGATTTCTTTCTTTTCTTTTGCTGATTCTTGGAGAATCCCATCCAGTGCTGATATTCTTTGGACTTGGGATCTATTCCTTTCAATATATAATAAGGAATGTCATGGTCAGGGTTAGGTGGAGGAGGAGCAAAAGCTTTCCTTTTCCTTTTAGCAGATTTCTTTTTCTTAGATTCTTCTGAATCATCAGAGTCATCTTCATCATCAGATTGAGATGATGGAGGATGATCATAAGGATCAAAAGCTTCTTGCACAGCTTTTTCTCTATCTTTTAAAGCAGCTTTTTCTATCTCTTCTTCCAAGGCATCCTGTGCCAGAAGAGTATCCAGATCCAGTCCTGGGGTGTCATCCCAGACTTTAGACTTTTCTTCTTGAATCTCTAAATCTTTCTTTATCTCAGCTGCAACTGTCATGAGGACCAGTTCATCATTCACAGCTACCTGAGCTGGAGGAGAAGATAGAGGCTCTTGATTAGAAGATTCTTGCACTGGTTCTTGAGCAAGTTGTTGAACAGGTTCTTGGACAGCTTGAACTACTTCCACTAGATCTGTAGTATCAGGAATACAGATTTGCTAAATGAAATTGAAACATCCCTTCTAGATATTCATAGACTAGCATGTCAGTTAACATGTCAAGAAAATGAGTAAATGAATTACCTTCAGGATTTTCCTCAGAATTTCCTAACTCCCACAAGTCATCTAGAAAGGAGGTAATGACTCCTTCTAGGAACAGAGCAACTAAGGGAGTAGAAGCTTCTTTAAGACATACTTTGAATGCAAATTCTGCTTCCATTATAATATCGGAAGGCTTCTGAACTAATGCTGGAGCTGCTGAAGATGTTGCAATGTCAACTGGAGCTGCTACTACTTCTTGAATCTGAGCTTGGGGCTCTGCTGGACGAGAAATAAGAGGCAGTCCAGAGGCATCTTCCTCGAACATCTCCCCCTGCCTGATTTCAGTAGAAACTGAAGTCAGGCCCCTAACTGAAGATGGCTCAGCAGATTTTGAGAGTGCTAAGATGGAAGATGACAAGGTAAAGATGGAAGAAACGAGAGGAGCAATTGCTTCTTCAATCATGATTTTGATTGAAGGAGTAATTAGCCCCAATACGCTTGAAATGAAGGCTGGGGTGATTTCAAATAAAGGTGGGGGAATCACAGTAGATGGATGATCATCTGGGATGGTGTTCTCCTGATAAGATGGAGAGTGAACAGGTGATTAATGGGTGGATGCAAGAAGATCAATATGATCTGAATGAGCAATTGGTGACTGAGGAGGAGTGGATAGCTCAGAAACCAATAAATAAAAACTAGGATGAGAAATCCTAGCAAGATGAGAAGGGAGAGGAGATGCTGGTGATGATGCATGGAGAATTGTGGAGGACTCAAGAAGAAGAGAGGCAGAAGATGGTACTTCAATTGAAGTAGATGGAACTTCAATTGACGTAGATGGTAATGCAGATGTGGATGGCACTTCAGTAGAAGTGGATGGTAATGCAGATGAAGTGGATGGAATGGAGAGAATGGATGGGCCTGCTTCATGTAGGTGGGGAGTGACTGAAACAGTCCTTGTGCTCTCAGACACAACTAGAGCTACCCCTGCTGGAGAAGGCTTCTGACAACTCCTTTTCCACTTAACAAACAATGTTTGATCCATCTTCTTGATGGCATTGATGGATGTTGAGACTGTAACCAACAACTGGGGGTATTTCTATCTTAGAAATATCCCAAGTACCCTACCCAGGCATACTTCCTTCTTACTATTCTTCTTTCTTATCAAATCAAACATAACTACTGCCCAATTTATTTATTTCTTATTTACTATTGCACACATCAGGGAAAACTGTTACCTGGTTATGTTATCATGAGCAGAGTGCGTGCCCAGAAGCACTTTTCCGACTAGTTCAGCCAAGAACTTTATCCTCAACGGAAAATTAATCTTTAGCAGTTTAGAAGGAATGCCTTCTGCATGTCCTAATCAATCAACATCCTCCCAAACTCTGGAGTATCTTGTTCATATTCCTCTTCACCATTCAGTAATCCAAAAATATCAATTAAAATGACGAGAGTCAGAATTACGTCTTCGCCGCCAATCGTTCCAGTCATAGATTCGTCACTAGAAGACGAAGTGAAAGCCCACTCTTTAATCTCTTGGATGTTTATCTTGATCCTTGTGGACATTAGCCTTTCCAATCCTTGTTCCTTGCAGAGCTGGAGGATTTCTACTATCTCAGAATTATAGGCGCTGAAGGAGTCAAAATCTACGCTGAAGCCGGCGTCGAACTTCATTACTGACAGAAGGGCTGGAGCAATCGCCATTGATTGGGTTGGAGAAGATGAGAGAGAAGAAGAAAGCGAAACGGCAGAGAGCGCGAGGCAGAGCTCATGTAGAAAGACGGAATACGAAAAGACGAGTTCCGTCGATGACAAAAAGAACGATCTCTTAACCTAGGTCGACCATCGGTTTTATATTAAAATAACAATCGTCGATCTATTTTAACAGATACTTGAGACGATAGTCGAATGGTCGTTTGACGATCGTTTCCTGAAGCAGAGTAGTTGATCAATCGTTCGACTATTTCTGTCTTCATAAACAAAAAGGTGGTCGTCGTCCGTAGGTTGACGATAGGCTCAACTTGTTCGACTATTGTCGAATGTCGTTCGACGATCTTCAAATAGATTTCAACAAAGGCAGAAGTCACACTTAGTCTTTTCCATTAATCATGCCTAGTTGAACAAAAAAGAACAGATGCTTCTGTTCATCTAAGGGCTTGGTGAAAATATCACCTCTCTGAAGGTCAGTGGATATGAACTAAAGGCTAATCTTGTTCTTTTCAACACAATCTCTAAGGAAATGGTGACTAATCTCAATGTGCTTGGTTCTAGAGTGGTGCACAGGATTTTGTGCAATGGAGATAGCATTGGTACTGTCACACATGATTTTTGTGTTCTTATTTGTGTAACCATAATCCAAAAGCTGGTTTTGAATCCACAGGATCTGTGAACAACAACCAGCAACTGCTATATATTCAGCCTCTGTAGTTGAAGTTGAGATAGAAGCCTGCTTCTTACAGAACCAAGAGACCAATCTCTCTCCCAAGAACTGACAAGTTCCTGAGGTACTTTTCCTTTCAACTCTACAACCAGCATAGTCAGAATCAGAGTATCCAATTAACTCAAATTCTGATTCTGCTTGGTACCATAGTCCTAGATTTGGACATCCCTTCAGGTATCTCAAAATTCTCTTGAGAAGAATCAAATGAGATTCCTTGGGGTTGACCTGGAATCTAGCACATAGGCATATATCAAAAATTATATCTGGTCTACTTACAGTTAAATACAATAGGGAACCAACAATGGCCCTATAGTTCTTCTGATCAACTGGTTTACCCAGATCATCAGAATCTATAACTACATTAATAGCCATAGGTGTATGCATTGCTGAAGCATCAGCCATCCCAAACTTGTTTACAAATTCCTTGGCATATTTGGATTGGGAGATGAAGATGCCATCAGCATCTTGCTTTACTTGGAGACCAAGAAAGTAAGACAGCTCACCCATTCTACTCATCTCAAACTTAGAATGCATCAAGTTAGAGAAATTTTTGCACAGTTTTGGATCAATGGAGCCAAAAATAATATCATCCACATACACTTGAACTAATAGGATTGTGTCCTTGTGGTGCTTAACGAAAAGGGTTCTATCAACTTCTCCCCTAACAAAGTTGTGCTCTAACAGGAAACTAGCTAGAGTCTCATGCCAGGCTCTTGGTGCTTGTTTATTTCCATAAAGAGCTTTTTGCAACTTGTACACAAATGAGGGCTGAGTTGAAGAAACAAACCCAGGAGGTTGTTCAACAAAAACCTCTTCCTTTAGCTCACCATTTAGGAAGGCACTCTTGACATCCATCTGAAAGACCTTAAACTTCATATAGGCTTCATAGGCTAGAAAGATCCTTATTGCCTCTAGCCTTGCAACAGGAGCAAAGGTTTGGTCATAATATATACCTTCCTCCTGTCTGTAGCCCTGAGCTACAAGCCTAGCTTTGTTCCTTACAATAATTCCATTTGTATCCAACTTGTTTCTAAACACCCACTTTGTGCCTATGATCAGTTGGCATTTAGGTCTTGGAACCAAAGTCCATACTTTATATCTTTCAAACTGATTGAGTTCCTCTTGCATAGCAATGATCCAGTGGGGATCTAGCTCAGCATCTTTTATGGTGAGGGGCTCAACTTGTGAAAGGAAACAAGCATGCATCACATCCTGTCTTAATTGATGTCTTGTTTGTACACCAGCTGATATGTATCCAATCACTTAAGATTTAGGATGATCTCTAAGTGTGACAAGATCAGCAGGTGGGATGTGATCTTCAGCAACAGTTGGGATTAATTCCTCAGGTGGATTTGGATCACCTATTGGTGGTACAGCAACTGCTTCTGCAAAGTCTTCATCACTGTCTGAATCAGTGATATGAAGAGTTGATAGATGGAGAATCTCTTGAGTGACATCTTTATTAGATTCTGGTACCTGCAATGAACTTGAGGAAGGGGAAGTTTCCTTTTCCTTGTAAAACATCTGAGATTCATCAAAAAAAACATGTACAGATTCCTCAATTTTAGAAGTTGATTTATTAAATACCCTATAAGCTTTGCTTACTTGGGAATATCCAAGAAAAATCCCCATTGAAGCTTTTGCTTCAAACTTTCTAAGATATTCTTTGTTATTGTTATGAATGTATACTATACAACCAAATACTCTAAAATAATTAATTTTAGGTTTCTTTCCTTTAAGCAACTCATAAGGAGTTTTACTCTTAAGCTTGTGTATAAGACATCTGTTCAAGACATAATTAGTTGTGCTAATAGCTTCTGCCAAATAAGAAAGAGGCATGTTAGCATCTTCCAATAATGTACCAGCAGCTTCAATCAGGGTTCTATTCTTCCTTTCCACTACCCCATTTTATTGGGGAGTTCTAGGAGCAGAGAAGCTATGTTTGATACCTTCTTTCTCACAGAATTCTTGCATGAGAAGAGAATCAAACTCAGTACCATGATCACTTCTGATCAAGGCAACATGAGTAGAATACTCAGTCTGCACATGTAGTAGAGAATCTGTAAGAACTTTGAAGTTATCAGCCTTAGTTCTCAAGAAGAACACCCAAGTGAACCTAGAGAAGTCGTCTACAATTACTAAAGTGTAATACTTCCCTCCTAGACTCTGTACATTTATTGGGCCAAAAAGGTCCAAAAGTAATAAATACAGGATTCTAGGTGAATCACTTTTATTTACAAATTTAAAGGAATTTTTGGTTTGCTTGCCTAATTTACAAGCCTTGCATAAGCTCTCCTTCTTGTATGGGCAAGAAGGTAAACCTCTAATAAGGTTGTATTTAGATAACCTAGATATGTTCTTGAGGTTAACATGGCTAAGCCTCTTATGCCATAAGGTATGATTATTTGTTACTTCATTAAATAAGCAGATTTCAGAATGGGTTGAATTAAAATCTACTAAATAAATATTACCTTGTCTAATGCCTACTAACACAACATTACTATTTAAAGTAATATTACAGAGAGTGTTAGTGAAAGATACCTGATATCCTGCATCACATAACTGACTTACTGAGATAAGGTTGTGCTTTAGTCCATTTACATATGCAACCCTTTTGAATGTTACTGCTCCAATGGTAATCCTACCATATCCTTCTGTTTTACACAGCTAGAATCCCAAAAGATCACCTTTGGTCCGAGCTTGGCCTTGAATCTTGACAGATTGTCTTTATTTCCTGTCATATGTTTGGAACAGCCACTATCAGAATACCATTTGTCTTTAGTATATGGATAGGTCTTCACCTACAAATTAAACAGTTAGACATTATGGACCCAGACAACCTTGGGTCCATTATTCTTCACATAATGAAAACTTGAAATAAAAGAATAAGCAGGTTGGGGTTTATATCCTAAAGGGTAAGATCTCCTAGGTGGGATACTCCAAGCAGTTAATGGGCCCACAAACCTAGGGTTTCTATTTACATTAGGATTTCTAAGGTTCAGGTTGTAATTTTGAAAATCAAATTGAAATCGTCGATCAGCGTTCGACGATGGATGCTCAGATCGTCGAGCTTCGTTCGACCATTGAGCCTTCGATCGTCGAGCAGCGTTCGACGCTTTTTGTAGCTCTTTAAACTTTTGTTTTCTCTTTTCTCTCTTAGCTTTATTTAAGGCTTGATTAACTTATTTTACTTGCTAAGTGTTCTTTATTCCATCAGCTGAAATTAAGTTCACTGGAGTTGAAAGATGATTTTTAAGAATCAATGGGGGTTCACTTGATGAGGCTCCTAAGCCGAGCTTGTTATTGCCTGACCTAGTGTTTGTCATGCTAGTGATTTCTAGCAGCTTAAGGCTTCTACCATTTAAAGATTCTTCTAATCTCTTGGACTTTGCTAGTTCATTTTAAGAAACTTTATTTCTTCACTAGACTTAGTGAGTTCTGCTTCTAACCTAGCATTTTCAATGGAAATAGATTATGATTCAGCTAACTTATTTCTAAGTTCCTTAATTTCCTTTTCTAATTTAATTAGATCTAAGCAAAGGGATTTAAATTCAGATTTAAATTCTGAAGAAGAAAAATCATAAGAAGATAATACCTGATCTTCTGTAGGCATTTCTTCATCATCATCAGAACTCTCTGCAGCTGAGTGGTTGCTGCAGGCATCAATTGCCATAAGGAAGATTTCCATTGCCTTCTTTTCTTCCTCATCTTCACTGGAGCTTGAGGAGTAATATTCCTCATCTGAATCACTCCAGGTCTCAGCAACAAATCCTTTCTCCTTCTTATTATTTTTGTAGGAGGAGGACTTGGAGTGTTTCTTGTGATGTTTTTTTTCCTTTCTCATTTCTTTGCTCTTTTCCTCTAGACACTCTGGTAGAATGTGTCCAGATTTCCTGAAACCATAACAAATAATTTCTTTAGCAGGAGATCTGTCATACCTTGGTTTATCTTCATATCTTGAAGATTTCTTTCTGAAGTCTTTTCTTACCATCTTGAGAAACCTTTTGGATAAGAGTGCCATCAGCTCCTCATTGGATTGGCTTCTGTCAGAAGCATCAGCAGCTTTAAGAGCAAGAGTTTGCTCTTTTCTTGCTAGAGTTGGAGTCTTTGCTTCAGCCTCAGCTTCCCTGGTCTTTAGAACTTGCTCAAAAGATTTGAGCTTTCCAAGGAGAGCTTCTGTTGAGATTTCAGTTGTACTTCTGGCCTCCTTGATAGGCAAGATCCTAAGATCCCATGTGCTGGGGAAGAACATAAGTATCTTATCATTGACCTCTGTCAATGTAATCTCCTTATCAAGAGTTCTCAGCTCATTGATGATTGAGCTGAGCCTTGTGTACATGGCTTCAACTGATTCAGCTTCAGTCTTCTTGAAGTTTTCATACTGGGATATAAGGTTGGACCTTCTGTCCTTCCTTTCATCAGCTGAACCGGCTACAATCTGGTTCAGTAAGTCCCACATGGCTTTTGCAGAGGTGCAATCAGCCACTTTCTGTAAGATTTCATCAGACATAGTCTGAGCCAGAATATTCATAGCTTTGGCATCAGCTATCTTTGCCTTCTTGTAGGCATCATTGTAATCTGGAGGAGGCACTGCACTGAGATTTGTAGATGTTGTAGTAGTGGCTGCAGCAGGAGGTGTTAGAGGTCCTATCAAAATAGAAGAGAAAATGTCTTCATCAATAGAGTTCATATATAATTTGATTCTTGCCTTCCAGATGCTAAACTCTAGAGTAATCCTTGGACTGGGCCATGAAGTGAATATCTATAAGCTTGGTACCTATCAGGATCTTGTGACTCAGGTGTTTGCCTGTACATTCAGTCAACCTCCCTCTAATACCAATTGAAAGTGAGGATAGATATAACTCTAGAGGAGGGTGAATAGAGTATTCAAAAATTATGACACCCTACTCAACTCCCTTAGAGTTAATTTGCAGAATGAGTTTATAGATATTTGAAACCCTAGAGCCTAACACAAAGTAAAGTGCACTAGAGAAAGCTAACTGTAATTACAGTTGAGCTTTGTTCCTATCACAGCCACTAGCAATCCTAATTATTTCTACTCACAGCCACAGTGCAATAAATTAAATAAGCAACACAGACGACACAAGAAGTTTATAGTGGTTCCCTCTAAATAGGTATGTCCACTCTTCTACCACCCTGGTAGGAATCCACTACAGGTTTTTGTTCAGGTGCCCTGCCACCAACTGATCTACTTCAGGTAGATCAAGTAGACCATTTGAGCTTTTTATCAGGAGCTCAAAATCCAACACGGGTTTTTTATCAGGTGCCCTGCCACCAAGGTTCACTTTTGAAGGGAGTAATAACCCTTTATACAGGAGGTTGAGAGAGTTAAAGTTTCTTCTCTATTATTAAAATAGATTAGAGAAGCTAGTGGATTGCACAGAGCTAGTAAGCTCTAAAGAATCAAGGCTCCCCCTGGCTTAGAGAGTATCAAGGAAGAAGTCTTGCTTCAGGGTGAAGGAACTCTTCTGAACTTGAGACAAAGAACTGTCTTGGAGTTCTGAAGGAGAAGCTTGAAGAAGACTCTTGATTTGAAATAGGTTGTTCTTTTTTAATCAGCTTCCTTTCTTCTTCTTCTTTTAGGCACTGAGTAAATGTTCCTGTAAGCAGGATGGACTCAGGGTTGAAGAAGAATGTTGAAGAGGGATGATCTTCTCAGTTGAATGTATCAATGTGTAACATCCCATTTTCGGCTAGACCCCTAGGAGTCGGTTAGTTGTGACGGAACCCCAGGAAACACATAAAATTGAAATAAAGCGATCAATATTTCGGGTCACGGGTTGGTCACGCCCGTGACCGACCCGTCACGCCCGTGACCTGGGCGTGACTACTTCGACGATCGTCGATCTCCACGAGACGATCGTCGAACGTGCTGTCTGGGCATGTCACGCCCGTGACCAAGGTGTCTCGCCCGTGACTATGGGCGTGACCCCATCGACGATCGTCGATCGCCGTGAGACGATCGTCGACCTTGCGGCCCGGGCATGTCACGCCCGTGACATGAGTGTCACGCCCGTGACCTAGGGCGTGACCAGCCTTCGACGATCGTCGATCTCAATTCGACGATCGTCGACCTCGAAATTTTCCGTTCGGGCATGTCACGCCCGTGACCTAGAGGTCATGCCCGTGACCTAGGGCGTGACCAGCCTTCGACGATTGTCGATCTCAATTCGACGATCGTCGACCCAAAATCTGCCGTTCGGGCCTGTCACGCCCGTGACCCAAGGTGTCACGCCCGTGACCATCCATCGACGATCGTCGATCTCAGTTCAACGATCGTCGAACATAGAATTGGCTATTCGGGCCTGTCACGCCCGTAACCTATGTGTCACGCCCGTGACATTGGCCGAAACGACGGTTCAGGCCCGAAATTATTCTAACACGCGTGGTAATAAATGCTGGTGTGGGAAGTTACACCAGGAGTAATTTCAGGCTGTTTTCCTTCTGTAATTATATAATAAATGAGGAAGATATGGTCCAATAGGAAGCCGCCAGCTGGACACACCTGTTCAGTTTCCACCGTTTCTTATCCCTTCACTGTAACCGAAACGTTAAGGGGAGAACCGTCATGGCCATTAAGGCTTTACCCATTCATCTTCCCACTTTTTGACTTATAAAAGCCCACTTGAGGCAAGAGGAGAAGGTTACACGCTCAAGTAATCGGGTCAGACCTTTGTTCTTGCTGTAGGAGAAGTTCAGCAAACGCCACCACCGCGCCATGGCACCCTGTCGTTCTTCTCGCCTTCAAACCACGAACAAGGTCCTCCTCTGCTCCTTCTCTTTCATGGGTAGATCTTAGGATTCTTAGAAAGGAGGTTCGCGCTCAACGGAGCCGGACCCATCTCTCGTTTTCATGGAAAAACCATGAAACAGATATTTTGAGTTCGCCGGAAACCGCCACCTCCGGCGGCCAAACCACCGCCGACCGCTAGCCATCGCCTCAACGGAGGTGGTGGTGGTGGTGGCTGGCCAGGGAAGTGACCGAACGGCCGGCGACGGATCACGGAACGCTTACAGGAAAAAAAAATGGTTTTCTGTCTGTTCGGGTTCATGAAGAAGATGAACAGTAGAATTAATATTATAATACATAGATTATTATATATTACTTAATGAAAAATAGATTATTTGAATATATTTTGAGGCTGCAAAACGAGGCACTTAGAGGCCAAATTAGGAAAAATGACCAGTCACAAAAGTTGTAGCCCTCTGGGTCTACTTTAATTTAAAATTGATTTTATTCAATTTGGGTGAGTGGTTTGACCACAACACTCATTTTGGTGGGATCAAGACCTAGGCTAACCAGAAATTGAAATGGTTGCCCATGGTTCATAACATGTCCAAATGACTTGAAATTTGGGCTGGAGGTCTATAATATTTATATCGAGAGGCTGTCCAAAAATGGAAATTTTTGGAGATACTTTACCTAAAGTTTTTGTTTTAATTTAATAAACTTAGAGGAATTTATTTAGATGGTCAAATGACCTCCAAACCCTCCCAAATTTTGGTGAGTGGTCCCTGGCTATAAAACCTAGGTCTGTGTAAAATTCCAAGTGATTTGGAGGAGTTTGGCTGAGAAATCCTCTACCCTTAACTAGGCGTTAGTGAGACACCTTTTAATAAAAAGTGCACTGAGAATTTGGAAAGGTCAAATCGCCTCAACAGAGGCTGATTTTCTGATTTCTGACATAGAATGGTGTTATAACCTGTTTGGAGAAAAATGGAGTGGTTTAGGGTTGACTTACCCTAGGATCCAAGCTCAAACCCTAAATGAAGGGTTTTGAGGTTTGTGAAGGACATAGGAGCAAAAGCTCTTGTATGACCTTGAAATTTGGAGGAGAGTGGCATGATATGATGAAAACCCTCTGGTTGAAATAGTGAAGGAATTGGAGGTAATTAGGTACCTCGGAAGTTGAGATTTTGGTTTAGGATTAATATGTATTTTAGTTATTTTAAGCACTAAATCTAATCCAAAAATTATGAAACTCAGGAGGAGGGAGTTTTAGGATGCTTTAGACTTATGATAATTTTCCTGGAATTTTATGATTGATAAATATTATACTTCATGTGTTAACGGATTATTTGCCCAATTTGTTTTTCAAATTATTTGGAGGCTTTAAATTATTTATAATCAGTTAAAATTCTGGATTTAGATCTTGACCAGTAGAACATTGATCCCTGAATTTTTATAGAATTTATGTTGAATAAATCTGGTACTTTGTTCACAGATGATAGAAAGGGCTTTTATGTTTAAAAATAAATTATGGATAGAATACTTGCTGGAAAAATTATGAGACTTGGCCAGTGCTAATTTTAGGCATTTATTTGCATGGCATAAATTATTTATAATTTTTGGAAGAATATTTTCTATACTTGATTCATAAACAACAGAAGTTAGAGATTATTTCTAAAATAGTTTTCATGCCCTTTTTATGATAGAAAAATTATGATACTTAGGATTTAACCTATTGAGATAACCTAGTATTTATCATAAATTTGCTGGACATCTTGCATGAGAACTTAGGGTAGTTCATGTTCAAACCGGTAGTCCTTGGGATTTTCGAGGAATTTAATTAAATGCCAAATAAATTAGGAAAATTTCCATTTTCTGGACTTAGGTCATTTATATCATGGTAAGTCTCCAGTAAATAATTTAGGACATTTGGATGAGTAATGGATCATTGCATAACCGGTTCGACATGTAGCCTAGGTCGGTCTGCTTATAGCAATTGTGAATTGAAATAAGACATGATTTGAGGAAGACATTGGAGTTAAATAACTCATTTTGTTTGGGTGGGCAATAGTGGAGGAAATCACTATAGGAAGATATAAAGAATAGTGAGTAGTGGTGATAGCTAGAGTTAAGAGGTGCTCGGGTTCGACGAAAGATCGTCTTCCCCGAAGAGTGGAAGGTTTAAAAACCACCCTAGGATAGTCTATCGTAATGTGAGAAGGGGAATGGGTTAAGGGAAATAAACCAATAATATTAAGTGCCTTGCGAAAGGGAACTTCGGGCCGTAATGCCGCCGTCTTGGTTCCTAGTGCCCCTTGAGAGCCCTTCACGGGGTATACCGGGGGCAGTCCTGGGCTAACGTAAACTGTAAATACAAATCGACAAGAGTAACTAGGTAACTAGGATTGCACTTTTCACAAACACTGTTGGCATAGGAAGATTGATGAGAGCTTCGGCTCGGGTGATTTGGAAACGGACGTTTGGGTCCGGGGAGCCTCGGCTCGGTTGGTTAAGAGACGGACGGGATGGTCCGGGGAGCTTCGGCTCGGTTGGTTGGAGACGGACGTTTGGTCCGGGGAGCTTCGACTCGGTTTTGTGTGTTTACGAATAAACTTGCATGTGCATAAGATAGGAAAAGTTAAGGTGGTGGGTTTCACGATATCGGGGAGTTCGATTGCACCGACACCGATATCGTTGACTCGGCGAGGTGGTTAGCACTTCGCCAACAGAAGTCTGGTGCGCCAGCCGGCAAGAGTACGCATGCGTCCGCTTAGTGCACCAAGCGTTGAGGCGTACGATAGGTCAGACCAGTGGTGCTTTTACTGGTTTTGAGGTGGGCGAGGCCCAACCCACCGCTTCCGTCTGCCACTACGGAGGTATCCTGGGAGGTAACGGCTCCGAAAGGGGGAACTAAAGGTCTGTGTGCACAGAGTCGGGTGTGTGAGTTGCACTTGCATGTTTCATCATACCCACTAGCATGTCATAGCATAATCGATTCATTTAACCCTGACACCTAATGTATAAGTGGTATGGGACGCTTATATATTAGGACCTGCAAAACGACCCCTTGGTCTATAAGCTTGTGTGAGCAAGTTTATAAATCAAAGGTTAATTTCAATATATAACAACCATTGCTGTTTGATAACCGACACCCCAACGTATAAGTGGTATGGGACACTCTATACGATGGGAGCCTTGCAAAAGATCCCTTTTGCTTATGTGTTCTCACATAAGTGAAGGTTTAAATTCATATAATTGCTTTTCTTACTGCTAGACCTATTATAACAATCATATTAACTGCTCACCGAATACATCTTGCTAGATTAAGTCCATAGTCACCTGTTTCTTTATTTATCTCTACCATCATGTCCTTCCCTTTCTTCCTCCCCGCTCGGTACTTAGGAGCCATGGGGGAAGGGGTAGGGGATGATAGGGCTTAGTCATTATGACTAACGGTTTTCAAACCGCATCATTTAGGGGATCGTGGAGCCCAGCATGGAGGAGCAGCCCCAGAGATCGGTGCGCCTAGAGATGGGGCAGTCTAGCTCCGGAGTTCACACAGCCGGGACCGTGAGTCTCGACCTCGAGTAGATTCTATTTTCGCTTTCGCATGAGAGACTTGTAGTGAGGACATTTTGTACCGGGCATAAGCCCGTATTTATAGTACTCTGATGATTTCTGTGGACACTCCCTTCGTAGAGATTTTATCTTATTTACATGTGATTTATTATTGTGGACTGCATTGTTCTTACTTCAATAATTGTGCTACTTTTCTGTGATCGAATTGGCCAGCAGAATCGGCGCCTTGTGGTGATGACCCTTCAAGACGTGAAGGAGTCACCACAAAGCGGCGGTTCTGGGCCTAAGACCCCGGTGGTTGAAAAAGAAAAAAAAAGGGGGTCTTACAAGTGGTATCAGAGGCAAACATTGATCAGAAGGAAGTAGCAGTCCACAAACCCTAGGTCACCTCCTGCTCGAGTTTAGTTTGGGGACAAACTAAGCAGCGGAAGCAGTGGTGTGCCCATATGGGGATCACATATAAATTGTCCACCTTTATGTAATATTTGAACGTTTTCTCAGCGTGTGTTTTTGTTACGCAGCCTCCAGCACGGACTACGCCACAAGGTGGAGTTCAACAGGCTCAGGATATTGCACCACCCCCACCGGCCCCCACTCCTTTCCTCCAGTCAGACATGGGACAGACCCTGACTGCCACTCTGGAGGCCTTCAGGGCCTAGCAGGTTCCGGCCCCGCAGCCAAATCCGGGGGCCAACTGGCTAAGCATCTTCCGAGGACTGGCTCCCCCGTCCTATTTGGGGACAGAGTCGGCTGTTCGGACGGAAGAGTGGCTAGATATCATGTATGAGATGCTGACCGGGATTCGGTGTCCATGGGAGGAGAGGGTGGCTCTGCTTGTCTCCTGCCTGGAGTCCCATGCAAAGAGGTGGTGGAAGACGCTGTTGGACACGACATTTGCTGATAGGGAGGTTGCGGAGGTTACTTGGGAGGAGTTCAGGGCCGCACTGCTGGAGCATTTCGTTCCGCAGTCGGCTAGGGATGATTTGGAGGAGCGGTTCTTACAGCTGAAGCAGGGTACCCGGACCGTGGTGGAGTACCATCGAGAGTTTGACCATCTGGCTCGATACGCAGATTCCTACCAGCTGGACGAGGCAGGGTATATCAGGAGGTTCTATAAGGGCCTGCGGGAGGACTTGAGGGAGGCTCTGTTGTTTGTATCTGACGGGCCCATCTCCTGGATCTTGGAGATGGCCAAAAGGATTGAGGCTGACTGGCACACCACCCGGGGCCGGAAGCGGCCAGCAGAGGATCAGGGACGGAGAGGTAGGAATGACCAGCGGCGGGGTGCTGTACCAGAGGGGAGGAGGACAGAGGACCAGCCTCGTCAGGACGTGAGGCCGGAGCCAAGGGAACAGGTGGTATTAGCCCCTCCCCCCTCTTCGGATGCAGGAGATGCCGAGACCCGGGGGAATGGCGTATTCCCCACCAGAGTGTTTTCTTTGCCATCAGATTGGGCACATTCGGAGGAACTGCCCCATGAGGGGGGCACCACCTCCAGCACATCAGGGCGGCCCACCAGCTCAGCATTACGGAGGCCGAGGACGCGGCCGTGGTCGTGGATACCAGTGGTGAGATCGTAGACAGGAAAGAGAGCAGGTATATGCTTTGGACCTTGCGCAGCCTCGAAATCCGGAGCAGGTCATAGCAGGTACGCAGTAATGCTTCTTTATTTTCATAGAATTTCCCTTTTAGTTGTTAAAACTCAGAACCGCACTAGATAGGTTAACAAGGAAAGAAAATTCTTTATAGAACCCTAAGATATTTAATCACCCCAGGTATAGTCTTCATCAGCGGCAAGCCGGCCCGCACGCTGTTCGATACTGGAGCTACTCACTCCTTTGTGTCGGAGACATTCGTAGAAGGACTGGAGGGTGTGGAGCGGTTCACAGGCTCGAGGATGAGGGTGCGACTACCAGATGGATCTGAGCTCCTTACCACGGATCACTGCAATATGGAGGCAGAAATTGGTGGAAAAGCGTTCGAGGCTCCAGCGACGATTTTGAAGCTGATGGACTATGACCTGATCCTGGGCATGGTATGGCTGCACTGGAACTATGCCCAGATTGACTGCCAGGCAAAGAGGATCACCGTGAGACACGGGGACTCTTTCATCACCATCGAAGGTATAAGACCTGTCTCTCGTATACTCTTATCTTCGGTACAGGCCGTTAAGGCCCATCTGCAGGGAGAGGAGGTCTATCAGATTCTTTTTGAGATGGCGGAAGTTAAGGAGTCGGTGACAGACATCCTGGTGGTGCGAGATTTCGCTGACATCTTTCCGGAGAAACTGCCAGGACTACCTCCACATCGAGAGCAGGATTTTCAGATACAGCTTGTGCCGGGAGCCAAGCCGGCGTCTAGGGCCCCTTATCAGATGGCCCCAAAGGAGTTGGCAGAGTTTCGGACTCAGTTGCAGGAATTAGTTGAGGCAGGTTTTGTTAGACCGAGTTCCTCGCCATGGGGAGCACCGGTCCTGTTCGTGAAGAAGAAGGATGGGACACTCCGCCTGTGCATCGATTATCGAGCACTAAACAGGCTGACCGTCCGGAATACCTATCCGCTCCCACGGATAGACGAATTATTCGACCAGCTGGAGGGGGCCCATTATTTCTCGAAGCTGGACTTGAGATCAGGATACTACCAGCTGTGGATCCAGGAGGAGGATATCCCGAAGACGGCCTTTAGTAGCAGATATGGCCTGTATGAGTTCACCGTGATGCCCTTTGGACTCACGAATGCTCCGTCGGCGTTCATGAGTCTCATGAACCGGGTTTTCGAGGCCTACTTGGATGTGTTCGTCATAGTATTCATAGACGACATCCTGATCTACTCTAGGACGGAGGAGGAGCACACTCAGCATCTGGCACTGACCTTGGAGAGGTTGCGGGAGCATCGCCTTTATGCAAAATTCAGCAAGTGTCAGTTCTGGTTGAAGGATGTGGCCTTCCTAGGCCACATCATCAGCGGAGCCGGGTTAGCAGTAGATCCAGCAAAGATTCGGGCAGTTCGCGATTGGCCGCAGCTGAGGACAGCCACCGATGTACGCAGTTTCTTGGGACTTGCCGGTTACTACCGGAAGTTCGTGGAGGGGTTCTCTCGGATTGCCCTCCCCTTCACATCTTTGACAAAGAAGGAGGCACCTTTTGTTTGGACCCCGCAGTGCCAGGCGGCTTTCCAGGAGCTGAAGGACCGACTCATCTCGGCCCCTATTCTGGCCCTTCCATCCGGAAAGGAAGGATTCCAGGTGTATACCGACGCATCATACCAAGGGATGGGAGCGATGCTGATGCAGAACGGACATGTCATAGCATATGCCTCCCGCCAGCTGAAGACCCATGAGAGGAACTACCCGGTGCACGACCTCGAGATGGGAGCGGTCGTTTTTGCTCTGAAGGTCTGGCGCCATTATCTTTATGGAGTCCACTGCGATATCTTCTCCGATCACAAGAACCTGAAATACGTGGACACGCAGAAGAAGCTGAATATCAGGCAGAGGCGTTGGGTGGAGTTCTTAGCAGATTATCAGTATGAGATGCACTACCATCCAAGGAAGGCAAACGTGGTGGCCGACGCATTGAGCCGGAGAGCTGCCACTTCCGAAGCTGGGCCCCAGGTTATGTCCATGGAGCTAGTCCAGTCATTCAGAGATATGCAGATATCCCTAGTGTCCGAGGATGAACCAGTTCTGTATAGGGAGTATCTGGCATCGATGGTGGCCATAGACGATATTCGGGATCGCATTCGGGACGGACAGAGGACAGATGCGTGGGCGGAGCCGATGTTCCGAGCTTTGGAGGAAGGTTCGACAGGAGATTATTCCCTGAGAGATGGTTTGCTCCACTTCAGAGGCTGAGTATATATACCCGCAGGAGGCCAGATCCGAGAGGATATTATGATGGAGGCGCATTGCAGCCGGTACTCGGTACACCCGGGGATCACAAAGATGACCGCTAATTTGAAGAGGACGATGTTTTGGCCGGGCATGAAGAAGGACATTACGTACTTCGTGATGCATTGCGAGGCGTGTCAGTTGGTGAAGGCGGAGTGCAGAAACCCCGCAGGACTGTTGCAGCCACTCCCGGTGCCGGAGTGGAAGTTTGACGATATAGCGATGGATTTTATACATGGTCTTCCCCGGTCTCGGACAGGGAACGACTCGATTTGGGTGATTGTCGATCGGTTGACGAAGGTGGCCCGCTTTGTACCGATCAGGAAGGATGACTCGGTGGGAGTGCTGGTACGGAAGTTTGTGGAGCAGTATGTCCGATATCATGGCGTGCCCCGGACGATAGTGTCGGACCGCGATGGACGGTTTACATCCAGGGAGTGGCGGTCAGTGCAGGCATATTTGGGCACCCGGATGACTTTTAGCACGGCCTTTCACCCTCAGACGGACGGCCAGACCAAGCGCACCAACCGGACCTTGGAGGATTTACTACGGCTGTGTATACTGGACCGAGGGGAGCCGTGGGAGAAGATGTTACCGTTGGTCGAGTTCTCCTATAATAATAGCTACCAGTCCAGCATCAGGATGACACCTTATGAAGCCTTGTATGGAAGAAAATGTAGGACCCCGCTTTCTTGGGTTCAAGACGAGGATCCGAAGCTGTTGGGATCGGATTTTGTTGAAGACACCGAGGCTCGGGTGAGACTGATCAGAGATAGGATGTTGGAGGCGCAGAGCAGACAGGCTAAATACTATGACGCACGGCATCGTCAGGTGGAGTTTCGGGTAGGGGATCGAGTGTTCTTGAAGATCCGGCCCATGCACGGAGTCTCACGGGTGCGCGGTCGGAGGAAGAAACTCAGCCCTAGGTATATGGGCCCTTACCGGATCCTGGAGCGGATCGGACCCCTAGCCTACCGGCTAGAGTTGCCACCAGAGCTGGCAGTTCTACACGACGTCTTCCACATCTCTTCGCTGAGAAGGGCTCTACTACGCCCGGAGCAGCGGATTTTGACCACCGAAGGGCCGGTAGCTTCAGACCGATCTGTTCACTTGGAGCCGGTTTGGATCGACGACAAAGGAGTGCGGATCTTGCGCCGCAAGAAGATCCCCTTAGTCAAGGTTCTGTGGAGAAACCACGGTCAGGAGGAGCACACCTGGGAACCGCAGGATCTGATGAGGCAAAGATACCCGGAGTTGTTCAGTCAGGTACATCTCACCACCTCTCGGTATACTATAGACTGCCTTCTTGTTTTGGAATGTTAAGACTAGATAAGGAAAATCCAGGACCTAGGCATGCGCACTTAATCAGAAAGGTAGGGGCTAATCTTTTGTTTATTGGGGAGATTGTCTTCGTTATCAAACGAATAGTCGCCTAAACCCAATAGAAAGATCGTATGGGATGTTACAAGTTTAATTTATTCCGATAGAAATCCCCGTAGGCTCAACCTCAATTTCGGGGACGAAATTTTTGTTTTGTTTATTGGGATTTGTAACATCCCATTTCCGGCTAGACCCCTAGGAGTCGGTTAGTTGTGACGGAACCCCAGGAAACACATAAAATTGAAATAAAGCGATCAATACTTCGGGTCACGGGTTGGTCACGCCCGTGACCGACCCGTCACGCCCGTGACCTGGGCGTGACTACTTCGACGATCGTCGATCTCCACGAGACGATCGTCGAACGTGCTGTCTGGGCATGTCACGCCCGTGACCAAGGTGTCACGCCCGTGACTATGGGCGTGACCCCATCGACGATCGTCGATCGCCGTAAGACGATCGTCGACCTTGCGGCCCGGGCATGTCACGCCCGTGACATGAGTGTCACGCCCGTGACCTAGGGCGTGACTAGCCTTCGACGATCGTCGATCTCAATTCGACGATCGTCGACCTCGAAATTTGCCGTTCGGGCATGTCACGCCCGTGACCTAGAGGTCACGCCCGTGACCTAGGGCGTGACCAGCCTTCGACGATCGTCGATCTCAATTCGACGATCGTCGACCCAAAATCTGCCGTTCGGGCCTGTCACGCCCGTGACCCAAGGTGTCACGCCCGTGACCATCCATCGACGATCGTCGATCTCAGTTCAACGATCGTCGAACCCAGAATTGGCTATTCGGGCCTGTCATGCCCGTGACCTATGTGTCACGCCCGTGACATTGACCGAAACGACGGTTCAGGCCCGAAATTATTCTAACACGCGTGGTAATAAATGCTGGTGTGGGAAGTTACACCAGGAGTAATTTCAGGCCATTTTCCTTCTGTAATTATATAATAAATGAGGAAGATATGGTCCAATAGGAAGCCGCCAGCTGGACACACCTGTTCAGTTTCCACCGTTTCTTATCCCTTCACTGTAACCGAAACGTTAAGGGGAGAACCGTCATGGCCATTAAGGCTTTACCCATTCATCTTCCCACTTTTTGACTTATAAAAGCCCACTTGAGGCAAGAGGAGAAGGTTACACGCTCAAGTAATCGGGTTAGACCTTTGTTCTTGCTGTAGGAGAAGTTCAGCAAACGCCACCTACGCGCCATGGCACCCCATTGTTCTTCTCTCCTTCAAACTGCGAACAAGGTCCTCCTCTGCTCCTTCTCTTTCATGGGTAGATCTTAGGATTCTTAGAAAGGAGGTTCGCGCTCAACGGAGCCGGACCCATCTCTCGTTTTCATGGAAAAACCATGAAACAGATATTTTGAGTTCGCCGGAAACCGCCACCTCCGGCGGCCAAACCACCGCCGACCGCTAGCCATCGCCTCAACGGAGGTGGTGGTGGTGGTGGCTGGCCAGGGAAGTGACCGAACGGCCGGCGACGGATCACGGAACGCTTACAGGAAAAAAAATGGTTTTCTGTCTGTTCGGGTTCTTGAAGAAGATGAACAAGAGAATTAATATTATAATACATAGATTATTATATATTACATAATGGAAAATAGATTATTTGAATATATTTTGAGGCTGCAAAACGAGGCACTTAGAGGCCGAATTAGGAAAAATGACCAGTCACAAAAGTTGTAGCCCTCTGGGTCTACTTTAATTTAAAATTGATTTTATTCAATTTGGGTGAGTAGTTTGACCACAGCACTCATTTTGGTGGGATCAAGACCTAGGCTAACCAGAAATTGAAATGGTTGCCCACGGTTCATAACATGTCCAAATGACTTGAAATTTGGGCTGGAGGTCTATAATATGTATATCGAGAGGCTGTCCAAAAATGGAAATTTTTGGAGATACTTTACCTAAAGTTTTTGTTTTAATTTAATAAACTTAGTGGAATTTATTTAGATGGTCAAATGACCTCCAAACCTCCCAAATTTTGGTGAGTGGTCCCTGGCTATAAAACCTAGGTCTGTGTAAAATTCCAAGTGATTTGGAGGAGTTTGGCTGAGAAATCTTCTACCCTTAACTAGGCGTTAGTGAGACACCTTTTAATAAAAAGTGCACTGAGAATTTGGAAAGGTCAAATCGCCTCAACAGAGGCTGATTTTCTGATCTCTGACTTAGAATGGTGTTATAACCTGTTTGGAGAAAAATGGAGTGGTTTAGGGTTGACTTACCCTAGGATCCAAGCTCAAACCCTAAATGAAGGGTTTTGAGGTTTGTGAAGGACATAGGAGCAAAAGCTCTTGTATGACCTTGAAATTTGGAGGAGAGTGGCATGATATGATGAAAACCCTCTGGTTGAAATAGTGAAGGAATTGGAGGTAATTAGGTACCTCGGAAGTTGAGATTTTGGTTTAGGATTAATATGTATTTTAGTTATTTTAAGCACTAAATCTAATCCAAAAATTATGAAACTCGGGAGGAGGGAGTTTTAGGATGCTTTAGACTTATGATAATTTTCCTGGAATTTTATGATCGATAAATATTATACTTAATGTGTTAACGGATTATTTGCCCGATTTGTTGTTTCAATTATTTGGAGGTTTTAAATTATTTATAATCAGTTAAAATTCTGGATTTAGATCTTGACCAGTAGAACATTGATCCCTGAATTTTTATAGAATTTTATGTTGAATAAATTTGGTACTTTGTTCACAGATGATAGAAAGGGCTTTTATGTTTAAAAATTAATTATGGATAGAATACTTGCTGGAAAAATTATGAGACTTGGCCAGTGCTAATTTTAGGCATTTATCTGCATGGCATAAATTATATATAATTTTTGGAAGAATATTTTCTATACTTGATTCATAAACAACAGAAGTTAGAGATTATTTCTAAAATAGTTTTCATGCCTTTTTTATGATAGAAAAATTATGATACTTAGGATTTAACCTATTGAGATAACCTAGTATTTATCATAAATTTTCTGGACATCTTGCATGAGAACTTAGGGTAGTTCATGTTCAAACCGGTAGTCCTTGGGATTTTCGAGGAATTTAATTAAATGCCAAATAAATTAGGAAAATTTCCATTTTCTGGACTTAGGTCATTTATATCATGGTAAGTCTCCAGTAAATAATTTAGGACATTTGGATGAGTAATGGATCATTGCATAACCGGTTCGACATGTAGCCTAGGTCGGTCTGCTTATAGCAATTGTGAATTGAAATAAGACATGATTTGAGGAAGACATTGGAGTTAAATAACTCATTTTGTTTGGGTGGGCAATAGTGGAGGAAATCACTATAGGAAGATATAAAGAATAGTGAGTAGTGGTGATAGCTAGAGTTAAGAGGTGCTCGGGTTCGACGAAAGATCGTCTTCCCCGAAGAGTGGAAGGTTTAAAAACCACCCTAGGATAGTCTATCGTAATGTGAGAAGGGGAATGGGTTAAGGGAAATAAACCAATAATATTAAGTGCCTTGCGAAAGGGAACTTCGGGCCGTAATGCCGCCGTCTTGGTTCCTAGTGCCCCTTGAGAGCCCTTCATGGGGTATACCAGGGGCAGTCCTGGGCTAACGTAAACTGTAAATACAAATCGACAAGAGTAACTAGGTAACTAGGATTGCACTTTTCACAAACACTGTTGGCACAGGAAGATTGATGAGTGCTTCGGCTCGGGTGATTTGGAAACGGACGTTTGGGTCCGGGGAGCCTCGGCTCGGTTGGTTAAGAGACGGATGGGATGGTCCGGGGAGCTTCGGCTCGGTTGGTTGGAGACGGACGTTTGGTCCGGGGAGCTTCGACTCGGTTTTGTGTGTTTACGAATAAACTTGCATGTGCATAAGATAGGAAAAGTTAAGGTGGTGGGTTTCACGATATCGGGGAGTTCGATTGCACCGACACCGATATCGTTGACTCGGCGAGGTGGTTAGCACTTCGCCAACAGAAGTCCGGTGCGCCAGCCGGCAAGAGTACGCAGGCGTCTGCTTAGTGTACCAAGCGTTGAGGCGTACGATAGGTCAGACCAGTGGTGCTTTTACTGGTTTTGAGGTGGGCGAGGCCCAACCCACCGCTTCCGTCTGCCACTACGGAGGTATCCTGGGAGGTAACGGCTCCGAAAGGGGGAACTAAAGGTCTGTGTGCACAGAGTCGGGTGTGTGAGTTGCACTTGCATGTTTCATCATACCCACTAGCATGTCATAGCATAATCGATTCATTTAACCCTGACACCTAAAGTATAAGTGGTATGGGACGCTTATACATTAGGACCTGCAAAACGACCCCTTGGTCTATAAGCTTGTGTGGGCAAGTTTATAAATCAAAGGTTAATTTCAATATATAACAACCATTGCTGTTTGATAACCGACACCCCAACGTATAAGTGGTATGGGACACTCTATACGATGGGAGCCTTGCAAAAGATCCCTTTTGCTTATGTGTTCTCACATAAGTGAAGGTTTAAATTCATATAATTGCTTTTCTTACTGCTAGACCTATTATAACAATCATATTAACTGCTCACCGAATACATCTTGCTAGATTAAGTCCATAGTCACCTGTTTCTTGATTTATCTCTACCATCATGTCCTTCCCTTTCTTCCTCCCCGCTCGGTACTTAGGAGCCATGGGGGAAGGGGTAGGGGATGATAGGGCTTAGTCTTTATGACTAACGGTTTTCGAACCGCATCATTTAGGGGATTGTGGAGCCCAGCATGGAGGAGCAGCCCCAGAGATCGGTGCGCCTAGAGATGGGGCAGTCTAGCTCCGGAGTTCACACAGCCGGGACCGTGAGTCTCGACCTCGAGTAGATTCTGTTTTCGCTTCCGCATGAGAGACTTGTAGTGAGGACATTTTGTACCGGTCATAAGCCCGTATTTATAGTACTCTGATGATTTCTATGGACACTCCCTTCGTGGAGATTTTATCTTATTTACATGTGATTTATTATTGTGGACTGCATTGTTCTTACTTCAATAATTATGCTACTTTTCTGTGATCGAATTGGCCGGCAGAATCGGCGCCTTGTGGTGATGACCCTTCAGGACGTGAAGGAGTCACCACAAAGCGGCGGTTCTGGGCAAGACCATGGTGGTTGAAAAAGAAAAAAAGGGGGTCTTACACAATGTCTGAGAGCTGTATCTCTTCTTGCTTTTTAATCTGTATATCTTGTGTCTCTTGTTATTGTACATTATTTCTTCTTTCAAAAGAAGCTCTTTATATATGGGCCTTTGCAACGGCTCTAAACTTGGTTTGAATTTTGTCTTCTTCTGAGATCATCAAACTGGCCTGCAAAAAGCATAAAGTAAAAGCTTATCCTGCAGGCAGACAAGCTATAAGGGGATAAAGCTTTCTAAGAAGCTGCAAATCCAATCTGATAAAAAGAGTACTAAAGAAAGTCACATCAGACTAAACTCTTTACGGCCAAAGAAGACTTTTTGAGTCTAACGACTATATAGGACAGCATGGCAGATAAAGCAATATGATATTTCAACTAATTAGAGAAAGAGCTTTGTCAGATAAAGGTTAACTTATGCACAAAGGATGGGGCAAAGATTGCCTTGAGATGTTTGCACAAAATCAATGAAATAATCTTTAAAAAAATGAGCCAGATAAATAGGAATTAAATCACAGAATATTAGGAGTACAAAATTACTAAAGACAGATAGAAGAACGTCGAACGACCCTTGGAGATCGTCGAACGAAGCACAGAGATCGTCGACCTATCAGAACAGATAGTCGAACGACACAGATAGTCGAACTATCAAAGAAGATAGTCGAACTACCTCAGCAGATAGTCTACCTATCAGAACAGATAGTCGAGCTATCAAATAGTCAACCTATCAAGGCAGATAGTCGAACTATCAAGCAAAACAGATAGTCGACCTATCAAACAGATAGTCGAGCTATCAGATAGTTGAACTATCCAAGCAGATAGTCGAACTATCAAATAGAACAGATAGTCGACCTATCAAACAGATAGTCGAGCTATCAGATAGTTGAACTATCCAAGCAGATAGTCGAACTATCAAACAGAACAAATAGTCGACCTATCAAATAGATAGTCGAGCTATCAGATAGTTGAACTATCCAATCAGATAGTCGAACTATCAAACAGAACAGATAGTTGACCTATCAAACAGATAGTCGAGCAATCAGATAGTTGAACTATCCAAGCAGATAGTCGAACTATCAAACAGAAAAGATAGTCGACCTATCAAACAGATAGTCGAGCTATCAGATAGATGAACTATCCAAGCAGATTGTCGAACTATCAAGAAATCTGTCTGGTCAAAAGAAGTCGAGCGGGGTTCGACGATCGACGAGGCAGATACCACAGAACATCGAGCTAATAAGTGTTGAACTAACTCGGAGATAGACGATCTGCTGACTGACGATAGTCGACCAACGGATAGACGATCGTCGAACAGTTTTTCGACGATAGTCGAGCGGCGTTCGACCATAGTCGAACCAAAAACAACTTAACCAAATTTTCATCTGGATAAGTGACAACTCTACAACTAGAGCAATCTAACTAAACAACTAACCTTTGACCATAGATAAATCTTGGGTCAAGAGACTAAAAGAGAAGACTAAACTCAAATCCAAACTAGGGTACCAACATACCACATGGCACTCACGGCCACAAGAGTTGAACCTAACTCTCACAATTTCCTGGACTTCCTCCACTACTTCCTGCGGCACCAAGCCACAGGTATCCACCACATATTCAACGCATACTAGTAATAATCATGGAGTCTTTTCCGATGTCCAAACAAGCATCACCAATCCAGACCAACATGTCCGGATGAGCTTCACACAACACGCCTAACCGTACTAACAGTTTCAGTTCTAATGCACTACAATAAGGGATGAACCACCAATCCCAAGGGAATCTCTTCACCATCCTCCTTTTGGTGGAGGATTCCTATGCAAATGCAGGAAAGAAGAACTTCACTTTCCAAGAAGGAAATCGTTACCCTTGGAAGACGCTTCAGAGTCATGGGGAGAAAAGCAAACAGTTTAACGTCTTCGTAGCAGCCTTGCCTTCGTAAATCCAAACTCGGCTCGCGATTTGAACCACCGTAGCACCACCGGCATCCAGCTTCCTCTTCTTCCTCCTCCTCAAGCTCTCCTCTCTCTCTTACTTAAGAAAAAGGAAGGCACAACTCTAACATGAGCTTCCTCCTTCTCAAGGCCGGCCTTATCACCCCACGAATGAGCCTAGACCATTGGATCTTGGTAAAAGAAAATTAATGGATCAGATCAGCCCTTAAGCTTATTTCCTGGACTGAACACGGGTAGTGACACGCCCGTATCACAAGACGTGTTCCTAAAGCGGCTACAGAACCGACTCACCCAGTCCAAAATATGGGCTTAAACACGCCTGTGTCATACCCCTGACACGCCCGTGTTAGAAAGCACACGGCCATGTGACTAGGCGTGTCACTCTTTCAACACAAGACCAGATCACCCGAGAAGGACATGGCTAAGGCACACGCCCGTGTCCTTAGTCGTGTGCCAAACACGCCCCAGTGACATGCCCGTGTCACAGGCCGTGCTCCACACTCAATGCCATTCTACTCAACGCCACTCAACACCACTCATGCCACCCGGGTATTCACCTGAGCAGGACACGCCCTTGGACACGCCCGTGCCCAAGGCCATGTCACCTCTTGACGATCGTCGACCGTGCCATCTCGAGTCGACGCCTGCAGTAAAGGACATGCCCTGGGACACGCCCGTGTCCCAGGCCATGTACACTAGACATGCCCTGGGACACGCCCATGTCCTAGGCCGTGTTACCCAGCCTGACTCATTTTTGGACTTGGGGATTTTTAGGGTGTTACAATACTCCCCCCTTAAAATATATTTCGTCCCGAAATTTGTACGCAATAAGGGAACAAAAAATACAATGCTATTCCACTAACAGTTTTGTTACAATAGAACGAACACGGTCAACAAATTACATAAAAAGCTCGGGAAACTTATCTTGCATGGTCTGCTCTCGCTCCCATGTTAGCTCCTCACGGCCACAATTGTCCCACCGGACTTTGATTATCCCAATCATCTTGTTCCACAACTGCTTTTCGGCTCGATCATCGATTCGAATAGGCTTAACTTTTATCGTTAGCCCACTATCGACCGATACTTGATTTGCAACAACCACTTGGACTGGCTCTCTTAACACCGTACGCAACACCGAGACATGAAACACATCATGTAAACCGCTCAGCTCTTATGAAAGTGCTAACCGATAGGCAGCTTCACCAATACGCTCGACCACTTCAAACGGTCCCAGATACCTCGGGCTAAACTTTTTCAGATGCCGTATCCTGGACACACCTTTGAATGGTTTTATTTTCAAGTACACCCAATTGCCCACCGCAAACTCCACGTTTCAGTGCTTGGCATTATAATACTTAGCTTGCCTGTCTTGATCCACCATCAGTCTTTCACGTATCAACTGTATAATTGAGTTGGCATCATCCAACTCTTTTCCCCGATACAACATCATTTCGCCAGTCTCCGCCCAAGCCAAAGGTGTACAGCATTTTCTACCGTATAAATCCTCAAAGGGCGCCATCTGGATACTAGCTTTGTAGCTTTTGTTGTAGGCGAACTCAACCACACCGAGATGATCTTCCCAATTTTTCCCGAAATCCAACGCACACATTCAGAGCATATCCTCCAACGTCCTGTTGGTCCTCTCGGTCTGACCATCCGTTTGAGGGTGGAAGGTCGTACTAAAATGTAATTTTGTACCCAACAGTTCGTGTACTAATCTCCAATCACACGAAGTGAAACGCCCATCTCGATCACTAACGATGCTATGGGGTACACCGTGCAATCGTAGAATAGTATCCACGTACATCTTTGCCAACTTCTAAACTGAATCGTCCTTACAGTTCGGAATGAAGTGTGACACCTTAGTGAACCGGTCCACAATCACCCATACCGCATCATTTCCACGCTGTGATCTCGGCAATCCATGCACGAAATCCATGGAAATATCGTCAAATTTCCATTCAGGAATAGGTAATGGCTTTAGAAAACAACCCGATTTTTTGCATTTCGCCTTTACCAAAGCACACGTTTGACACCTAGCGAAATAGTGTGCTATGTCCCTCTTCATTCCAGGCCACCAAAACAGCTTCTTCATATCTTTATACATCTTCGTGCTCCTGGGAAGAACTGAATATTTGGTGAAGTGTCCTTCATACATCACCTCTTCACGAAGCTTACCCTTACTTGGGACACACAGACGACTGTCCTTCCGAAAAAGACCATCATTAAACGAAAAATCTAGAGTCCGCACTTTCCGGTGCATAGCGTTGTAGACTTTCATCAAGTTTTGTTGCTTGCCGAACTCTGACCGCCAGTTCACAATTTACCTTCGTCAAGTTTATGCACGCATCTGCAGTGGCATTCCTTTCAACACAAGAAATATTTAATGCCTCTAGTTCTCGATTTAGGCTTTCATCATGCCTTAAAAGCCAACTTGCCCTTGTCGGAGTCCGAAGACTCAAGGCATCCGCGACTACATTCCCTTTACCTGGAGTATAAAGAATCTTGAAGGTGTAGTTACCAAGAAACTCCATCCACCTTCTCTATCGCATATTAAGATCTTTCTGGTCCAACAGATATTTCAGGCTCTTATGGTTCGTGAATACATCCACTTTCATGCCATATATGTAATGATGCCACAGTTTGAGTGTAAATATTATCGCCGCCAATTCCAAATTATGGACGGGGTAATTCCATTCATGCAACTTCAACTGGCGTGAGCAATAAGCTATCACTTTTCTGAATTACAAAAGAACGCAGCCTAAGCTGCTCCCTGATGCATCACTATAGACCTCGAAGCCGCCTTGACAACATGGAGATGTTAAGATTGGCGTCGCGGTCAAATGACTCTTTAACTCTTCAAAAGCTCGAGCGCACTTCAGCGTCCAAATGAACTTCTGATCCTTTCTCGTCAGTGTTATGAGAGGCAAAGCTATTCTTGAGAAATTCTCTATGAAGCGCCTGTAGTAGCCCGCAAGCCTAAGAAAACTCCTTACTTCTGCTACTGAAGAAAGAACAGGACACTCCCATATAGCAACTATCTTAGAAGGATCCACCGCAATGCCCTCTCCACTAACCACATAGACAAGGAAAGCCACTGACGACAGCCAAAACTCACACTTAGAGAACATGGCATAGAGCTTATTCTTCCTCAGAGTGTGCAACACCATCCGCAAGTGATTTGCATGATCTTCTTTGGATTGGGAATATACGAGGATATCGTCAATAAATACGACCACGAAGAGATCCAAGTATTCCCTAACCGTCCGATGCATCAAGTCCATGAATACCGATGGCACATTAGACAGCCTGAACGGCATTACCGTGAACTCATAGTGACCATAGCGTATTCCAAATGCTGTTTTTGGTATGTCACTTTCACGAACTCTAAACTTATTGTAGCCTGACTTCAAATCCAACTTGGAGTATACTGTCGAGCCAACTAACTGATCAAACAAGTCATCGATCCGTGGAATTGGATACTTGTTCTTTTCTGTTAGTTTTTTCAGTTCTCTATAATAAATGCATAGACTCAAGCTACCGTCCTTCTTTTTCACAAAGAGAACCGGTGTGCACCAAGGCGAGTTGCTTGGGCTTATATAGCCTTGCTCTAGCAATTCTTGCAACTGAACCTTTAGTTCCGCCATCTCCTTTGGCGCTACTCGATAAGGCGAGCGGGCCACAGGTTTCACACTTGGCACCAGCTCAATAGCAAAGTCGATTTCCCTTTGGGGTGGTAACCCCGGAAGGTCTTTTGGAAGCACATTAGCGTATTCCGATACAATCAGCACCTCACTTTCACTGGCCTTCGGCTCCACCGCTTCAAAGAGTGTGAAGAATAACTCCGCACCCTTTCGAACTGCCTTAATGACTTGGAGAGCAGATATCAATACCCTACTCATCCCTCGCATGTCACTGTACTTGGCCTCTTGTTCGGTATTTTTCACCAGTGTAACCTCTTTTGAGGTGCAATCTATACATGCATGCTGCTCTGATAGCAAGTCCATACAAAAGATTATATCAAACTCTGATATCGGCAATACTAACGTTTCCACCTTGAAATCCCGACTCCCTATCTTGACCTCAACACAACAAGACTTATTCGCACACATCAAACATTCATTAGGTAGTAACACCTTCAGACTGTCTGTCGCGGTCTGTATAGGCACCCCGATTCGCAAGATGAAATCTTTTGATAGAAACGTATGTGAAGCACCTGTATCGAACAGTGCTCGTGCCGGAGAGTCCCGTATAAGGACAAAACCTATAACACCAAATTTAAAACAAGCACAGCACACAACATACAATAAAATTTAAAATTGTGCTCACATGTGACGACATCAGCCTGCTTAATGGCCTCCTATTGCCCAAGGTTGAAGACCCGGGGGTGCGTGTGTGATGCAAAAGACTCCAACACAGTCTTCCCTTTCTCCGCATAAGATGCTCCCATCTTATTTTCTCCCTTCGGAGGGCCAACTCGGCAATCACGTGCGAAGTGTCCCAACTTCCAACACGTAAAACAAGCGCAAGATCCATACCCAGGAGATGCTTCCGTCACAGTAGCTGAAGGAGCTTGTGCAGTAGATTTAGACTTCTTATTCCATCTCCTTCGGTATCCAGACTTCTCCGAACGCGGCGGATTAAACTCCGGTTTCTTAACAGCCAAGGTCCCCCTTTCTCTTCCTCTTTTCATATCCTTTTCCAAAGACCGAGCCATACAGACAAACATTTGGAATCCTTGATTCACAGAACTCGAGAGCAAATACCGCATCTCATCTCGTAGTTCCCCATAGAACTGACTGGTCTTACGCTCCTCTTCAGCGAAGATATTTCCCGCATATCGTCCCAAACGTGTAAATTCATGAAGATACTCATCCACACTATGCTCCCCTTGAGTTAAACGTTGGAACTCCAACCCCATGGAAATTCTTTGTTGCATCGGGAGATGGTTTGCTAAAAACATTCGAGAAAACTTGTCCATCGAGACTCCCGTCAAACGTCTGCCAGCCAAATGATGCAGTTCGACCTCGTCCCACCACAACCTAGCCTCTCTCTCAAGCAGGAAAGTGGTTAATGTGACTTTCTGTTCCTCCTCTACTCTTATAGAGATCAAGAGCCTCTTAATCCTTTAGAGCCAATCCTTCGCTTGGGCTGGTGAACCCGCCCCAGTAAATTGAGCAGGATTGAAGCTCATGAACAGCTTCAATAATTGATCTGTCGCCCACGGATCAACTACAACCTCTACCTATTCTTTTATTATCTCAGCATGAATTGGCACCACTGCAAGTCGATCCTGCCAAGCTTGCTGAGCATTCATAACCGCAATCACTGTCTCCGTAATTAAATAGACAGTTTCAGCAGATGGAGGAGGTGTGGGCACCTCAGCTGGTGTCACACTTTCAACAGAGTGCTGAGGTTCCGACTGACCCGCAACACTTATAGTCACATATATGTGTAGAAACACAATTTAGCGACTAAACAAAAAGCAAACAAACCAAAAATGAACACACAGGTTCACCAAACAAGTGTATGTACTTTCCTAAGTGGACATTATTGAGTTCAAAATATGCGTTATAACGGCAACACTGACATGTGCTCGCCATCCCGCAAAAGAATTCGTCCGCGAATTCAGAAGGGATCGACCAACAAGCTGATACCAAATTGTAACACCACTACCCATCACGTAGGATATAATAGAGTGTCCGGTCGGGGCCCCACACCATATTCCATAAATAAGCGGAGACATCACAAAATAATACCATGAATCACCGCACCCTAACACAGAGCATTCTAACGGAAGCTTCAGGGTTGAAAACTTGAACTCAATAATACAAGAAATGTCCACTTCTATAACAAAATAGGAATGTATATAGCCATACACAACAGGTACACAGCCTTAAGATGTTTAGAAGTTTCTCTGAACATAAGGTGTGGTTTACAAACATCGGCACGCAGGCCAACCACACATGAATAAGACTAAGAAAAATAAGGCCTTTGAGGGCAGCAACGCAGCTTGGGCGTCATCCAGCTAAGTTCCTCTTTGACCAGCACCACCTACACCTGCAAGAACCAATCCACCAACCGATGGCAAACAGGGCAACAGTCAACATTAAGCTGACCAATTATAACGACCCTGCCCCTGACACGGGACAGCGGAATTCCTTCCCTACATAGCAATTTACATCACACACATATATATTTTCAGCCACCAAGGCAATACATATCACAAATGCCGGCACGACGACCCGACATTCTGTAACGACCCCATCCGTTAAATGACGTATTGTAGAAGGTCCGGCCGGGGCCCCACACTATATGCCATAAACAGACGGTGAGGTTACAGGATAATACCAAACCATACGAATCCTAACTCAGAGCATTCTAGCGGAAGCTTTAAGTTACAAATTTGAACTCTAAACAGGAATGTCCAATATATAAACCACCTTTATAAATATCACCACAGAATGTTCACAAATACAAGAGTTTGGCCTTAAGGCCTTACAGTTCCTCTTTTCACAACGTATGGTTTACAAACCTCGGCGCGCAGGCCGGCCATACATGAGTAAAAGCAAATAACCAAAACATTCGCTTAGCCTTCAAGGGCTAGCCGCAGCAGCAGCAGCAACAGCAGTAGGGCTTCAGCCCATCACTTACCACTTGGCTCTCCAGCACCTGCACGGGAACAATCCACCCAACCGGTGGCAAACAATGCAACGGTCAGCATTCAGCTGACCTAATTATAACAATCCTACCCCTTTCTCGGGGCATGAGCATTCTTTCCCTGCAAAGCATGGCATCATCAAATAGCAACTATGTGCGCGCAGACACATTCAAGCCATCACAACTATCGGCCACACGGCCCGACAGTCCGTGCACTCAGGGCACATTCTTGGTGTACCGGAATACCAGGGTCAACACCACTGTCTACACGGTATTTGAGCATTCTAGTCTTTTCGGCGCGCGGGCCTAAGACTCTCATTAGGCGCTCCAACAAAACCTATAACCAGGCTTCCAAGTCGGACGGACCTAACGCAGGTACGGATCAGCCACCCCCCGTTGCTCAAGTCGCCGTGCCACCTCGAATACGGAAGTATCCATGGCTATTTATAGGCGCGGGTCGGTTTCACCTTTCCTGTTCGGCAATCTGCCTTTTCATCGAGTTGCAGCCCAACGGATCAACCGCTCATAAAGTGGCAACGCACGGCCACAAGAGTTGCATCCAATCCTCTTCATTTCCTGGACATCATCCAGTACTTCCTGCTGCACCAAGCAACAGGTAGGCACAAGGCAACACAAGCCATAATCACGGAGCCTTCTCCGATATGCAAACAAGCATCACCAATCCAGACCATGTCCAGATGGGCTTCACACAGCATGCCTAGCGCCGTACTCCAATTCCGGCCTCTAACAAGGGGGACTTCACATATCTACCCCAAGGGACACCACAACCCACCGCACACTCGCGGGGAAGGGTTTTCCCTATGCAATGCAGAAAAGAAGGACTTCACATGTCCAAGGAGGGAGATCGTTACCCTTGTCGATCTCTTCGGAGCCATCGAAAACTAGCCGGTGAGAAAGAACCGCAGCAGCCTTGCCTTCACAACGCCGGCTTTGGATCACGAATCGGACCACGGGAACTCCACCGGTGGCTTGCTCTCCTCCTCCTTCTTCTTCCTCCTCTCTCTTTCTCTCTTCCTTAAGTAAAATGAAGAATGACTTCTTCCTTGACGAATTTAATCTAGCCAGGAATCACCTGAGCCCTTGGATCAAAAGAGAGAATCTAAACGGCCACGATTTGCCCAAAAAACCCAATTTTTGGCTGACACGGCCTGTGACACGCCCGAGTCACAGGCCGTGTACCCTTAAGCGGCACACGCGGGATTTGAACCGACTGAGATTTACCAGAACACGGGCATCGACACGCCCGTGTCGAACCTGACATGCCCGTGTCATTCCTGAGACACGCCCGTGTCATTCCTGCCTCATCGAGCTGCTAACAGTACATGGGTCGACACACGGCATCGGACACGCCCGTGTCCAACCTGACACGCCCGTGTTCATGGCCGTGTTCAAGGCCGTGTACTTTTCTGACTCGAATAGGCTATTTTCTAAATTTAAGTCGGACACGCCCTGGGACACGCCCGTGTCCCAGGCCGTGTACCCCTGACACGCCCTGGGACACGCCCGTGTCCCAGGCCGTGTCAAACAGCCTGCACCTCAAACTTCATGTTGAGTCTTTTTGGGGTCTTTTTAGGGTGTTACAACCCTCCCCCCCTTAACAAAATTTCGTCCCGAAATTTGCACGGTAAGGAAACAAGAACCAACAATGCTATAACTTGATAACTCGGTTATAAAATAAAGTACACGGTCTACAGATTATACAAACAGTTCGGGAAATTTAGCTCGCATGGTCTGCTCTCGCTCCCATGTTAGCTCTTCACGGCGACAATTGTCCCATCGGACCTTGACAATCCCGATCACTTTGTTCCGCAACTGTTTCTCGGCTCGATCCTCGATCCGAATGGGTCTAACCCTCGTTGTTAGCCCATACTCGACCGGTACCCGATCATTCTCCACTACTTGAGCTGGATCCTTTACCGCCTTACGAAGGACTGAGATGTGAAATACATCATGTAATCCCCCCAAGTCTTCTGAAAGTGCTAGTCGATAAGCAGCTTCCCCAACTCGCTCCACCACCTCAAACGGACCAAGATACCTCGGACTTAGCTTTTTCAAACGCCGAATCCTGGACACGCCTTTGAAGGGTTTGATCTTCAAATATACCCAATCACCCACCGCGAACTCCACGTTCCGATGTTTGGCATTGTAGTACTTTGCTTGACGATCTTGGGCTATCAATAGCCTCTCCCGAATAGAGCGTATGAGCGAGGTAGCTTCTTCGACTTCCTTTTTCCCACTCAGCTTAGATTCGCCTGCTTCTGCCCAAGCTAACGGTGTACGGCATTTACGACCATACAACGCCTCAAATGGTGCCATACCATTACTCGCTTGGTAGCTATTATTATAGGCAAATTCGACAAGAAATATATAATCTTCCCATCTCTTACCAAAGTCTAAGGCGCACATGCGGAGCATGTCCTCCATCGTCCTGTTGGTTCGTTCAGTCTGGCCATCCGTTTGGGGATGAAAGGCCGTATTAAACGCTAACTTTGTACCCAACATTTGATGAACGAGCCGCCAATCATTCGATGTGAACCGCCCATCACGGTCACTAACGATGCTCCGAGGAACACCGTGCAGTCGAACAACCTGCTCCACATAAAGCTTGGCCAAGGTTTCCACTGAATCGTCTCTTCTGTTTGGAAGGAAGTGCGCCACTTTTGTCAACCGGTCCACAATCACCCAGATTGAATCATGACCGCGTTGAGATCTCGGCAACCCGTGCACGAAATCCATTGAAATATCATCGAACTTCCACTCCGGAATAGGTAACGACTTCAGGAAACCGCCAGGCTTCTGGCATTCTGCTTTCACCAACGCACAGGTATTGCATTCAGCCACATAACGTGCGACATCTTTCTGTAGTCCGGGCCACCAGAACAGCTTTTTCAGATCTCTGTACATCTTTGTGCTCCCTGGGTGAACTGAGTACTTTGCAAAGTGAGCTTCATACATCAACTCTTCCCTCAATTTACCCACACTTGGGACGCACACCCGACCATTTCTTCGTAACAAACCGTTATCCCAAGAGAATTGGTCCTCCGGCCCATCTTTTGCATAGCGCTGGAGACTTTCATCAAGCTCCGTTGCTCGCCGAACTCTGTCTGTAAGGTCATATTGCACCTCCGTCCAGTTTAAGCATGCATTGGTTGACGAACCCTTGTTAACACACGATATCTCCAATGCTTCCAATTCCTGGATCAAACGCTGATCATGCCTCTGCAACCAGCTTGCCCGTACCGGAGTCTTTCGACTCAAAGCATCAGTGACCACATTTCCCTTCCCGGGAGTATAGTGAATCTCGAAGGTGTAGTCCCCGAGGAACTCCATCCATCTTCGTTGTCGCATATTCAGATCCTTCTGATCCAACAAATACTTTAGGCTTTTGTGATCCGTATAGATATCCACTTTAACGCCATATACATAGTGCCGCCACAACTTGAGCGCAAAGATTAACGCCGCCAACTCCAAATCATGGACGGGGTAATTCCGCTTATGCACTTTCAACTGACGCGAGTCATAAGCAATCACTTTACCAAACTGCAGAAGAACGCAGCCTAAGCCGCTCCCTGATGCATCACTATAGATCTCATACCCATCGGTACCACATGGCGATGTCAACACAGGCGCCGTGGTCAAACGACTCTTCAAGTCTCCAAAAGCTCGCGCGCACTCCGGCGTCCAAATGAACTTTTGATCTTTTCTCGTCAGCGTGGTCAGAGGTAAAGCAATCCGTGAGAAATTTTCCACAAACTGTCTATAGTAGCCCACTAGTCCAAGTAAGCTCCTGACCTCGGCCACTGAAGACATCACTGGACAATCTCGAATGGCACTTATCTTCAACGGATCCACCGCGATACCTTCTCCACTTACCACATGGCCTAAAAAGGCTACTGAAGAGAGCCAGAACTCACACTTTGAGAACTTGGCATAAAGCTTATTCCTCCGCAGGGTATGCAAGACCAACCGCAAATGGTTTGCGTGATCCTCTTCCGACTGAGAGTATACTAAGATGTCATCGATAAACACAATAACAAACAAATCCAAGTACTCTCGGAACGTTCGATGCATTAGGTCCATAAAGACCGAAGGCGCATTACATAGGCCAAACGGCATTACCGTGAACTCATAATGACCGTAGCGTGTTCCAAACGCCGTCTTGGGAATGTCACCTTCCCTAATCCTTAGCTGATAATATCCCGATTTCAAATCCAACTTGGAATAAACCGTTGATCCCGCCAGCTGATCAAAGAGGTCATCAATCCGCGGAATCGGATATTTGTTTTTCTCCGTCAGCTTATTCAATTCGCGGTAGTCAATACACAACCGTAAGCTACCGTCTTTCTTTTTCTCAAAGAGAACAGGCGCGCTCCAAGGTGACATACTTGGGCGTATATATCTCTGCTCCAACAACTCTTGCAATTGGACTTTCAACTCAGCCATCTCTTTTGGCGCGACGCGATATGGAGAGCGGGCCACAGGTTTCGCACCTGGCACCAACTCAATAGAGAAGTCAATCTCCCGCTGGGGTGGTAACCCAGGAAGATCTTTAGGAAACACGTCGGCAAACTCTGACACAACTAGTACTTCACCGACACTGGCCTTTGGCTCAACAGCCTGAATTAGCGTGAAGAATAACTCCGCGCCCTTCCGAACAGCATTGACGACTTGGAGTGCAGACAACAGAGTCCCGCCCACTCCTCGCATACCAGCGAACTTCGTCACAAGTCCGGTATTCTGGCCCAGTGTAATCTCCTTGGAGTTGCAATCAATAAAGGCACGCTGCTCCGAGAGCCAGTCCATACCAAAGATCACATCAAACTCCGATAATGGTAGCACAGCTGCACTCAAACCGAAATCCTGACTTCCTATTTGCACATCCACATCGCAAGCCCTATCCGCAAGCATCATACAGCCATTCGGCAATAGCACCCTTGTACTATCCACCGTCACATGACTTGGTACCCCAATGCGAGATACGAAATCCTCAGACAGAAAAGAATGCGAAGCACCTGTATCAAACAGGGCTCTCGCCAAATTATTCCGAATCAGGACAAAGCCTGCAGCACACACATCATGCACAAGCTATACATAACCAAAAACAATAGCACCAACAAGTAAACTAAATCAACTCGTACCTGTGACGACGTCACTTTGCTTAATCGCTTCCTGTTGGCCAAGTTGATAGATTCGGGGCTGCGCCTGGGACGCAGAGGAATCAACCACCGCTTTGCCCTTCTCAGCATAAGATGCACCCGTCTTCTTTTCCCCTTTGGGCTGCACAACCCGATAGTCACGAGCAATATGCCCCACCCGGCCACAGTTATAGCATGTACGAGAATCCGGCCTTGATGTCGCTCCCGACACAACGGTCGTAGTCACTTGCCCAGATGGCTTGGACCTCTTGCCCCCTTTCTTCTGGTAAAATGACTTGCTTGGGCGAGGTGCTTGAAACTCTGGCTTTGACACAACCAAGCCCTTGTTCCCTTGCACTCGCCTCATGTCCTTCTCCAACGCGCACGCAGTATCAACCAACGCCTGAAACCCTTGGTTCAGTGAACTCGAAAGCAGGAATCGCAACTCATCCCGCAATCCTTCATAGAACCAATTCGTTTTCCTTTGGTCATCCGCGAAGATTGTACCCGCATATCGTCCCAACCTGGTAAACTCATGCAAGTAGATATCCACACTATCTTCCCCTTGCTTTAACCGTTGGAACTCATTTTCCATAGCAATGCGTTGCGCTGCTGGGACATGTTTTGCCAGAAATATCCGAGAGAACTCCTCAATCGATACTTGCGTTAATTGCCTGCCCGCCAAATGGTGTACCTCAACCTCGTCCCACCACAACCGCGCCTCTCCTTCAAGCATGAAGGTGGCCAAGGTGACCTTGAGAGGTTCCTCCGCCCTGATCGCTGTCATTATCCGCTTGACACGCGATAACCAATCCTCTGCCTGCGTTGGGGATCTCATTCCCGTAAACGTAGGAGGACTGAAGCTCATGAATTGCTTCAACTGTCGGTCAGCTGCTCGTGGATCTATAGCCTCAACTGGCTCGGGTCTTACATCAACACGAACTGGCACTACTGCCGGCTGCGCTTGCCCGGTCGGCTGAATCATGGCAAATAGCGCCTCAGCAACTAATCGAACAGTTTCCGCAGATGGAGGAGGTGTTGGCACCTCAGCTGGTGCCGCACTCTCATCAGAGCGCTGGGGCTCAGACTGCCCAGCACCACTACGTGTCACCTATAGGTGGACAAGACACACATTAGCGAACGCATGCAAGCAAGACAACACAAAAAGGAACGCGCAGATTCCTCAAACAAGATTTTGTACATTCCTTAATGGACATTCCAGAGTTCATTAGCGTTACAGCAGGTCGCACAAACACATGCTCGCCACCCCACAAAAGAATTCGACCACGAATTCGAAAGAGGAAGACCGACAAAAGCTGATACCAAAATGTAACGACCACATCCGTTAAATGACGTATTGTAGAAGGTCCGGCCGGGGCCCCACACTATATGCCACAAACAGACGGTGAGGTCACAGGATAATACCAAACCATACGAATCCTAACTCAGAGCATTCTAGCGGAAGCTTTAAGTTACAAATTTGAACTCTAAATAGGAATGTCCAATATATAAACCACGTTTATATATATCACCACGGAATGTTCACAAATACAAGAGTTTGGCCTTAAGGCCTTACAGTTCCTCTTTTCACAACGTATGGTTTACAAACCTCGGCGCGCAGGCCGGCCATACATGAGTAAAAGCAAATAACCAAAACATTCGCTTAGCCTTCAAGGGCTAGCCGCAGCAGCAGTAGCAACAGCAGTAGGGCTTCAGCCCATCACTAACCACTTGGCTCTCCAGCACCTGCACGGGAACAATCCACCCAACCGGTGGCAAACAATGCAACGGTCAGCATTCAGCTGACCCAATTATAACAATCCTACCCCTTTCTCGGGGCATGAGCATTCTTTCCCTGCAAAGCATGGCATCATCAAATAGCAACAATGTGCGCGCAGGCACATTCAAGCCATCACAACTATCGACCACACGGCCCGACAGTTCGTGCACTCAGGGCACATTCTTGGTGTACCGGAATACCAGGGTCAACACCACCGTCTACACGGTATTTGAGCATTCTAGTCTTTCCGGCGCTCGGGCCTAAGATTCTCATTAGGCGCTCCAACAAAACCTATAACCAGGCTTCCAAGTCGGACGGACCTAACGCAGGTACGGATCAGCCACCCCCCGTTGCTCAAGTCTCCGTGCCACCTCGAATACGGAAGTATCCATGGCTATTTATAGGCGCGGGTCGGTTTCACCATTCCTGTTCGGCAATCTGCCTTTTCATCGAGTTGCAGCCCAACGGCTCAACCGCTCATAAAGTGGCAACGCACGGCCACAAGAGTTGCATCCAACCCTCTTCATTTCCTGGACATCATCCAGTACTTCCTGCTGCACCAAGCAACTGGTAAGCACAAGGCAACACAAGCCATAATCACGGAGCCTTCTCCGATATGCAAACAAGCATTACCAATCCAGACCATGTCCAGATGGGCTTCACACAGCATGCCTAGAGCCGTACTCCAATTCCGGCCTCTAATAAGGGGGACTTCACATATCTACCCCAAGGGACACCACAACCCACCGCACACTCGCGGGGAAGGGTTTTTCCTATGCAATGCAGAAAAGAAGGACTTCACATGTCCAAGGATGGAGATCGTTACCCTTGTCGATCTCTTCGGAGCCATCGAAAACTAGCCGGTGAGAAAGAACCGCAGCAGCCTTGCCTTCACAACGCCGGCTTCGGATCACGAATCGGACCACGGGAACTCCGCCGGTGGCTTGCTCTCCTCCTCCTTCTTCGTCCTCCTCTCTCTTTCTCTCTTCCTTAAATAAAATGAAGAATGACTTCTTCCTTGACGAATTTAATCCAGCCAGGAATCACCTGAGCCCTTGGATCAAAAGAGAGAATCTGAACGGCCACGATTTGCCCAAAAAACCCAATTTTTGGCTGACACGGCCTGTGACACTCCCGTGTCACAGGCCGTGTACCCTTAAGCGGCACACGCGGGATTTGAACCGACTGAGATTTACCAGAACACGGGCATCGACACGCCCGTGTCGAACCAGACACGCCCATGTCATTCTTGAGACACGCCCGTGTCTTTCCTGCCTCATCGACCTGCTAACAGTACACGGGTCGGCACACGGCATCGGACATGCCCGTGTCCAACCTGACACGCCCGTGTTCATGGCCGTGTTCAAGGCCGTGTACTTTTCTGACTCGAATAGGCTATTTTCTAAATTTAATTCGGACACGCCCTGGGACACGCCCGTGTCCCAGGCCGTGTACCCCTGACACGCCCTGGGACACGCCCGTGTCCCAGGCCGTGTCAAACAGCCTGCACCTCAAACTTCATGTTGAGTCTTTTTGGGGTCTTTTTAGGGTGTTACACATTCTGTGCATTCAGGGCACATTCAGGTGTACTAGAAACACCGGATCCCACAACCGTTCAGAGGTCCCATACATGACGGTCAAACATGAGCATTTTAGTCTTTATGGAACCAAGGCCAAAGACTCCCATTATGCCCCTAACAAAAGCCCAATGCCTTGATGCTCTCTTGTACAGCTGGCATAACGCAGGAACAGATCAACCACCCTCATTGCTTAAATCGCCTTGCCACAAAGGAACACCGAAGTACTCATGGTTAACTTACACGCGCGGGTCGATTTCACCTTCCCTGTTCGACACTAAGTCCTTTATACCACATCGCACTCACGACCACAAGAGTTGAACCTAACTCTCACAATTTCCTGGAATTGCTCCAGTACTTCCTGCAGCACCAAGCCACAGGTATCCACCACATATTTCATACATACTAGTAATAATCATGGAGTCTTCTCCGATGTGCAAACAAGAATCACCAATCAAGACCAACATGTCCTGATGGGCTTCACACAGTATGCCTAACCGTACTCACACTTCCGGTTCTAATGCACTATAATAAGGGATGAACCACCAATCCCAAGGGAATCTCTTCGCCATCCACCATTTGTTGGAGGATTCCTATGCAAATTACGGAAAGAAGGACTTCACTTGTCCAAGAAGGAAATTGTTACCCTTGGAAGACGCTTCGGAGCCATGGGGAGAAAAGAAAATGGATGAACTTCCTCGCAGCAGCCTTGCCTTCACAAATCCAAACTTGGCTCGCGATTTGAACCACTATAGCACCACCGATAGCCGGCTTCCTCTTCTTCTTCCTCCTCACGCTCTCCTCTCTCTCTTACTTAAGAAAAAGCAAGGCACAACTCAAACATGACCTTCCTCCTTTTTAAGGCCAGCCTTATCACCCCACGGATGAGCCTAAACCAATTGATCTTGGTTAAAGAAAATGAACGGATCAGATCAGCCCTTAAAATGATTTCCTAGACTGAACACGGGTAGTGACACGCCCGTTTCGCAGGCCGAGTTCCTGAAGCGGCTATAGAATCGACTCACCCAGTCGAGAACACGGGCTTAGACATGCCCGTGTAAAACCCCTGACATGCCTGTATTAGAAAGCACACGACCGTGTGACAAGCCGTGTCACTCTTTCAACACAAGACCAGATCACCCGAGAAGGACACGGCTAATTCACACGCCCGTGTCCTTAGCCGTGTGCCAAACACGCTCCTGTGACACGCCTGTATCACAGGCTGTGCTCAACTCTCAATGCCATTCTACTCAACCTCACTCAACGCCACTCAATGCCACCCGTGTATTCACCGGAGCAGGACACGCCCTTGGACACGCCCGTGTCAGAGGCCGTGTCACCTCTTGACAATCGTCGATCGTTCCATCTTGAGTCGACGCCTACAGTAAAGGACACGCCCTGAGAGATGCCCGTGTCCCAGGCCGTGTGCTCTGGACACGACCTGGGACACACTCATTTCCCAGGCTATGTCACCCAGCCTGACTCATTTTGGGACTTAGGGATTTTCGTGGTGTTACACTATACAAGTAAAAGCCTGTGCAAAGTACCTTGTGAGTGGTGTGAGATGCTTGATAGTGACCTCCAGTCGGTCCTTTATGTAAGTGTTTTAGAATATCTGATCCTTCTTCAAAAGAAACACATCTCTTTATCACCTGGTCTGTACAAACTCGAAAAAGATACGGGTCCGCTCATAAATTGTTCTTCAACTCAAAAAATAATTTCTTCATTTGCTGAGAGCAAAACTCCTTTAGGAGGACACAAGTCACTAAATAGTTGGAAATGTTTGCAAACTAGGGGGCAGGAGATGTGTAAATTGAAAGAAGCTTCTCATCAAGAAAATAATCAATAAAAGATTTTTCATCTTAATTTTCTATATACGGATTATCTAATCGTGAGAGATGGTTAGCAGCCAAATTCTCGGCTCCTCGCTTATCACGAATTTCATAGTCAAACTCCTAGATGAGTAAGACCCAGCGAATCTGGCATGGCTTGGCATTCGTCTTAGAATGAAGAACCTTGATGGCCGAGTGGTCCGTAAAAAATATAATTTTGGGAAGCGTTATATAAGGAAGGAATTTATTAAAAGCGAAAACAACAGCTAGGAGCTCCTTCTCGGTTGTGGTATAATTCTCTTGTGCCGATGTAAGTGTTTTACTTGCATAATATATGGGGTGGAAGTTTTTAGATATTCGTTGTCCTAGTACGGCTCCCACCGCAAAACCACTCGCATCGCACATAATTTCAAAGGGAATGTCCCACACTAGAGCTATCATAATAGGGGTATTAATTAACTTTTCTTTAATTATTTCAAAGGCAGATAGTCAAAAGTCATCAAAAATGAATGGGGAGTCTTTTTCCAGAAGATGAGTAAGGGGTTTGGTGATTTTGGATAAGTCTTTAATGAAGCGGCCGTAGAAACCTTCGTGTCCTAAGAAACTTCTTATTGTTTTTATGTTCGTTGAGGGCGAAAGCTTCTCAATAAATTCAATCTTAGCTATGTCTACTTCAATTCCTTTCACAGAAATCCTATGACCCAAAATTAACCCTTCCCTCACCATAAAATAACATTTTTCCAAATTTAGGGCGAGGTTAGTTTCTTTGCATTTTTCTAAGACTTTTTCTAAGTTTTCTAAACAACTATCAAAGGCATCGCCGAACACGGAGAAATCATCCATAAACACCTCCACAATGCTTTCTACATATTTGTCAGAGATAGCGAGCATACATCGCTGGAATGTAGCTGGCGCATTGCATAACCCAAACGACATTCTTCGGTAAGTGAAGGTGCCGAAGGGATAAGTAAACGTAGTTTTTTCCTGGTCCTCTGGAGAGATTGGGATTTGAAAGTACCCCAAGAGACCATCGAGAAAAAAGTAGAAGATATGGCCGGATAATCGCTCTAAGATTTGATCGATGAGCAGCAAGGGAAAGTGGTCTATATGGGTGGCGTCGTTTAACTTACGATATCCAATACACATTCGTCATCCCATCACCGTCTGTGTCGAGATTAAATCATTATTCTCATTGCAAAGTACAGTTATCCCACCCTTTTTTGGGACTACCTTGACAGGGCTAACCCACTTACTATCTAAAATAGGATAGATAATTCATGTGTCTAACAACGTCATAACCTCTCCTTTTACGACTTCTTTCATATTTGGATTTATACGACGATGAGGTTGGATTGAATTACACGAATTATCTTCCACTAGGATTTTGTGGGGGAGGAAAGATGGGCTAATGCCCTTGATATAAGAAATCTTCCAGGTAATTGCTCGGCGATGTTTGCGTAAAACTTGAAGAAGCTTGTCATTTTGCACTTCAGTCAGGTAGGCCGAAAGTATTAGTGGTAGTTTGGAGTCCTTTTCTAAGAAGGCATACCAAAGATGTTCGGGTAGTTCCTTTAATTCTGGAGTAGGGAGTTCTTCATACAACGTTTTAGAAATTCTTTCTTTTTAGAACACAATGTCTTCATAGAATTTTTCTTTATACGGAAAATTGAAAGGGGTGGAGCTAGTGGCCATGGAGGCTTCTTGTAGACTTTAAGTTGGAGAAGTTAAGGTAGAACAAAAATTAGAAAATTTATTTTCACTTATGCTGTATGCAGAATCATCACTTAAGGTATCTAAGAAGAAATATGAGTCGTCATTCTCAAGGGTGTTCTTCATCGAAGGGGTGATAGAGAAAGTTACTTCATCATCGCCTACTCGTAGGAAGAGCTTACCATTGCTTACATCAATGATAGCTTGAGAGGTCGAAAGGAAGGGTCGGCAAAGGATCAAGGGAACCTCGATGTCTTCTTCGATGTCCAAGATGACGAAGTCCACCGGGAAGATGAATTTGTCTACTTTAACTAATATATCCTCAACGATTCCTAATGGGTACTTAACAGATTTATCAATGAGCTGGATACTCATGCGTGTGGGTTTGAGGCTACCAATTCCTAACTTCTTGAATAATGAGAGGGGCATTAGGTTGATACTCGCACTTAAGTCGGCCAATGCGTGCTTGACAAAAAGTTCAACAAAGACACACGGTATAGAAAAACTACCCAGATCACTGATCTTCTTTAAAAAACCATTTGTCAAGACCGCAGAGCACTCGACATTTAGTGTGACATGCGATAAGTTTCCTAACTTTTTCTTATTAGTAAGGAGGTCCTTATGATACTTAGCATACTTCGACTTCTGGGAGGTTGCTTCGTGGAAAGGCAGATTTATGTGGATTTTCTTAAATATTTCTAGGATGCGGGAATATTTATCATCCTGATGTTGCTTGTTAAGTTTGGAAGGGTATAGTGTTGTTGGATCATTTTTAAAGATGAGTGGTGGAGTGAGATATTTTTCTAAAGCCGAGAGTGGAGTGATAACTTCTTTTTCAACAGATGATGGAATATTCAAAATGGGGGCGGAGCTTGCCTCGGGCTCTTCGCTAACCATACCAGAAACTTGCTTCCCACTCCGAAGAGTTATTTTTTTTGCTTGCTCTCTAGGGTTGCGCTCGGTATTGGCAGGAAGAAACCCGAAGGGTCTCTCAGATAAAATTTTTGTGAGTTGTCCTACTTGATTCTCAAAACTTTTAACAGTCCCGGGTAGGGTTCTTATAGTAGCTCCTCCAATCTTGGAGGTTTTGGATAATTTTGAAGAGCTGGAGGCGGTGCAGAAAAATTATTTTGTGCTGGCAGGCGCATTGCGTTCGAGAGATTACTCCACAAAAAATTATCGTGTTTTTGTAAAGCGGGATTATAACTATTTGGAAAAGTGAAACCCGGAGCAGGAAAATTAGCAGCAAAAAAATTATGTAAAGCATTTCTAGGAAAATTATTAAAATAATCCATTTGTTCGAGAGCATGAGTTGAAGATTCCCAAACCCGAGAGGCGGAGGCAGTAGTCATCTCCGTTATCTTTTTACTTAATACTTCTACTTGCAGAGCTAGCTGGGAGACATTATCTACTTCAAAGATACCTGCATGGTTTTTTAGGCAGGACCTTGGCACATTCAACTGATATGTGTTCATGGATATGTCCTCGAAAAGCTCAAGAGCTGCTTCAGGGGTTTTGTGGTTTAAGATACCTCCGGAAGCTGCGTCTATCATTTGCTTTGTGCTTTGATTTAGCCAGTTATAAAACGTCTACACTTGTAACCATACATGTAGCACGTGATGGGGGCATTGTCCCTAGAGTTCTTTAAATCTTTCCCAGGTTTCATACAAGGCTTCAGAATCTATTTGTCCAAAGGCAGAAATATCGTTCCTAAGTTTTATGGTTTTAGCTGGCAAAAAATGCTTTGCAGAAATTTTTTCTGTTAGTTGATCCCTGGTGGTGATGCTATTTTTTAGTAGAGTGTTCTGCCATTGCTTAGCCTTAGTTCTAAGAGAGAAAGGGAAGAGTCTTAGCCTAATAGCATCATTTGTAACACCATTGATTTTAAAGGTGTCACAAATCTCAAGAAAGCTAGCTATATGCACGTTTAGATCTTCATCTTGAAGTCCGTCATATTACACATACTGCTGCACCATTTGAATTATGCTAGGCTAAAGCTCAAAATTATTATTAGCTATAGCAGGGCGAACTATACTTGAATATGTACCCTCTAGATTTGGCAAGTGCATAATAGGACATATGCCATTGTAGGGCTTCCTTTATGACGGGTTCTTCCATTCTTAGAGTAGAATAAGACTCAGAATCCTCAAACGGTATTTGGAGAATAAGGCCTTGAAATTACAATCTTCTCCGAAGAGTACGCTCAATTTCATGCTCCAAGTCCAAAATATCTGAAGGATTTCCACGGGTCATGCACTAGCAGAAGTGAAGATGAAGAAAGAGAAAAATAAACTAGAAAAAGAGAACTACTATTTTTTTGGAATAGATTTTTTAATGTTTTAACTCCCGAACTTCCCAGGCCTATTCGATGAAGGGTTCGTAAGGTACTAGACAAGATAGTGGTATTTATGCCACATTGCCCTTTTCAAGAGAGTTAGGTGGTGTAGAAAAATTGTGATGTTGGTTTCTAATAAGAGCGTTAATAGTTTTTTGAATTTTTAATCTTTAAGAAAGAGGGCGAGAAAGAGAAGTGATAAAAGTAATAGGTTTATGTTTTCAAATTATCAACAAAAGTTGCTCACCGGCAATGGTACCAAAAACTTGGTGGATCAAATATTCGCAAAGAGAACAAGACTGAACTAGCAATCCAACTAAGCAAGTATACCTATCGAATTGTAGCAAGGGGACACAAGTGTCATATAAAAATCTGGAAACTATTGAGTAATATTACTTACACGAAGACTATTATCTTATTGAAGGATTGTTTAAGGGTTTGTAAACAAAATTAAAAGGGAAGACAACTTGCATAAAGAAAATCACTTGCACTTAATCATAGAGACCACAACTAACGATTTAAAACAATGGGTTGAAACGATGATAAAGACAAGCTGTCGATCGAGAATCACCTCGGCAAAAGTTGATTAAAAATGCGATAATAAACTCTAACTTAATATGTTAAAGGACCTTGACCATGGAGGTTCCTAAATCATGAACACGCTCCTCTCGAATTCGTGCCCACCTGTATTTTGGAAGGTCCGACTTAACTCTCGTCCAAATCAGAGGCCTAAAGCTCGCTTTACACTGTGAACCCTACTATTGGATTTCACTCCAATACGGGAGATTTAACGTCTGCCTATCTCGAGGGGTGCCTACAACTCTCTTTACTATTGAGGGATAACTCCAAACTACGAGCCTCTTTGCTAGCTAAGAGTGGAGACAAAGATGGAAAATATAATTCGATGATATAACTCAAAACACGATTAATCAACAGTTATTAAGGGTCTAAACCTTACAAAGAAAAATAAAACTAGAGCATCATAACTTAATCAACTGAAACCTCATATCATCAAGATCGAGTACAGGGATGATTATTTACTCATGTTGAAGTGGAGGAGGAGAGATGAGTAGGAGTGCATTGAAACAAAAATAGAGAAGACTAAAATAAACAAGCTTTATATTAAATTCAAACAGAGAGCTACACTTGAAATACACAAATATTACACTACAGGAAGAAGAAAAACAAACTAGCAATAACACTGAAATTGAAACTAAACTAAACTAAACTATTACAGAAAACTGAAATAAAAACTAAACAAAAATATTGAAATAAAAACAGGAGAAAGGAAGACCACTAAGGGAGAAATGAAAATGGCAGCACTTCCCCTCTCCCAAAATTTCTGTATCTTTTCTCAGGGGTCGGGGCCTTATTTGTAGATTATAAAGGAACAGGAAATTCCTTAAGCCATGCACAGGAGTTGACCATGGTATGGGTTCTAGCGAGAAATGATGATATCTTTGGTACGGGTGACGTGCATTAATGGCGGCAGCAGGCTTTTGTTAAAAAGATGGTCTTATCCTCTAGCAGCAGGTAAGCTCAACGAAATAAGGAGAGAGGGCTCGATGAAATCAAAAAAGAGAATGTGGAGGGGAGGTCGACGATCGTCGAATGCAGAAAGATGAGGTCGACGAAAAGGCTAAAAAAACCATTCGTCGAACACAAAAAATGAGTTCGACGAACGTCGAACTGAGAAGGGGGAAGATTTCGACGAAAAGGCTGAGCTCGACAAATTCTGGCGAAAAGAACCTTTCGTCGAATGCAGAAAATGAGGTTGACGAATGTTGAAGAGAGAAGGTGAGGTCAACAAAATTTGGTTAAGGCGAGGTTGAAGAATTCTGGACTGCAGACGAGTTTGACGAACTGAGCTCGATTAAAATCTTAGGTTGATGAAATTGGCGGAGCTTGATGAATGCTGAGCTCGATGAACTGGGGTTAAATGCGAAGCTTGACAAATGCTGAGGACGTTCGTCAACCGCAGAACTGAAGGCTGAGCTCGACGAACGTCGAACTGAGGAGGGGGAAATGAGCTCGACGAAATGAGCTCGACGAAATGAGCTCGACAAACTTGCTGAGGTCGATGAATTTTTATGAGTTCGACGAATTTGCTGAAAACCTGCAAAAAGAAAAAAAAATATTAGTGGTATTAAATTATATTCAAAACGAGGTCAAAATAAAACTTAAAAAACATGATTTCTATAATTAAAACTTGTAATTTCCCTATTAGTTTAAACTACAAAATGTATTATCAATGTGACATTGAGTGATAATAGTTCACTCAATGCTAGATGCCATAAAGCAAAGATGTGTAGAGACATTAATCTGTCTAAGTCCACAGGAATTGAGTGATAACTGTTCAATCAACGCCAGATGTCATGGAATGTTAGTGGATAGGCTGAAAATCTCCCAAGTCCACAATCATTGAGTGAAACCAATTCACTCAACGCTAGATGCCATAAATCACTGAGTTAAGTTGTGGATAGTCAAATCAATGTCGTCTTCAAAACAATTCTACGGCCAAGTCCACAGGCATTGAGTGATGACAATTCACTCAACGCCATCGTCGAGTATAAATGAATCTATCAATGCCTAAGTATTGGCAGGCTGAGTATTCAACAAAGTGCATAAGTGTCGAGTGAATAAATATCACTCAAAGCCAAAGAAGAAGGTGTCGTGTTATGATAAAGCCTCATTTGACAGAAGGAGGCTAAGTATAAAAGCATTAAGTGAAGAATCTTTACTCAATGCCCTAAATGCCAAACAACAAAAACATTTTGTCTTGCTGTTGTAATCAAATCCTAAGAAGAAGACATAAATTTACTAAGTCCAGAAGCATTGAGTGAAGCTAGTTCACTCAATGCCCAATAAAGAAGACAATCAAAAGAAAAAAGCATTTACTTATGCCAGCTCACTCAACGCATTCAAACAGATAAAGAATTGACTCAGTGTAAAAGTGTTGAGTGAAAAACCAGCTCACTCAATGCTCTCAATGCATATGATGCAGAATGATTCAGACAGTTGACTTAGGGTTTTGGCATTGAGTAAAGCTTGATTTACTGAACGCACTCAATGCCTTGAGTGAATTTGAGAAATTTGCCAAGTCCATAAACTGATGACGTCAGCCAATGTTGACAAAGTCAACAGAGTTCAAATTAAGTGCGGGAAAGCTACAGAACCTGACACATACTGTCGATGGTCTACTGTACGTCTTCTTCCATTAAAGCAAGTTGTAGCTATCAACTGCAGGTGGTCCCCACTACTTCTTGGACCCGTTAATCGGCGGAAGATAAAAGGGAAAACTTCTCAAGGAAGAACTTAACTTTTAGGGTTCAACATTTTACGGCTGGACTTCAACTTCCTCGCCATTGCTGCCGAGCCAAAAGCTTGAAGTCATTCCAGTTGAACCAAAAGTTTATTTTAGATATCTGTAGCATTTTCTTCTATAACGCCCCTTATTTTTTCGGTATTTAAGTTTATTCTTTTTGGCGTGTTTATGACGCCAGGGCATTACTTGGACACATGTTTGGCATGTGCCATGGTTAGAGCATGGTTTTTGCTCCTTAGGTTTTTAGTGTGGCTGGGTTTTAGCCTGTTTGCAAGATTCCCATGTGAGTCGGGTCTATTTGGTGACTCGGAGGAGCCTTTTTGGGGATTCTTTTGTTTTGGCTTCGGGAGGTGTTTTCCCGAGTTTGGTTCATTAGATCTCAATTCCGACTTTGCCGTTGGATTTGTAGCACTGATATTTAGCTACAGTGCGAATTTAATTAATTTTCAAGGTCGTTTTGATTTAGGGTCGTTTTGGTGTTATTTAATTAATTAATTATATATTATATTATATTTATAAGTATAAATAGTCATATTGAAAACCCTACCTCATTACTATTCATCGCCTCCCTTAACCCGACGATGCCATTTTTTAGTTGAAGATGGACAGCAATGTCGCGTGAGTTCAGCGGACGATAGGGAGATATCCGGTGGTCGGTTTCGTCGATTGATACGAGATTTGGAAAGCTCTCGATGAGGGCTACGCGATCATGGTATGTTTTCCCCGATTCTTAGATTTTTATACGTTCGGGTTAGCGTTTTTGACTCCTTTTCAACTCAAAAAGTTTCAGGAAACGTTGTTAGGGACTCTCTATGGCCGATCCTACAAGTGGTTCGAGCAAGCGGCATTTCTTTGAAGGTTCAAGGCAAGTGGACCTTTCCCCCTTGCATGTCCGTGTCTTGCTTGATCTTTCTTCCTTTTTTCTCCTTCTTTAGAGAATAAGAGTAGTATAGGTGGGTCATGAAAAGCTCCCCTATGCTAGGATTCGATTTTCAGCCAAATAATAGAAACTAGATTTAGTATTAAGGAAAATTCGACGGGTATCGGGTAACAATTCGTCGAGTATAGGTTTCTGGATTCGGCGAGTTTAGAAGTTTAGACTAAGTAGAAATCAGCGGGTATAACGTAGAAATTCGACGAGTATCGCTTAATTTGGATAAGTAATTTTCGGCGTATATCCACAATTAGGAACCGTCGGGATGGGTAAGTTAAATTCATCGTATAGCATAGGATGATTCGTCGAGTATCGTCAGTCGTCGAGCATTGTAGAAATGTTAAGGAAAATTCGGCGTGTATTATAGGCGTTCTTCGATTATCGACAGTTCATTTCTGCTGAATAGTGTAAATTTCTCGAGTATCGATAGGGATTTGTCGAGTCTTCCTGATTGTCGTAAGTCATTTTCATTGAGTATAGAAGGATTTGTCGTATATTAACTTACGATTCGTCGAGTATCAATGTAGATCATCGGGTATAATTGCCGAATTTGGCCAGGACTTAGAATTTTTCACTGTTTTTGGCTCGATTCATCGTGTATGGTCCTTAGTGTGGTTTTAGGACTTGTTTAAGTTTTTCTTTGGGTTTAGACTTGTGATTTGGTTAGGGTTTGAAGTTTCTTCGACTGTGAAGGTTGGTAGTGGATAAAGGACCAATAACTGGATGTCGGTTTGTGGGGCATTACACTTGGTGGATGTTTGGTCTCTATTTATAGGACTGTTTGTTTGGGTTGGGCAAATGGTCAGCACCGCAGGGCCTTCTTCTTGAGACATTTGGTTCTGGGAGCCTGGTTGGGACAATTGGTCACCGACTCCAGCCCGGTTGATATTTCCAAGTGTTAATGATTCACATTTTTGATTTGTTTTATTCTCAGTTTGCTTTTTATATCAGCCTATGATATTCATGCTAATTCTTGCTGATTTTGTCGAAGCTTGGCTTTATTCCGCACTTGGTGCATTTATCCAATTAACTTTTTATTACAGACTTTTACTGTACTTATATCTATTTGGCTAATCAGCTGTGGTTTTCAACATTTCTATTACTCGAGTTTGGTAAACCCTTCCTTGGTTTTGTACTTATTACCTGATTATTTTCATTTGCCACTTGTGTTTTCTTGTTGAGGTGTTCTTCTTTTGAATGCCTCAAGTTCTAGGCTGTAGCCAGTTTTTATATTCCATGATTTCTGGGTGGTCTTAGGAATGACATCTAGCAGCTAGCTAGTGCATATAGATATGAAAGCAATGTTGAAGTCGTGGAGGCTTCTCTGAAGGTTGAGGCGATCAATAATGCCAAGAATCGATGTCAAAAAATGAGAAAGGATAAGAGTAAGACCACTGAGGGTAAGAGTTCCCAAGAATCCGGCACTGCTTCAGGGAAAAGAAGCAAAGAGATATGCAGTTTCTGTGGCCTGCCACGACATCCATTTGAAAGATGTTACCAGAGATTAATAGCTTAGAAAAAGGAGCAGGTTCATGCGATTCAGAGTGCTCCTAAAGGGGATTCAGTTTGTTTTGCTTGTAAGCGAAAGGGGCATGATGCTGCCTGTTGTTGGTATAAGGACAAGACCTACTTCCGGTATGGGCAGAAGGGACATGTTAAGTCGAAGTTCCTGCAGGCTCAGCCCTCATTGTAACCTGTTCCACTTGAGGCCTTGCCGCCATAGCAGCTATTGGATAAGGGGAAGGGCAGGCTGGATGCGGTGTCCCTGGAGGAATCTCAGACATCTTCGCAAGTTATCTCAGGTTAGATTCAAACCTAGTTCCAGCTTTTAGTTTGTGGTTGTAGTTTCGACGTACATTTCCTTAGTTGCGCTTATGATTTTATAGGAAAGTTTAAGGTCAGGAACCGTTGGGCTCGTGTTCTTTTCGAAAATTGTGCTACCCACTTGTTCGTGGTTAGAAACTTCGTAGAGCATCACAGTTTGAACCTCGATCTTGTTGGCGACGGGTTCTATGTCTTGTTTCCCTCTAGAGAATCAGTGGTATCGAACCAAGGGATTCAGAGTTGTCCGACACTATTAGGAGATTCTCTAGCCATTGCTGATTTAAAGGTGATAGACTTGGAAGATTTTGATGTGATCTTGGGGATGGAATGGTTGTCCAGATACGATGTTGTCATCCAGTGCAAGGTTAAGAGCTTGGACTTCAAGATGGACAATGGTCAACCCATGAGTGTTTATGGTTTTCCGCACTAAGTTTCTCCGATTATTTCTACGGTACGTGCTGGGAAGCTGGTAAATTTCAAATGTTTTGCCTGTTTGGTTTCCATGTTGGCGACCGATAGTAGTTTTCCACGAGTTTAGGAGATTGCTATTGTGCGCGAGTTTCCCGATGTATTTCTTGATAATCTTCCTGGTCTTCCACCTGAGAGAGATGTGGAGTTCATCATAGATTTGGAGCTGGGTACCCTTCATATTGCTAAAGCGCCATACTGTATAGCCCTGCGTGAGCTAGAGGAGCTACGTACCCAATTAGATGAGTTGCTGCAGAATGGTTTTATTAAGCCGAGTTCTTCTCCGTGGGGTGCTCCTATGTTTACAAAGGATCTATGAGTATTTGCATCGATTATAGAGAACTGAATAAGGTTACCATCAAGAATAGATATCCTCTGCCAAGGATTGGTGATTTGTTTGATTAGTTGAATGGTAACTCCATGTTTTCTAAGATTGACCTTCGTTCAGGTTACCATATGTTAAGGATTCGTGAATCAAATATTCCACAGACTGCTTTTCATTCACGGTATGGACATTTTGAGTTTTTCGTGATGTCATTTGGATTGACCAATGCACCCTTTACCTTTATGGATATGATGAACAAAGTGTTTAAGAATTTCCTTGATAGTTTTGTGGTTGTTTTATAGATAACGTTCTGGTATACTCCTGCAGTGCTGAAGAGCATGCTCAGTACTTACGCTTAGTTTTGTCTACCTTGAGGGAGAAAAAGTTGTATGCCAAGCTAAGTGCGAGTTTTGGCTCCCTCTGGTTTCTTTTATGCGCCATGTGGTTAATAAGGATGGAATTTCTATATACCCAGAGAAGATGCTCTTGTCATGGATTTGAATAGGCCTAACACTCCCAAAGAGATAAGGAGCTTCCTAGGGTTGGCAAGATATTATAGGAGGATTGTGGAGGGTTTTTCTTCATTTTCTGCGCCGCTGACTAAACTTACGCAGAATAACGCATCTTTTGTTTGGTGCAACAAGTGCGAAGAGGCTTTTCAAGAACTAAAGAGGAGATTGTGTACTGCTCCGATTTTCGCCTTGCCTACCGAAGGGATAAAGTATGTTGTGTATGTGAACGCATCACACATTGTATTTGGGTGCATGTTGATGCAAGAAGGCAAAGTGATAGCATATGAGTCGAGTCAGTTAAAGAGTCATGAAAGGAATTACCCAAGCATGATCTAAAATTCGCAGTTGTTATTTACGCCTTGAAGTTATGGAGACATCTTTTATATGATGCTCTGTGCAATATTTACACCGATCATAAGAGTTTTAAGTACGTCTTCACTCAAAAGGAATTGAATTTGCGCTAGCGGAGATGGTTTGAATATGTTGCAGATTATGATGTGGAGATTCCATACCATCCGGGCAAAACTAATGTGGTAGCCGATGCCTTGAGTAGAAAGTCAGCGAAGATTTTTAATCTTTCTTTGGATTCGTTGGTGGAAGAATTTCTTTTGATGGATATATCGGTGGTGAGTAGCCACTCGCCCATTAGTTTGAAAGTCTTATAGCCTTCATGGATTTCACTCACAAGGCTACATCAAAGGGATGATCCTGATTTGATGCACCTTTATAACAGAACTACGAAAGGGGAATTATGAGACTTTTCGATTGATGATGCGGGTACTTTGAGGTACCGGGGTAGATTTGGCATTCCCGTAGTTTCGGATCTCTGAGTTACGTTGTTCAAAGAGGCGCATGGTTCTAGTGTTGCCTACCACCCTAGTTCTACCAAAATGTATAAGTATCACAAGCATATTTCCTTGTGGTATGGAATGAAGGGCGATATTGCTAAGTATGTATCAAAATGTTTTACTTGCAAGCGAGTTAAGGCCGATCATGGAAGGATTGGAGGCAAGTTGACACCCTTAGAAATTCCAAGTCGGAAGTGGGAGAGCATTTCGATGGATTTTATTCCTGGATTGATGAGATCTCCCCGAGAACACAATTCAGTTTGGGTTATAGTGGAAAGATTGACGAAGTGTGCTCACTTCGTGTCGTTCAAGATCGACTACTCCATGAAGAAAATAGCTAAATTATATTTGGATGAGGTCATTAGGTTACATGGATTTCCTATTAGTATTGTATCAGATCGATACTCCCGGTTTACTTCTCGCTTTTTGAAGAGTTTACAAGATGGGTTGGGTACCGACTTGAGGAATTCCACAGCCTATCATCCGCAGACAAATGGTCTGATGGAGAGAGTAAACCAGATCATGGAGGACATGATCAGATGTTATATTTTGGACCACGGAGGAGCGTGGGATGAAGGTTTGAGTTTAATAGAATTTGCTTACAATAACAACTTCCAATAAAGTTTGTAGATGGCCCCGTTCGAGGCTTTGTATGGGATGCATTGCAGAATTCCATTGTTTTTTGATGAGGTTGGTAAGACACCATTGTTTGGTCCCGAAGTGTTAGAAGAGATGGATTTTTCTGTAAAGCATATTCGAGAGAAGTTTCAGATAACTCAAGAGAATTATGAAAATAATGCCAATCGACGTAGGACCGATTTGGAGTTGGTTGTTGGGGACATGGTGTTTATTAAGTTTTCCCTGATGTCTGGAGTTAAGAGGTTTGGTAAGAACCATAAGTTTTACCCTAGGTATGTGGGACCTTTCAAATTTATGGAACGGATTGGTGTGTCAGCATATAGACTTGATTTGCTAGCAAATTTTCCTGGTGTGCTTGATGTTTTCCACATGAGTCAATTACAGAAGTGTGTGCTGAGTGACAGATAAATTCTTGATGTTTTTCCCCAATTGGAGCCTAACCTTTCATATGTGGAAGTTCCTGTTCGCATTTTGGATTCTCAAGACCGGGTATTGCGAAGGAAGACAATACCTATGGTTAAAGTTTTATGGCAAAACCAAGTCGTGGAGAACGCGACTTGGGAGTTGGAGTCAGTTATGAGGGAGGCTCATCCTAATCTGTTCTCCTGATGTTTCTGGTGAGTATATCTTTGTTATATTATGGTTGCTTTTATTTTATTGTATATTTAATCCTATTTATGTTAAGTTTCGGGATGAAATTTCTTTTTAGGTGGGGTGACTGTAATGCCCCTGATTTTTTTCGGTACTTATGTTAATTCTTTTTGGCATGTTTATTACGTCACGGTGTTACGTGGATGCCTGTTTGGCATGTACCGTTGTTAGAGCAGGGTTTTTGCTCCTTAGGCTTTAAGTGTGGCTGGGTTTTAGACTATTTGCAAGATTCCCTTGCGAGCCGGGTCTGTTTTGGTGACTCGGTGAGCCTTTTTCGGGATGCTTGTGTTTTGGATTTGGGAGGTGTTTGCTCTATTTTGGTTTATCGGATCTCGATTGCGACTTCGCCGTTGGATTCGAAGCGCGAATATTTAGCTATGGAGCGAATTTTGTAATTTCCAAGGTCGTTTGGATTTAGGGTCGTTTTGGCATTATTTAATTAATTAATAATATATTTTATTATATTTATAAGTATAAATAGTTATATAGAAAACCCTACCTCGTTACTATTCATCATCTCCCTTAACCCAACGATGCCATTATTTCGCGGAAGACGGACGACGGTGTCACGTGCGTTCGGCTGATAATAGGGAGAAATCCGGTGGTCCGTTTCATCGATTGATACGAGATTTGGAAAACAATCGACGAGGGCTACGCGATCTTGGTAAGTTTTCCCCGATTCCTCGATTTTTATACTTTAGGGTTAGCATTTTTGACTCCTTTTCCCCGCCAAAAGTTCCAGGAAACGTTGTTAGGGTCTCTCAATGGCTGATCCTTCAAGCGGTGGGAGCGGGTGGCTTTTCTTTGAAGGTTCAAGGCAAGTGGACCTTTCCCCCTTGCATGTTCGTGTCTTGCTTGATCTTTCTTCCTTTTTTCTCCTTCTTTAGAGAATAGGAGTAGTATAGGTGGATCATAAAAAGCTCCCCTAGGCTAGGGTTCATTTTTCGGCCAAACCATAGAAACTAGATTTAGTGTTAAGGAAAATTCGTTGGGTATCGGGTAACAATTCGTCGAGTATAGGTTTCTGGTTTAGGAGAGCTTAGAAGTTTAGCCTAAGTATAAATTGGCAGGTTTCCGGTAGAAATTCGGCGAGTATCTCCGAATTATGATAAGTAATTTCTGGTGTATATCCGCGATCAGGAACCGTCGAGATGGGTAAGTTAAATTCATCGTATATCATAGGATGATTCGTCGATAATCGTTAGTCATCGAGCATTGTAGAAATATCAAGGGAAATTCGGCGTGTATTGTAGGCATTCGTCGATTATCGATAGTTCATTTTCTCCGGATAGTGTAAATTCGTCGAGTATCGATAGGGATTTGTCGAGTATCGCCGATAGTCGCAAGTCATTTTTGCCGAGTATAGAAGGATTCGCCGTAAATCAACATATGATCCGTCGAGTATCAAGGTAGATCGTCGAGTATACTGGCCGAATTTTTCCAGGACTTCAAATTTTTCACTGTTTTTTGCTTGATTCATCGTTTATGGTCCTTAGAGTGGTTTTAGGACTTGTTTATGTTTTTCTATGGGTTTAAACTTGAGATTTCGTTAGGGTTTGATGTTTCTTCGACTATGAAGGTTGGCAATGGATAAAGGACCGCCAACTGGATGTCGGTTTATGGCCATTACATTTGGTTGTTGTTTGGTCTCTATTTTAAGGGCTGTTGGTTTGGGTTGGACAAATGGTCACCACCGCAGGGCCATCTTTTTCAGTCATTTGGGTATGGGAGCCTAGTATGGGATAATTGGTCACCGACTCTGGCCCGGTTGATATTTCCAAGGGTTAATGATTTAGGCTTTCGAGCTCTTTTATACTCAGTTTGCATCATATATCTGTCTATGCTATTCATGCAAATTCTTGCATATTTTGTTGAAGTTGGGCTTCGTTCCGCACTTGGTGCATTTATCCAATTAACTCTTTTATTACAGACTTATAATATACTTGTATCTATTTGGCTAATCAGCTGTGGTTTATAGCATTTCTTTTATCGGGTTTGGTAAACCCTTCCTTACTTTTGTACTTATTACCTGATTATTTTCCTTTGCCACTTGTGCTTTCTTGCTGAGGTGTTCTTCTTTTGAATATCTCAGGTTCAGGGCTGTAGCCGGTTGAGCGGCTAGTTTTGGGAGTATGCTAGTGGTCTGCTGTGTTGTAGAGGATTTCCTCACTATAGTGAGGTAGTTTTGAGCATTCTTTATTAGTATCTACATACATACCTACAGTGGGTTTGTGTCAGGTTGTTGGCGCGCATTGCTGGTTTTCTTTTTAAATATTATGTACTATTTTAAGCTGCTGGGTTGCCCTTTTCTTTGTGGTGGTTTATACTTGCTCTCTGGGTATGTTATATGCTAAGTTGTTTGTTAGATATTTGAACTTATAAATAGCATAACTACTAGTATTTCATATATGTCATCTTTCTAAAACCAAAGTCACTATCTTCTAGCTAACTAAAAGACTTGATTTCAAGAGCCTGGACACTTAGAGGGGGGTGGGTGAATAGGTTCTAATTTTCTTTAATAATTTTAGGCAAGTAACTAGATCTATCAAACCATAGAATATACAATCCACATCATAACTTTCACAGCAAAGCACAGTACACCAGATTTATAGTGGTTCTCCAAGTTATGGGTACATACACTTTCCCCTTTCTCCTATCCAGTAGAGGACAGGATTCAGCCCAACTTCCTTCCACTAACTCAGATCCACAGATCTTAGAACTAAGAACCTGATAGGTTCCTACAGCTTAGACTTATATAAGTCCTACCTCAGATTCTTCCAAAGAACACTACCTCAGGTAACAGCCCTACCTCAGCCTTTATCACTAGTCTTACAACTCAGACTTCCACGAGTCCTACACATCAGGCTCTAAGCCCTATCTCAGTCTTTATAAACACAGGCTTACAACTCATATCTATAAAAGATCTTACAAGAAAAACAATATTTAATTATATAGAAATTTCACCCAGATAGAACTCTCAATTGGTGTGAGCTTCTTGATCAGTTCTTAAATAAACTGTATACTTCAGATCCAACCTGACTTAGCTTTTTCAAAGATTCTTGATTGAACCAAATGAGGTTGATCTTGACTTTGTGTAGAAGTTGATCTTTAGACAGATCCCTTCTTTGATTCAGAATTAGATCTGAATCTTTCTTGCAGACTATTTAGGATCTGCCTTCTTAAGGGTTCCCCCTTCCTTATTGTTGAATTCTCTCTCTTGTTCTGTGTTGGTTTGTTCCCTCTTTGTTATTTTTGAATTCTTGGTTGTCATGGATCAGTACTTTATATAGATTCTCTCCATGATTACTGGCTGATCCGGTTTGTAACAACCTTCTTATAGTTCTGACAAAGGTGTCAGTCTTGTTTTTTATGAATGTTGTCAAGTTTTCAGCCATGACAGCTCATTCTTCAATAACTTTATATCTCAGCTGGTAACACTCAGCAAATTACTTCACATGTGTCGACCAAAATAGACTAAGTTTCGACACAAGCCTTGATGATGTCGACACAACACTCAATGTGTCGACACAGTCATTCTTCTACTTCTCGAAACAACTTCTATTGTATGAGTTGACACAAGTCCTGTGTGTCGACACAACTGCTCCTGGTCTTGACATAGCTGATACTGACAGATGGAGTTTAGTGTATGTCAAGACGTCGTTGAGTGTGTGTCGACACAAGTCCTGTGTGTCGACACAATCCTTTCTGACTCAGTATAGCTGTTGTTGATAGATGGCATTGAGTGTGTGTCAACACAAGTGGTGTGTGTCGACACAAGCCTTGCAGACTCAGTATAGCTGTCATTGATAGATGGAATTAAGTGTGTGTCGACACAAGTCCTGTGTGTCGACACAATCCTTTCAGATTTAGTATAGATGTTGTTGATAGATGGCATTGAATGTGTGTCGACACAAGTGTTGTTTTTCGACACTAGCCTTTCAGACTCAGTATAGTTGTCGTTGATAGATGGCATTGAGCGTTTGTCGAAACAAGTCCTGTGTGTAGACACAAGCATTCTTTAGGTGTCGACATAATTCCTTGGTGTCGACACATGCCTTGCTTCTGGTGTCGACATAACTCCTGGGTGTCGATACACGTCCTTCTTCAGGTGTTGACACAATTCCTTACAAGTGTCGACACTTGTACTTAGAAATTGTCCTGCATTTCTTAAACCTGTACACTGGAACTCAAACATCCCGTCAAATACAAATTGATGTCTATCATTGAGTAAGGGGAGGCTTCTCCAAATCTGGTACATAGTTTCTAGTGTACCCAACAATCTCCCCCTATTTGGAGAAGTCATAACCCTTAGTCAAAGATATACACCACTCATAATAAATCAAAGAAAAATAGATGTTCATACATTTTACTGCAATGTAACATATAAACATAGATAATAGCTAAACTCAATACTAAAAATGATGTCATTCATTAATTAGAAAATTGTTTAGGTTTACATGTTTCTTTAAAGAATAAAAATCAAAAGATTACATTGTTCTACATATTAGCCTATCTATCCTAAGATTGACTAGGCTCCTTGATTACTATTCCTTTTTCAAATCTAATCTTAGCCTGCACATTAGGTTCAGTATCATCAGCTGGTTCCTTTCCTTTCAGTTCTTTCTTCTTCAATTCTTCAGCCTTGATCCATTGCCTTTCAAAAAAGTGAAAAGGCTTTGGAAAGTACTTGCTAGGCTCCACAGAGTTAGCAGGTAACTTCCCATCTTTAGCACTCCTGCTATACAGAAGTATAGCGTCTTGACTTGCCTGATACTTGTGCCACTCTTGCTCAGAGTACCATTTGCCTCTTTTATATGTCTTGTCCTTCACAGCTTTCCATGTAGTTAAAATATTGTTCCTGGAGGTAGGAATCCACTTCTCAAAATTAGGCTTTAGTTCTGCCTGTTCTCAAAACATTTTCTTGGAAAGCTATGCCTCCCTCTGAGCTTCCTGTGTAGCCTCTGACATTTCTACCTTTTCAATAATAATATTATGTGCCTCCTGTGGAGGGCTATACATTTGCTGAACTTCTTACTTGACTATGTAAAAATCAGTTGGAGGATAAATGACTTGCACAACCTATGGCTGATCCCCTTCAATATTGGTAGGTTGAACACCATACTCAACAATATTATCATCATCACCTAGGGGTGGAAATCCAAGTGTAGCTCTGATGGTATTAGAAACCCATTTAGCATGATCAGAGCTGGCTTTGACTAATATCCTCTCTCCCATAATGACTTCTCTAGTTATATGATCTCTCAGATCATTCTTTTGAAACCTTACTTATTCAGCCAGATATTCTGTACCTTCTTTGTTGTAGGCTTAGCATTTAGTCAGGTGATCAGAAATAGTCTTTTGAGAAGCTTCAATGCTGTTTGGACAGCTGCTAGATCTGCTTGTATTTGCTTGGATACTTCCGTTTTCAAATAATTAACAACAGTTCCCAGTTTTTTGAGAATTTCATCATGTGAGTCCTTGAGATTTTCATTTGATCTGAATTGATTTTCTAAAATATATCCTTGCTTGACTACAATGTCCTCAACTTCAGTCTTTATCAGTTGTTGTTGCTCAACCAAATATATTACAGCATTACCTCCCTTATGGAAGCAATCTGTCATCTCTTTCTTATTCAAATTGACTTCAAATCTGATGGATTTAATGTCTTGAGCCAGCTGGAACTGTAGTTCTTTATGTGACTCATCCACATATTTCTCCAAAGACTGCCTTTGCTCATCCAACTTGACTTGCAATTGAACCAGTAGTGAACTGATGTCCATGCTTTGAGCAGGTGGTGGAGTGACTATTTGTAAGGCTTACTTATTGCCTGTGCTCCTTTTCCTGATTGCAACTAATTTTCTCTTTTTAGCCATGGAGGCTTCTTCATCATCAAAAGATTGAGACGAGCTTTCTTTATCTACAGTTTCTTTATTAACTTGGGCATCCAGTAACTCCTCCCCCTCAGTTCTTGGAAGTTCCTTTTCTACTTTTTGCTGTTCCCCCTCAGTCCTTGTTGTAGATAAATCAGGGAATAGTTCTGCCAAAGTTATCTCCTGCTACATCTGAATAGGAGGAAGAATGTTGGCTTGTGAAGCAAAAGGTTCTCCCTAGACATCCAGATATTTATCCAGGGCCTTCTCTATACAGGAGAGACTCACTTGCTCATCTTGAGCTGTATCTGTCATCTGCACATTTGGTGCTTCATTCTCAGCAGTGATCAGTGCTCCTTTATTTATGTCTGATACAATGTTAATCAATGTATCAGCAGTATACTCACTCTCCAGAGTAAGTTCAGTAATGCCTCCCCCTTTGGGTAGGTAGCTCAGATTATTCAGTGTCTTGTAATGTTAATTCAGTGCTCTCTCCCCCTAGAGTGGAGGCCATCTGATGCTTTGGTTGCTGACTGCTCTGCACTTGAGCTTGCGCTTCTTTTTCCTGTTTGTCTTCATCTGAACTGAAGACTACTTCTTCTTAAGAATCACTGGAGGATTCCGCATCCTGAACAAGTCCTTTATTCTTCCAATCCTTCTTGACATATTTCTGTTGAGTAGAAACCTCTTTGGTCAAGACTCTATCCCATATGGATAGAATTCTCATGTCCATCCTCCTCATATGATTGATCTTGGATCCTGGCAATTGATTCATAATATCTGGGATAGTTGAAGCTAAACACAAGCTTAGGACTCTACCCAGATTTGGCTTCTTAATTCCATCTTGGATCTTGTCAAACACTACTGATGACCAGTTTGTTTTTACATTGTATATGACTCTGGTCATTAGGTTTAACATGAAGGCAGATATCCTATCATGTCCACCAGTCTTGTAGAGAATCACCTTGCCTATGATTTCTGAAAGAAACTTACCTTGGGAATTCATCCCCTTCCTGGTAAATGACGATCCTACCTTGGTATTTGGATTCAATCCACACCAATTCAGTGCATCCTTTATCATATATGGAACAATATCATCATCTTCTTTAAATCTTGGGAGTTAAAACGACTTCTTGATCGTCTTAAGTGTGAGTTTCACTCTTGAATCCTAAACTATGGCTTTGATCTTCTTTCCTTCATAATCCACAGTTGCAGACGAGTAGAATTCAAGCACTTCCTTATTCTAAATTCTTAAAGGTTCAGAGAACAAAACTCCAAACCATTTTACGAAATTAGGGTAATCACAGCCTTGATGTCCTGAGAAGCTATCTCGAATCCCCGCAAACAAGCTCGTATCCTTCATTCACCTTATCGTCCTAGTGTCGTGCCATTGATGAGAGAGAGAAGAGAGTCGACAGGATAATTTCTTTGTCGACATAAGGTCTAGGGTCGAGAATTCTGAAAGCATAGTCGACCAGATTTTGTCTTCTTCTATTTAAAGAGTACTTGTAAATGGTAGGTCAAAAGATGCACCTTACTTAGTAATAATACTAGTCGACATAGTTTTACATGTGTCGACATAAAAGACTTAGATCTCGACAAAACTTATTTTTAGTCGACACGTCTATGTGTCGACATACTTGTATCAGTGTCGACACGGGCTAGTCAAGTCTCGACAGAGTGTGTCGATACCAATTCTTGAGTCGACACAAATACTGTTTCTGTGTAGACACATCATACCGAGAGTGTCGACACAATTTGCTTGTGTCGACACAAACTTTCTTACTTACCCAAATTTCCTGAGAAATTTAGTGCTTACATATTCTACTTAGGAAATCTTGTGCTGACCTATTCTAGGTTCAACATACCTAATTCAATTTAAAATAAGTGAATTTAATTTCATCCAGAGGTTTTGTAAAAATATCAGCAATTTGATTATTTGTGTTCACAAATTCAAGACTAATATCTTCCTTCTCCACATGTTCTCTGATGAAATGAAACTTAATTTCTATATGCTTAGTTCGACTGTATGAAACAGGGTTTTTAGCAATAGAAATAGCACTAGTAGAATTACAAAATAGTGGAATTCTACTTACCTTGATGTCATAGTCTTCAAGTTGATGCTTTATCCACATCAACTGTGCACAGCAGCTGCCTGCAGCTATATATTCTGACTCAGCAGTTGAGATAGCTACACTTGTTGGCTTCTTGCTGCTCCATGACACCAGCCTTCCACCTAGGAATTGACAAGTTCCTGGGGTACTTCTCATGTCATCTTTGCATCCTGCAAAGTTTTCATCTGAGAAGCGTGTTAGTAAGAAATCTCTATTCTTAGGGTACCAAAGACCTAGATTAGGTGTGCCCTTAAAATATCTCAAAATTCTCTTGATAGTAGTGTAATGAGATTCCTTTTGGCATACTTGGTACCTAGCATAGACACATGTTGAATAAATGATGTCAGGTCTACTAGCAGTCAAGTAGAGTAGAGAGCCAATTATCCCTCTATATAAAGACTCATCAACAGGTTTACCTGCCTCATCTTTGCTTATAGGCATACTTGTTACCATTGGAGTTTTCATGGTGGAGGCTGAGTCTATTCTTTTTTTATTAATCAACTCCTTGGTGAACTTAGACTGAGATATGGACAATCCATCACACGTCTGTCTAACTTGAAGTCCCAGGAAGAACATCAGCTCACCCATACTGCTCATTTCAAACTTCCTTTGCATAAGTTTGGCAAACTTTCTACAAAGGTTTTTTTCAGTAGATCCAAAGATAATGTCATCAACATATATCTGGACTAGGATGATCTTGCCTTTAGATTCCCTAAAGAATAGATTTTTGTCAATCTTTCCATAGAGAATTTATTCTCAATAAGAAAAACAGACAAGGTTTCAAACCAAGCCCTAGGGCCTTGTTTCAAACCATATAGAGCTTTCCTAAGCCTATATACAGAGTTAGGATAGTGAGAGTCTACAAAACCTGAGGGTTGTTCAACATAGACATCCTCTTTTAAGTCACCATTAAGAAATGCTAACTTTACGTCCATCTGATATACCTTGAAATCTTGATAGGCAGTATAGGCCAAGAACAACCTTATAGTTTCCAGCCTTGCCACTGGGACAAAGGTTTGATCAAAGTCAATCCCTTCTTCTTGCCTGTAGCCTTTTGCTACTAGCCAGTCCTTGTTCTTTATTATGGTGCCATTCTCATCATGTTTATTTCTGTAGATCCACTTGGTTCCTATAACAATGTGATCCTTTGGTTTAGGAACCAGTTCCCAGAATTTACATCTTCTGAATTGATTCAGCTCTTCTTGCATAACATCAATCCAGTTTGTGTCTAGAATGGCTTCTTTAAGCTTCTTGGGTTCTATCTGTGACAAGAAGATTGAACATAGAATAGTGTTCATGCTCTTTCTCCTGGTTAGAACACCTTGACTTGCATAACCAATGATTTGGTGAGCTGGATGATCCTTCAAGTGTCTTCTTGTTGGAGGAAATCTGCCAACCTCTTGGCCTTCTTCATTTTCCTCATCCTGATGCACTTCAATGTTTTCATCTTCATCCAGTGAATCTTGTTCTCCCCCTTGACAACATGTATCCTTTTCTTCATCCATCCTATAAGGAGCTTCTTAATTAATAATCATCTTGTCCAGTCTGTCCTTTAAACCCGTAGAACTACCTGAAGAGCTCGACAATTCACTGTTAATCAACTTAGACTCATCAGATACTATATGGACAGATTCTTCTACAACTTGGGTAGTCAAGTTATAGATTGTGTATGCCCTACTATTATTGTTGTAACCAACAAATATCCCTTCTATTGATTTTGCAGCAAACATAGTTTGGTAGTGTTTACAATTAACTAGGACATAACATTTGAAACCAAAGATTCTGAAGTAGGAAATGTTTGGTTTTCTGCCTTTAATATCTCATAGGGAGTCTTCCTATGTTTCTTATTGATGGAAGCTCTATTGAATACTTGACATGCAGTATTTACTGCCTAAGCCCAGATGTACTCAGGGAGAGTAGTGTCACTAAGTGCTATACTTTCCTCAATTAGGGTCCTATTCTTTCTCTCAACGACTCCATTTTGCTAGGGAGTTCTAGGTGAGGAGAACTCCTGATGAATCCCAAGTTTTTCACAGAACTTTGTCATATACTCAGACTGAAATTTAGTTCCATGATGATGTGTGATTTTGACCACTGAATTATTAAACAGATCCTGAATTTGTCTAACAAAAGTCTAGAAGACAGTAGGGGTTTCATATTTCTTTCTCAAGAAGAAAACCCAAGTGAATCTAGAATAGTCATCCACAATAACAAATGTGTATACTTTCCTACTTATAGTATGAACTGGCATAGGACCAAACAAATCCATATGCAAGAGATATAGACACCTCATTGAATCTTTGGTATCAAGTACTTGGAAAGAGGACTAAGTCTGTTTGCCCTTTTGGCAAGCTGAACAAACACCCTCTTTAATGCACTTGACATGAGGACCATTCCTCACTAAGCCCATACTAAATAGCTGTCCTATTCACTTAAAGTTCAGATGAGCCAGCCTCTTGTGCCATTAGACACACTGTGATGCTTTCTCACCTACAATAAGACAAATGGGTGAGATGTTATACTCACAATCAAGGTTAAGACTGAAAGTGAGATAAAGATCTATCTAAACTCTAGAGGGGGGTGAATAGAGTATTTTTAAAATAGCTTTACAATTTAAACAAATAAAGCAATTAATATTTAATTTATGTATAGGTGTAAGGTGTCTTACTAGATAAATCAGAACTAAGACAGGAAAAATAAGAATCACAGCACACAATAAAGAAAATACTCAAGCAACCAGAAGACACAAGGAACTATAGTGGTTCCCCAAAAACCTGGGTACATCCACTCTTGTACCACCCTTGGTAGGAATCCACTCAGGATGAGTTGATCAGGTGTCCTGACACCAATGAGCTTTTGATAAGGTGCTCAAAAACCAAACTAGATTTTTTGATCAGGTGTCTTGCCACCACTGAGTTTTGACAAGGCTCTCAGAACCAATCTTAGAACTTTTGAAGGGAGTTTTGATAACCCTTTTACAGCAGGAAAAGAAAAAGTAAAGAGGTGAAGTTGTCTTCTCTGTTCTCAAATCAAATGAGAGAAGACTAGTGGATTGTTGATGATGTCAAAGCTCCCCCTGAGATGTAGAGTGGTTCAGGAGTGAGAGCTTTTCTTCAGGGTGATAGGTCTTCAGAAGCTTCAGATCTCCAGCAGAAGATGATTCCAGCAGATGCTGAAAAGTTTGGTGTCTGGAGTTCTTGATGTTGAAGCTATGATCACTTTTTTTGGTAGGTCAAAAGGATTGTTCTACTAGTTCTTCAGAAAAAATGATCACTGTGTCTGTCACTGTTAAAAAATCTTGTTGTTGTGCTGTCTGTAGTTTTCTCTATATTATTGACTGAAGACAAAAAGGAGGATCTTATTCTCTGAAAAATTCCTTGTCAAAGATAGCCGTTGGCAGTCATAAATGTCTTCCATAAAAATTTTTGTCTTCTAGAGGAAAGTCCAATAAAACATTCTCTGAATAATTCCTTGAAACTTGCTCCAGAATAAAGAAAAACGGCTGGCAGATCTTCTTGACATAAATGCTGAGAGAATTCAAAAACTTTCCAAAGACTTACAGCTTTTGAATCCTTAAAAACGTCGATCTCTTAGAAAATCATCGATCTGAGCTCTACGATCATCGAACTGAGCTCAGAGATGAAAAAGAACAAACAGACAGAAAACGTCGAACTGAGCTCGAAGATCGTCGAACCGAGCTCAGCAACCTGAAGAATAATAGAAGAGAGATCATCGACCTGAGCTCGAAGAACGTCGACCAAAGCTCGATGACTTTTGCAAGGTTGAGCTCAGAGAGCGTCGAACGGAGTTCGACGTTTCGTCGACCTAAGCTCGACGATAACTGACTTTGGCTCAGCTTTAAGTCTGATTCCTTGAATGGTCCTGGGGGGAGCTCAAACCTAAATTCTAAGCCCTAGACACATTCTAATGTTGACCTTTACAACTATACAACTAGGTCAACCTGGTTTCCTAAGACAAACATAGTGATCCTTACCCAAATTAGTAATAGGGTGTTCCAATAATCTCCCCCTATTTGGGTTAGGATTACTATTTACAGACAAAAATAGGAAATAAATAAGCATACAGACAAAACAAGAACTAAACCAATCAAAGCAAGAAAATGTCATAGCAACATTGCAGATCACAGATAAAATATCAGCAAATGTGCAGAGGTGGATGATTGTTCAGCTTACACAAATCACTTCTTCTCAGTTCCCTTTTTAAACAAAATTTCCCTGTTGGGATTGAGGGCTTCTTTCTTGGATCTTCTGTCATCTTCTGCACCTAAGGAAGTTTGAGATCTGGGCCTTGGAACTATAGCCTCAGGATGCAGCATCATATAATCTTCTGGATTAAAGAATTTCCTAGAAGCATATCTCTCTAGTTCTTCCTTTCTCTGATCTGATAGGGTTGTAATGTTGGAAAAGCCTTTTCCTTGCTCTCTGGCCTTTTTCATTTGATCTAGAGCAGCAAGCTCTTTCATTCTGGTAGTCCATGACAAGGGGTTGTTCTCAGGATCCTTAAATGGAACAGGAGGTTCATATCTGTTGATAGACTCAGAATCAGTATGAGGAGTCCTGGAGACAACTGTATCTTTTAGCCTATAAGGGAAAGGACCTGAAGTAGATTCAATATGGCCTTGTCCTTCCCTTTATTGAAATCTATGCTCTCTTTGGCTTCCTCTATATTGACCCCTTCTAGATTGATAGCCTCTTTGATATTGTCCCCTTGGGTGATATTTTTGATAGGAATGGGAGGAACTTTGCCTAGAAGCTGGGGCTTGAGTGGCTGAGCCTGCACCAGAATCTAGAGGAGGAGGAGGAGGCTGATACTGAGAAGATCCCTTTTCATACTTGTCCAGCTTCCTTCTCTTCTTCATAGCCTATTGTTGGTTCTTGGAATACTGCATCCAAGGCTCAGAGATGGGGCAGTCATGCAAAATATAATAAGGGATGTCATTAGAATCCTTAGCTTGAGCTGGGGGTACTTTCATCATGGCCTTACTTCTGGCCTTCCTTTTCTGGGCAACTGTATTTGAAGAATCATCAGATTCAGTTTGAAACTGATCACTCTTTGAACTTTGGGGTCTATCATATAGGTCATCAATGCTCTTAATATATTTCTTTTGTAATTTCAACTGATCAGGAGTTAGGGTAGGAGCAGCAGCAGCAGCAGTAGAAATTTGAGCAGAAACAGCATGAGTAGTAACACTTGAAACAAAAACAGCATCAGGAGTTGGAGCAGCAGCAGGTTCTTCCAGATAAGAAGCAAGTTCTTCAGCAGCAGTATCTTCAGTCACAGGGAGCATTTCAGTATCTTCTGAAGTCAAACATATTGTAGCAGCAGTAGCAGCAGATTCATTAACAATAGGCACAATGGCCTTGGTAGCAGCAATAGAGGAGGAAGCATAAACATCCACAGCCTTACAGGAATTTACATATGAGGCAATTTGGCTGGGATCATAGTAATTTATAGGCACAATGGCCTTAGTAAGGTCTTCAGTATTTTGAACTGGCAGAAAACTGAAATAAACTGTATCAAAATCAGAGAGCAGGCTCTGGAGGTCCATTGCAAAAGTAGGAGCAGGAGCAGGAGCTGGAGCAGACTCAGGCACATCCACTACTTCATGAGGCATCTCCCCCTGCCTTGGTTCAAGGAGAACTGAATCAAGGCACCCAGTAGAAGGGATTGCCTAGGAGGAGCTAATGGAGGAGATCTTGGTAGACAACTCCTGGACTTGTTTCAGGAGTGGAGCCAAGATGGTCTCCAACAGAGATGTCAGCCTGGGAGCTAGCAGCTCATAGAGTGTGTCTACCAAAATAGGAAGATCTACATGCTCAAGATGGGCGGTGTAGGAATAGATGGTTCTGAGAGAGGAATAGTGAAGATAGAGGTTGTTGAGATGGAGCTAGATGAGGCAAGAGATGGGGTGAAGGATGGTTGGGAAATAATTTCGTGGAGAAGTTGTTGATAAGAGGAAGTTGAGGGAATCTCAGGAGGAGTGGAAGGAGAATCATCCATAAAAGAATCATCTACAAGAGAAAATGATGGTGAGGTGAAAGTTGGATAAGAGAAAAGAGGATGGAATTCTTCTGAAGTAGATTCTGGAGGGGGGAAAATTGGTGGTGAACTGGTAATGGGGGAAGATACCAATACTGAGGTTTGAGAGAAGGTTGATGTTGAGATTGGGATGGAGACAGCTGGAGGAGGAGAAGAAGGAACAGACAAGTCTTCTGCTGGGGCAGAAACCTGAGAGGGAATGACTTGGGTTGTCGTGGTGCCTGAAGTCAGTGGTGCAGCAGTAGCTCTGGTAGGGGTAACAATATGCCTGTCCCATTTGCTAAAAAGGGTACAGGAGAGCCTCTTGGAGGCATTAATGAACATCCCAGCTGTAAGACCCCCTTTTTTTTTCAACCACCGGGGTCTTAGGCCCAGAATCGCCGCTTTGCGGTGACACCTTCACGTCCTGAAGGGTCATCACCACAAGGCGCCGATCCTGCCGGCCAATTCAATCACAGAAAGGTAGCACAATAATAGAAGTAAGAGCAATGCAGTCCACAATAATAAATCACATATATAGAAATAAATCTCCACGAAGGGAGTGTCCACAGAAAACATCAGAGTACTATAAATGCGGGCTTATGCCCGGTACAAAATGTCCTCACTACAAGTCTCTCATGCGGAAGCAAAAATAGGAACTACTCAGGGTCGAGACTCACGGTCCCGGCTGTATGAACTCCGGAGCTAGACTACCCCATCTCCAGGCGCACCGATCTCTGGGGCTGCTCCACCATGCTGGGCTCCACGATCCCATAAATGATGCGGTTCAAAAACCGTTAGTCATAAAGACTAAGCCCTATCATCCCCTACCCCTTCCCCTATGGCTCCTAGGTAACGAGCGGAGAGGAAGAAAGGGAAGGACATGAAGGTAGAGATTAAGCAATAAACCAAATGGCAGCGGAACTAATCTAGCAATTCTATAATTGTATGACAGAAACAGAAAGTAAGAAAAGTAACCTTAACTTATGTGCGAAAACGCATAAGCCAAGGGGTCTTCTGCAAGGCTCCCATCGTATAGAGTGTCCCATACCACCTATACGTTAGGTGTCAGGGTTAAATGAATCGATTATGCTATGACATGCAGATGGGTATGATGAAACATGCAAGTGCAACTCACACACCCGACTCTGTGCACACAGACCTTAAGTTCCCCCTTTCGGAGCCGTTACCTCCCAGGATACCTCCGTAGTGGCGGACGGAAGCGGTGGCTTGGGCCTCGCCCACCTCAAAACCAGTAAAAGCACCACTGGTCTGACCTATCGTACGCCTCAACGCTTGGTGCACTAAGAGGACGCCTGCGTACTCTTGTCGGCTGGCGCACCGGACTTCTGTTGGCGAGTTGCTAATCACCCCGCCGAGTCAACGATATCGGTGTCGGTGCAATCGAACTCCCCAATATCGAAAAACCCACCACCTTAACTTTTCCTATTTTATGCATATGCAAGTTTAATCGTAAACACACAAAAACCGAGCCAAAGCTCCCCGGACCAAAATGTCCGTCTCCAAACCAACCGAGCCGAAGCTCCCCGGACCCAAACGTCCGTCTCCAACCAACCGAGCCGAAACTCCCCGGACCATCCCGTCCGTCTCTTAACCAACCAAGCCGAAGATCCCCGAACCCAAACGTCCGTCTCCAACCAACCGAGCCGAAGCTCTCATCAAGCTTCCTATGCCAACAGTGTTTGTGAAAAGTGCATCCCTAGTTACTAAGTTACTCTTGTCGGTTTGTTATTACAGTTTACGTTAGCCCAGGACTGCCCCCGGTATTCCCCGTGAAGGGCTCTCAAGGGGCACTAGGAACCAAGACGGAGGCATTACGGCCCGAAGTTCCCTATCGCAAGGCACTAATTGTTATTGGTTGATCTCCCATAACCCGATTCCCTTCACATATTACGATAGACTATCCTCGGGTGATTTTTAACCTTCCTCTCTTCGGGAAAAGGCGATCTTTCGCCGAAGCCCGAGCACCTCTTAACTCTAGCTATCACCACTTCTCACTACTCTTTATACCTTCCTATTGTGATTTCCTCCACCATTGCCCACCCAGACATTATGATTAACTCCAATGCCTTCCTCAGATCATGTCCTATTGCATTTCACAAATTGTTATATGCAGACCGACCTAGACTACATGTCGAACCGGTATGCAATGATCCAATACTCATCCAAATGCCCTAAATTATTTACTGAAGACTTACCATGATATAAAAGACCTAAATCCAGAAAATGGAAATGTTCATAATTTATTTGGCATTAAATTAAATTCCTCGAAAATCCCAAGGGCTACCGGTTTGAACATGAACTACCCTAAGTTCTCATGCATGATGTCCCGCAAATTTATGATAAATAGTAGGTTATCTCAATAGGTTAAATTCAAAGTATCATAATTTTTCTATCATCAAAAGGGCATTAAAACTATTTTAGAAATAATCTCTATCTTTTGTTATTTATGAATCAAGTACAGAAAATATTCTTCCAAAAATTACAAATAATTTATGACATGCAGATAAAGGCCTAAAATTAGCACCGGCCCAGTTTCATAATTTTTTTCAGTAATAAAATCATCCCTAAATAATTTTTCAAGCATCATCTAAGGCCATAGAACCCCTTTTTAACTTTTATGAAGGAAGTACTTGATGTACTCAAGTAAAAATTATATAAAAATTTAGGGGTAATCATTTTGTTCTAAAATCTATATTTCCAAAATTTCATGAGATTTCAATGAACAGAGATTCCTAAATAATTAAATCATCATCTAAGGCCATAGCAAGCTTTACAAATGAAGGTCTAGCAATAATCAACATAAAATTCCAGAAAAATTTCTATAAGTTCTACCTGATCCAAAACTCACTCTACCCGAATTTCACAGTTTTTAAATAATGTTCAGTGACTGATTTTACCTATTTAATATTTTACCCTAAAACTAAGGTTAGGGTTTTAAGGTATCTACTTGTCTCCAAATTCCCCAAGATTACATCTGGACCATTCTTATCAAGCTTTTGTCAACTCTACAGAGTTTCAAGTCAAAACAAGAGCAATTGCCCCCATGTCCTTCACAACCCTCAAAACCCTGCATTTAGGGTTTGAGCTTGGATCCTAGGGTAAACCAACCCTAAACCTCACCGTTTTTCTCCAAGCAGGTTATAACACCCTTATAAGTCAGAGATCAGAAAATCAGCCTCTGTTGAGGTGATTTGACCTTTCCAAACTCTTAGTGCACTTTTTACTAAAAGGTGTCTCACTAATGCCTAGTTAAGGGTAGAAGATTTCCTACCAAAACCTCCTCCAAATTAGTTGGAATTTTGTACAGACCTAGGTTTTATAGCCAGGGACCACTCACCAAAATTTGGGAGGGTTTGGAGGTCATTTGACCACTTAAATAAATTCCTCTAAGTTTATTAAATTGAAACAAAAACTTTAGGCAAAGTATCTCCAAAAATTCCCATTTTTGGTCTGCCATTAGGTATTGTTAAGGCTAATCCCCTGCCCAAATTTCAGGTCATTTGGACAAGGGACGAAGAGTGGGCATCCGTTTTAATTTCTGCCCAACTCTAGGTACAGCTCCCGCTAAAACGAGTGTTGCGGCCGAACCGCTTACCCAAATGAGTTGAAACCAATTTTAGATTAATCTAGACTCAAAGGGCTACGACTTTCGTGTCTGGTCACTTTTCCTAAAAAGGCCTCTAAGTGCCTCGTTTTGCAGCATTAAAATGTGCCCATCTAAGTATATTTTCTTTATAAAATTATTTGCATAATTTATACATTATAAACAGTTTTTACTGTTCATCTTCTACAGAACCCGAAAACCAGACACAGAAAATCATATTTCCTGTAGCTCTTTCGCGCTCCATCACCAGACGTCCGGTCACTTCCCTGGCCATCCACCACCACCACCTCCTCCGTTGAGGCGATGGCTATCGGTCGGCGGTGGTTTGGCCGCCGGAGGTGGCGGTTTCCGGCGAACTCAAGAATACACTTTTCATGGTTTTCCATGAAAACGAGAGATGGATCCGGCTCCATTGAGCGCGAACTTCCTTTCTAAGAATCCTAAGATCTACCCATGAAAGAGAAGAAGCAGAGGAGGACCTTATTCGCGGTTTGGAGGCGAGAAGAACGACGGGGTGCCATGGCGCGGTGGTGGCGCTGCTGAACTTCTCCTACAGCAAGAACAAGGATCTGATCGTTTGATTGAGCGTGTAACCTTCTTCTCTTGCTCCAAGTGGGCTTTTATAAGTCAGCATGTGGGGAGGTGAAAGGGTAAAGCCTTAATGGTCATGAAGGCTCCTCCTAATAACATTTCGTTTACAATGAAGGGATAAGAAACGGTGGAAGATGAACAGGTGTGTCCAGTTGGCGGTTTCCTATCAGACCACATCTTCCTCATTTATTATATAATTACAGAAGGAAAAATGGCCTGTAATTACTCCTGGTGTAACTTCCCACACCAGCATTTATTACCACGCGTGTTAGAATAATTTCGGGCCTGAACCGTCGTTTCGGCCAATGCCACGGGCGTGACACATGGGTCACGAGCGTGACAAGCCCGGATAGGCAATTCTGGGTTCGACGATCGTCGAACTGAGATCGACGATCGTCGAAGGGTGGTCACGGGCGTGACACCTGGGTCATGGGCGTGACAGGCCCGGGTGGTTAATTCTGGGTCGACGATCGTCGAACTGAGATCGACGGTCATCGAAGGGTGATCACGCCCTAGGTCACGGGCGTGACACCTAGGTCACGGACATGACAGGCCCGAGTTTCAATTTCGACGATCTCCTTACGGAGATCGACGATGGTCAAAGGGGTCACGCCCTAGGTCACGGGCGTGACACCTTGGTCACGGGCGTGACATGCCCGGGCTGCAAGTTCGACGATCGTCTCGCGGAGATCGACGATCATCGAAGTAGTCACGCCCTAGGTCACGCGCGTGACACCTTGGTCACGGGCGTGACATGCCCGGGCAGCAAGTTCGACGATCGTCTCGCGGAGATCGACGATCGTCGAAGTAGTCACGCCCAAAGTCACGGGCGTGGCGGGTCGGTCACGGGCGTGACCAACCCGTGACCCGAAACCTCGATCGATTTATTTCAATTTTTGGGCTTCACAGGGTTCTGTCACGACCAACCGACTCCTAGGGGTCTAGCCTGAAATGGGATGTTACAAATCCCAATAAACAAAACAAAAATTTCGTCCCCAAAATTGAGGTTGAGCCTACGGGGATTTCTATCGGAATAAATTAAACATGTAACATCCCATACGATCTTTCTATCGAGTTTAGGCGACTATTCGTTTGATAAACGTAGACAATCTCCCCAATAAACAAAAGGTTAGCCCCTACCTTTCTGATTGAGTACGCATGCCTAGGTCCTGAATTTTCCTTATATAGTCTTAACTCTCCAAAATAAGAAGGCAATCTATAGTATACCGAGAGGTGGTGAGATGTACCTGACTGAACAACTCCGGGTATCTTTGCCTCATCAGGTCCTGCGGTTCCCAGGTGTGCTCCTCCTGACCGTGATTTCTCCACAGAACCTTGACTAAGGGGATCTTCTTGCCGCGCAAGATCCATACTCCTTTGTCGTCGATCCGTACCGGCTCCAAGTGAACAGATCGGTCTGAAGCTACCGGCCCTTCGGTGGTCAAAATCCGCTGCTCCGGGCGTAGTAGAGACCTTTTCAGCGAAGAAATGTGGAAGACGTCGTGTAGAGCTACCAGCTCTGGCGGCAACTCTAGCCTGTAGGCTAGGGGTCCGATCCGCTCTAGGATCCGGTAAGGGCCCATATACCTAGGGCTGAGCTTCTTCCTCCGACCGCGCACCCGTGAGACTCCGTGCATGGGCCGGATCTTCAAGAACACTCGATCTCCTACCTGAAACTCCACCTGACGATGCCGGGCGTCATAGTATTTAGCCTGTCTGCTCTGCGCCTCCAACATCCTATCTCTGATCAGTCTCACCTGAGCCTCGGTGTCTTCAACAAAATCCGATCCCAACACCTTCGGATCCTCGTCTTGAACCCAAGAAAGCGGGGTCCTACATTTTCTTCCATACAAGGCTTCATAAGGCGCCATCCTGATGCTGGACTGGTAGCTATTGTTATAGGAGAACTCGACCAACGGTAACATCTTCTCCCACGGCTCCCCTCGGTCCAGTATACACAGTCGTAGTAAATCCTCCAAGGTCCGGTTGGTGCGCTCTGTCTGCCCGTCCGTCTGAGGGTGGAAGGCCATGCTAAAAGTCAACCGGGTGCCCAAATATGCCTGCACTGACCGCCACTCCCTGGATGTAAACCGTCCATCGCGGTCCGATACTATCGTCCGGGGCACGCCATGATATCGGATATACTGCTCCACGAACTTCCGTACCAGCACTCCCACCGAGTCATCCTTCCTGATCGGTATAAAGCGGGCCACCTTTGTCAACCGATCAACAATCACCCAGATCGAGTCGTTCCCCATCCGAGACCGGGGAAGACCATGTATAAAATCCATAGCTATATCGTCGAACTTCCACTCCGGCACCGGGAGTGGCTACAGCAATCCTGCGGGGTTCCTGCACTCCGCCTTCACCAACTGACACGCCTCGCAATGGGTCATGAAGTACGTAATGTCCTTCTTCATGCCCGGCCAAAACATCGTCTTCTTCAGATCAGTGGTCATCTTTGTGATCACTGGGTGCACAGAGTACCGGCTACAATGCGCCTCCATCATAATATCCTCTCGGATCTGGCCTCCTGCGGGTATATATACTCTGCCTCTGAAATGTAGCAATCTATCTCTCACGGAATAATCTCCTGTCGAACCTTCCTCCAAAGCTAGGAACATCGGCTCTGCCCACGCATCTGTCCTCTGTCCGTCCCGAATGTGATCCCGAATATCATCTTTGGCCACTATCGATGCCAGATACTCCCTATACAGAACTGGGTCATCCTCGGACACTAGGGATATCTGCATATCTCTGAATGACCGGACTAGCTCCATGGATATAACCTGGGGCCCAGCTTCGGAAGTGGCAGCTCGCCGGCTCAACGCGTCGGCCACCACGTTTGCCTTCCCTGGATGGTAGTGCATCTCATACTGATAATCTGCTAAGAACTCCACCCAGCGCCTCTGCCTGATATTCAGCTCCTTCTACATGTCCACGTATTTCAGGTTCTTGTGGTCGGAGTAGATGTCGCAGTGGACTCCGTAAAGATAAAGGCGCCAGACCTTCAGAGCAAAAACGACCGCTCCCATCTCAAGGTCGTGCACTGGGTAGTTCTTCTCATGGGTCTTCAGCTGGCGGGAGGCATATGCTATGACGTGTCCGTTCTGCATCAGCACTGCTCCCATCCCCTGGTATGATGCGTCGGTATATACCTGGAATCCTTCCTTTCCAGATGGAAGGGCCAGAATAGGGGCTGAGATGAGTCGGTCCTTCAGTTCCTGGAAAGCCGCCTGGCACTGCGGGGTACAAACGAAAGGTGCCTCCTTCTTCGTCAAAGATGTGAGGGGGAGGGCAATCTGAGAGAGCCCCACCACGAACTTCCGGTAGTAACCGGCAAGTCCCAAGAAACTTCGTACATCGGTGGCTGTCTTCAACTGCGGCCAATCTCGAACTGCCCGAATCTTTACCGGATCCACTGCCAACCCGGCTCCGCTGATAATATGGCCTAGGAAGGCCACCTCCTTCAACCAAAAGAGACACTTGCTGAATTTTGCATAAAGGCGATGCTCCCGCAACCTTTCCAAAGTCAGTGCCAGATGCCGAGTGTGCTCCTCCTCCGTCCTAGAGTAGATCAGGATGTCGTCTATGAATACTATGACGAACACATCCAAGTAGGCCTCGAAGACCCGGTTCATGAGACTCATGAACGCCGACGGGGCATTCGTGAGCCCGAAGGGCATCACGGTGAACTCATACAGGCCATATCTGCTACTGAAGGCCGTCTTCGGGATTCCTCCTCCTGGATCCGTAGCTGGTAGTATCCTGACCTCAAGTCCAGCTTCGAGAAATAATGGGCCCCTCCAGCTGGTCGAACAATTCGTCTATCCGAGGGAGCGGATAGGTATTCCGGACAGTCAGCCTGTTTAGTGCTCGATAATCGATGCACAGGCGGAGTGTCCCATCCTTCTTCTTCACGAATAGGACCGGTGCTCCCCATGGCGAGGAACTCGGTCTAACAAATCCTGCCTCAACCAATTCCTGCAACTGAGTCCGAAACTCTGCCAACTCCTTTGGGGCCATCCGATAAGGGGCCCTAGATGCCGGCTTGGCCCCCAACACAAGCTGTATCTGAAAGTCCTGCTCTCGGTGTGGAGGTAGTCCTGGCAGTTTCTTTGGAAAGATGTCAGCGAAATCTCGTACCACCGGGATGTCTGTCACTGACTCCTTAACTTCCGCCATCTCAAATAGAATCTGATAGACCTCCTCTCCCTGCAGATGGGCCTTAACGGCCTGTACCGAAGATAAGAGTATACGAGAGACAGGTCTTATACCTTCGATGGTAATGAAAGAGTCCCCATGTCTCACGGTGATCCTCTTCGCCTGGCAGTCAATCTGGGCATGGTTCCAGTGCAGCCATACCATGCCTAGGATCAGGTCGTAGTCTGTCAGCTTCAAAATCATCGCTGCAGCCTCGAATGCTTTTCCACCAATTTCTGCGTCTATATTGCAGTGATCCGTGGTAAGGAGCTCAGATCCATCCGGTAGTCGCACCCTCATCCTCGATCCTGTGAACCGCTCCACGCCTTCCAGTCCTTCTACGAATGTCTCCGACACAAAGGAGTGATTAGCTCCAGTATCGAACAGCGTGCGGGCCGGCTTGCCGCTGATGAAGACTATACCAGGGGTGATTAGATATCTTAGGGTTCTATAGTGAGTTTTACTTTCCTTGCTAATCTATCTAGTGCGATTCAAAGTTTGACCATTGAAAGGAAAATTCTATGAAAATAAAGAAGCATTGCGGCGTCCTGCGATGACCTGCTCCGGATTCCGAGGCTGCGCAAGGTCCAAAGCATATACCTGCTCTCTTCCCTATCTACGATCTCCCTCCTGGTATCCACGACCGCGTCCGCGTCCTCGGCCTCCGTAATGCTGAGCTGGTGGGCCGCCCTGTGGTGCTGGAGGTGGTGCCCCCCTCATGGGGCAGTTCCTCTGAATGTGCCCAATCTGATGACAAAGGAAGCACTCCGGTGGGGGATACGCCATTCCCCCGGGTCTCGGCATCTCCTGCATCCAAAGAGGTGGAGGGGCCAATATCACCTGTTCCCTCGGCTCCTGCCTCACGTCCTGACGAGGCTGGTCCTCTGTCCTCCTCCCCACTGGTACAGCACCTCGCCGCTGGTCATTTCTACCTCTCCGTCCCTGATCCTTTGCTGGCCGTTTTCGGCCCCGGGTGGCGTGCCAATCTGCCTCAATCCTTTTTGCCATCTCCAAAATCCGGGAGATGGGCCCGTCCGATACAAACAACAGAGCCTCCCTCAAGTCCTCCCGCAGGCCCTTATAGAACCTCCGGATATAACCTGCCTCGTCCAACTGGTCGGAATCTGCGTATCGGGCCAGATGGTTGAACTCTCGATGGTACTCCACTACGGTCCGGGTGCCCTGCTTCAGCTGTAAGAACCGCTCCTCCAAATCATCCCTGGATGACTGCGGAACGAAATGCTCCAGCAGTGCGGCCCTGAACTCCTCCCAGGTAACCTTCGCAACCTCCATGTCGGCAAATGTCGTGTCCAACAGCGTCCTCCACCACATCTTTGCATGGGACTCTAGGCAAGAGACAACCAGAGCCACCCTCTCCTCCCAGGGACACCGTATCCCGGTCAGCATCTCGTACATGATATCTAGCCACTCTTCCGTCCGAACCGCGGACTCAGTCCCCAAATAGGACGGGGGAGAAAGACCCCGGAAGATGCTCAGCCAGTTGGCCCCCGGATTTGGCTGCGGGGCCGGAACCTGCTGGGCCCTGAAAGCCTCTAGGATGGCAGTCAGAGTCTGTCCCATGTCTGACTTAAGGAAAGGAGTGGGGACCAGTGGAGGTGGTGCAACACCTTGAGCCTGCTGAACTCCGCCTTGTGGCGTAGGCTGTGCTGGAGGCTGCGTAACAAAAACACATGCTGAGAAAATGTGCAAATATTACATAAAGGTGGACAATTTATATGTGATCCCCATATGGGCACACCACTGCTTCCGCTGCTTAGTTTGTCCCCAAACTAAACTCGAGCGGGGGTGACCCAGGGTTAGTAGACTGCTACCTTTTCAGATCGATGTTTCGTCTCTGATACCACTTGTAAGACCCCCCTTTTTTTTTTCTTTTTCAACCACCGGGGTCTTAGGCCCAGAATCGCCGCTTTGCGGTGACACCTTCACGTCCTGAAGGGTCATCACCACAAGGCGCCGATCCTGCCGGCCAATTCGATCACAGAAATGTAGCACAATAATAGAAGTAAGAGCAATGCAGTCCACAATAATAAATCACATATATAGAAATAAATCTCCACGAAGGGAGTGTCCACAGAAAACATCAGAGTACTATAAATGCGGGCTTATGCCCGGTAAAAAATGTCCTCACTACAAGTCTCTCATGCGGAAGCAAAAACAGGAACTACTCAGGGTCGAGACTCACGGTCCCGGCTGTATGAACTCCGGAGATAGACTACCCCATCTCCAGGCGCACCGATATCTGGGGCTGCTCCTCCATGCTGGGCTCCACGATCCCCTAAATTATGCGGTTCGAAAACCGTTAGTCATAAAGACTAAGCCCTATCATCCCCTACACCTTCCCCCATGTCTCCTAGGTACCGAGCGGAGAGGAAGAAAGGGAAGGACATGAAGGTAGAGATTAAGCAATAAACCAAATGGCAGCGGAACTAATCTAGCAATTCTATAATAGTATGATAGAAACAGAAAGTAAGAAGAGTAACCTTAACTTATGTGCGAAAACGCATAAGCCAAGGGGTCTTTTGCAAGGCTCCCATCGTATAGAGTGTCCCATACCACCTATATGTTAGGTGTCAGGGTTAAATGAATCGATTATGCTATGACATGCAGGTGGGTATGATGAAACATGCAAGTGCAACTCACACACCCGACTCTGTGCACACAGACCTTTAGTTCCCCCTTTCGGAGCCGTTACCTCCCAGGTTACCTCCATAGTGGCGGACGGAAGCAGTGGGTTGGGCCTCGCCCACCTCAAAACCAGTAATAGCACCACTAGTCTGACCTATCGTACGCCTCAACGCTTGGTGCACTAAGCGGACGCCTGCGTACTCTTGCCGGCTGGCGCACCGGACTTCTGTTGGCGAGGTGCTAATCACCCCGCCGAGTCAACGATAACGGTGTCGGTGCAATCGAACTCCCCGATATCGAAAAACCCACCACCTTACCTTTTCCTATTTTATGCACATGCAAGTTTAATCATAAACACACAAAACCGAGCCAAAGGTCCCCGGACCAAAATGTCCGTCTCCAAACCAACCGAGCCGATGCTCCCCGGACCCAAACGTCCATCTCCAACCAACCGAGCCGAAACTCCCCGGACCATCCCGTCCGTCTCTTAACCAACCGAGCCAAAGCTCCCCGGACCCAAACATCTGTCTCCAACCAACCGAGCCGAAGCTCTCATCAAGCTTCTTGTGCCAACAATGTTTGTGAAAAGTGCAGCCCTAGTTACTAAGTTACTCTTGTCGGTTTGTTATTACAGTTTACGTTAGCCCAGGACTGCCCCCGGTATTCCCCGTGAAGGGCTCTCAAGGGGCACTAGGAACCAAGACGGCGGCATTACGGCCCGAAGTTCCCTTTCGCAAGGCACTTATTGTTATTGGTTGATCTCCCATAACCCGATTCCTTTCACATATTACGATAAACTATCCTAGGGTGATTTTCAACCTTCCTCTCTTCGGGAAAAGGCGATCTTTCGCCGAAGCCCGAGCACCTCTTAACTCTAGCTATCACCACTTCTCACTACTCTTTATAACTTCCTATTGTGATTTCCTCCACCATTGCCCACCCAGACATTATGATTAACTCCAATGCCTTCCTCAGATCATGTCCTATTGCATTTCACAAATTGCTATATGCAGACCGACCTAGAGTACATGTCGAACCGGTATGCAATGATCCAATACTCATCCAAATGCCCTAAATTATTTACTGGAGACTTACCATGATATAAATGACCTAAATCTAGAAAATGGAAATGTTCATAATTTATTTGGCATTAAATTAAATTCCTCGAAAATCCCAAGGGCTACCGGTTTGAACATGAACTACCCTAAGTTCTCATGCATGATGTCCCGCAAATTAATGATAAATAGTAGGTTATCTCAATAGGTTAAATTCAAAGTATCATAATTTTTCTATCATCAAAAGGGCATTAAAACTATTTTAGAAATAATCTCTATCTTTTGTTATTTATGAATCAAGTACAGAAAATATTCTTCCAAAAATTACAAATAATTTATGACATGCAGATAAAGGCCTAAAATTAGCACCGGCCCAGTTTCATAATTTTTTTCAGTAATAAAATCATCCCTAAATAATTTTTCAAGCATCATCTAAGGCCATAGAACCCCTTTTTAACTTTTATGAAGGAAGTACTTGATGTACTCAACTAAAAATTATATAAAAATTCAGGGGTAATCATTTTGTTCTAAAATCTATATTTCCAAAATTTCATGAGATTTCAATGAACAGAGATTCCTAAATAATTAAATCATCATCTAAGGCCATAGCAAGCTTTACAAATGAAGTGCTAGCAATAATCAACATAAAATTCCAGAAAAATTGCTATAAGTTCTACCTGATCCAAAACTCACTCTACCCGAATTTCACAGTTTTTAAGTAAGGTTCAGTGACTGATTTTACCTATTTAATATTTTACCCTAAAACTAAGGTTAGGGTTTTAAGGTATCTACTTGTCTCCAAATTCCCCAAGATTACATCCGGACCATTCTTATCAAGCTTTTGTCAACTCTACAGAGTTTCAAGCCAAACCAAGAGCAATTGCCCCCATGTCCTTCACAACCCTCAAAACCCTTCATTTAGGGTTTGAGCTTGGATCCTAGGGTAAACCAACCCTAAACCTCACCGTTTTTCTCCAAGCAGGTTATAACACCCTTATAAGTCAGAGATCAGAAAATCAGCCTCTGTTGAGGTGATTTGACCTTTCCAAACTCTTAGTGCACTTTTTACTAAAAGGTGTCTCACTAATGCCTAGTTAAGGGTAGAAGATTTCCTACCCAAAACTCCTCCAAATCAGTTGGAATTTTGTACAGACCTAGGTTTTATAGCCAAGGACCACTCACCAAAATTTGGGAGGGTTTGGAGGTCATTTGACCACTTAAATAAATTCCTCTAAGTTTATTAAATTGAAACAAAAACTTTAGGCAAAGTATCTCCAAAAATTCCCATTTTTGGTTTGCCTTTAGGTAGTGTTAAGGCTAATTTCCTGCCCAAATTTCAGGTCATTTGGACAAGGGACGAAGAGTGGGCGTCCGTTTTAATTTCTGCCCAACTCTAGGTATAGCCCCCACTAAAACGGGTGCTGCGGCCGAACCGCTTACCCAAACGAGTTGAAACCAATTTTAGATTAATCTAAACTCGAAGGGCTACGACTTTTGTGTCTGGTCACTTTTCCTAAAAAGGCCTCTATGGGCCTCGTTTTGCAGCATTAATATGTGCCCATTTAAGTATATTTTCCTTATAAAATTATTTGCATAATTTATACATTATAAACAGTTTTTACTGTTCATCTTCTACAGAACCCGAAAACCAGACACAGAAAATCATATTTATTGTAGCTCTTTCGCGCTCCGTCACCGGACGTCCGGTCACTTCCCTGGCCAGCCACCACCACCACCGCCTCCGTTGAGGCGATGGCTATCGGTCGGCGGTGGTTTGGCCGCCGGAGGTGGCGGTTTCCGGCGAACTCAAGAATACACTTTTCATGGTTTTCCATGAAAACGAGAGATGGATCCGACTCCAATGAGCGCGAACTTCCTTTCTAAGAATCCTAATATCTACCCATGAAAGAGAAGAAGCAGAGGAGGACCTTATTCGCGGTTTGGAGGCGAGAAGAACGACGGGGTGCCATGGCGCGGTGGTGGCGTTGCTGAACTTCTCCTACAGCTAGAACAAGGATCTAATCGTTTGATTGAGCGTGTAACCTTCTCCTCTTGCTCCAAGTGGGCTTTTATAAGTCAGCATGTGGGGAGGTGAAAGGGTAAAGCCTTAATGGTCATGAAGGCTCCTCCTAATAACATTTCGGTTACAGTGAAAGGATAAGAAACGGTGGAAGATGAACAGGTGTCTCCAGTTGGCGGTTTCCTATCGGACCATATCTTCCTCATTTATTATATAATAACAAAAGGAAAAATGGCCTGTAATTACTCCTGGTGTAACTTCCCACACCAGCATTTTTTACCACGCGTGTTTGAATAATTTCGGGCCTGAACCGTTGTTTCGGCCAAAGTCACGGGCGTGACACATGTGTCACGGGCGTGATAAGCCCGGAGAGCCAATTCTGGGTTCGACGATCGTCGAACTGAGATCAACGATCGTAAAAGGGTGGTCACGTGCGTGACACCTGGGTCACGGGCGTGACAGGCCCGGGTGGTTAATTCTGGGTCGACGATCGTCGAACTGAGATCGACGGTCGTCGAAGGGTGGTCACGTCCTAGGTCACGGGCGTGACACATAAGTCACGGGCGTGACAGGCCCGAGTTTCAATTTTGACGATCTCCTTACGGAGATCGACGATCGTCGAAGGGGTCACGCCCTAGGTCATGGGCGTGACACCTTGGTCACGGGCGTGACATGCCCGGGCTGCAAGTTCGACGATCGTCTCGCGGAGATCGACGATCGTCGAAGTAGTCATGCCCTAGGTCACGGGCATGACACCTTGGTCACGGGCGTGACATGCCCGGGCAGCAAGTTCGACGATCGTCTCGCGGAGATCGACGATCGTCGAAGTAGTCACGCCCAAAGTCACGGGCGTGGCGGGTCGGTCACGGGCGTGACCAACCCGTGACCCGAAACCTCGATCGATTTATTTCAATTTTTGGGATTCATAGGGTTCTGTCACGACCAACCGACTCCTAGGGGTCTAGCCGGAAATGGGATGTTACACCAGCAGAGGTTAGCAACTCAGGGCACCTAGAATGCAGATAGACCCCTAAAATTCTCCCAAAACTTACAGAAGTTTTATTCAGCTTCTGCTTGATCAGGTTGAAAAATATTGATCCCCAGTATAGGTGCTTCTTATCAACCAGAGCTCCCATTAAACAAAACTGATATCTTAAAATAGTATCATGGGCTGAGTGCTTCGCTAGAAGCACTTTGCAAACTACATCGGCCAAAAATTGATATTCTATAGATAGATTTTTCTTCAACAATTTGTTAGGGTTCACAGTAGTGTGACCCATTCTATCAAGCATAGAGTCATATTCCTCTCCAGATAAATCTATGGAATCATCTCCAGAATTAAGAAGAAAAACTTCAGTTAGAAGAGCCGGGGTCAGTTGTACCTGATCCCCTTTTATGGAGCCGACGACAGAATTCTCATTCTCATCTGTCGCTGTGAAACACCATTCTTTTATTTATTCTGATGCAATCTTCATTCTGGTAGTCATTATCTGTGATATCTACTGTTCTCTGAATAGGTTGAGAATGTCTTTGAAACGCTGATCACTTCCATCAAATGAATTCATGTAAATATCAAAACCGGTGTCGAATTTCATCTTGGAAATGGCAGCACTGAAGCCAGTCATCTGTACCTGCAACACAGAACCAAACGCAACCAAGCGTAGAAGATTTGGAGGGAAAGAGAGAAAGTTGCAGAGAGTATGAAAGCGCAAAGATGAACGACGGCCGAGGAAATGATTTTATATTAGGGTTCGACGGCAAAACGGAAAATCGTGGAGCTCGGTTCGACAAAACGTCGATCTCAGCTGGACGATTTGGGCTACAGAAGGAATCTGAAGAGACTTCAATATCATCGATCTCCGTTCGACGATGTTGAAAAGCATCGAGTTCCGCTCGACGACCTCTGAACAGAAAGAGAGGAATCCTGGAGCTAACGGAGGCGCTGAACTCAGATCGACGATTTTGGAAACGTCGATCTCTGGTCGACGTTTTTTAGAAAAACGTCGATCTACGTTCGACGATTTCTGAGAAAACGTCGAGCGCAGTTCAGAGACAAAGCCTATTCTACAGACTCAAAAAGAACTGATTTTTTAGCCTAGTTTTGCTCTGTTTTAACTTTTCAAAATCTGAGTTTATTTTAAACAGCCTCCATCTAACATTCCTAACTGATTTAGGAAGAAATTGTGCTTCTTTTCATCCAAGGGCTTGGTGAAAATATCTCCCCTTTGCAAATCAGTTGGGATATATTGAAGTTCTATTTTTTTTTTCTCTACATTATCCCTTAGAAAATGATGCCTAATCTCTATATGTTTTGTCCTACTATGGAGGACTTGATTTTGTGCTATAGAGATAGCACTAGTATTATCACAAAAAATTTTAGACATCTCCAAGTTGTAGCCATAGTCTATGAGCTGATTTTGTATCCACAATATTTGTGAACAGCAACTGCCTGCAGCCATATATTCAGCTTCAGCAGTTGAGGTTGACACAGATGTTTGCTTCTTACAAAACCAGGAGACAAGTCTGTCACCAAGGAACTGACAAGTTCCACTAGTGCTTTTCCTGTCTACTCTGCATCCAGCATAATCAGCATCTGAAAATCCAGTTAATTCAAATCCTGAGTCTTTTGGATACCAGAGTCCTAGATTTGGACAACTTTTTACATATCTAAGAATCCTTTTAACTAGAGTTAGGTGTGACTCTCTAGGGCTTACTTAGAATCTAGCACATATGCATGTAGCAAACATTATATCTGGTCTACTAGCTGTAAGGTACAATAGAGAGCCAATCATTGCTCTATATGTTGTCTGATCAACTGGTTTCCCATGTTCATCAGCATCCAATACAGCATTGGTAGGCATGGGTGTTTTCATACAGGATGCCTCAGACATACCAAATCTCTTAACCAATTCTTTAGCATACTTGGTTTGGGAAATAAATATGCCTTCAACATGTTGTTTTACTTGCAATCCTAAGAAGAAGGAGAGCTCACCCATGCTACTCATTTCAAATTTGGAATGCATCAGGTTAGAAAACCTTCTGCACAAATTTGAATCAGTAGATCCAAATATGATATCATCTACATAAATTTGTACTAGTAGGGTATAGGACTTATGGGTTCTAATAAAAAGAGTTTGGTCTACTCTACCCCTTATAAAATCATTTTCCAGAAGAAAGCATGCTAGGGTCTCATACCATGCTCTAGGAGCTTGCTTGAGACCATATAATGCTTTATGCAATTTGAAAACATAATCAGGGTGAGTTAGAGAGATAAAACCTGGAGGTTGTCTAACATAGACTTCCTCTTTGATGTCCCCATTGAGAAATGCACTCTTCACATCCATCTGGTAGACCTTGAAACCTTTGTGAGCAGCATAAGCTAGGAATATTCTAATGGCCTCTAACCTTGCAACTGGTGCAAAGGTCTGGTCATAGTCTATTCCTTCTTGTTGAGAGTAGCCTTGAGCAACTAGCCTTGCCTTGTTTCTGACAATAACTCCTTGATCATCCAGCTTGTTTCTGAACACCCACTTTGTTCCAACAATGGAGTGATCCTTTGGCTTAGGCACTAGTTCCCAAACCTTATTCCTTTCAAATTGATGCAACTCCTCTTGCACTGCAATGATCCAGTGTGGATCTTGCTCTGCATCTTGAATGGATTGAGGTTCAACTTGAGATAGGAAGCAAGTGTGCATCAGGTTCTGGTTGACCTGATTTCTGGTTTGCACACCAGCTGAGATGTCTCCAATTACTTGGGTGATTGGATGATCTCTTGTTGTAACTAGATCAATAGGGGATGTTAATTATTCACCAACCTGTATTGTTGTTTCCTCTTGTGGAATAACAACTGGCTCTTCAGGATGATTTTCTTCAAGAGGTTGAACTTCTTCTTCATCATCACTGCTCTCATTCTTTTGCAGAATAGGTTGAGTAGCTGTATCCTCTTCTTTAACCTGTAATCTGTCCATACTTTCTGAAATAGAGTGTACCTGCAAAGGATCTATGGTAGAAGTAGACTTCTCCTTATAACACATGTTAGTCTCATCAAAAGTGACATGAACAGATTCTTCAATTTTACAAGAAGATTTATTATATACCCTATAAGCCTTGCTGATCATGGAGTATCCCAGAAACACTCCTTCATCAGCTTTAGATTGGAATTTTGCTACATACTTCTTGTCATTATTATGAAAATAACAAGTACAGCCAAAAATTTTAAAATAATCTACTTTAGGTTTCTTCCCTTTGAGCAATTCATAGGGAGTCTTACCCTTCAGTTTATGTATTAAACTTCTATTCAACACATAGTTGGAGGTGTTCACTGCCTCAGCCCAAAAGGATAGAGGTAGGTGAGCATCTGTCAATAATGTAGTAGCAGATTCAATTAGGGTTCTATTTTTCCTTTCAGCTACCCCATTTTGTTGATGAGTTCTAGGGGCTGAGAAAGTGTGCCTGATCCCTTCATTTTGACAGAACTATTGCATAAGAAGAGAATCAAACTCTGTCCCATGATCACTTCTGATCAGGGCAATGTGAGTGTTGAACTCAATCTGTATGCATTTGAGAAACTCTGTCAAACACTTAAAGTTATCAGACTTCTTCCTCAGAAAGAATACCCAAGTGAATCTAGAGAAGTCATCTACAATCACTAAAGCATAAGATTTCCCTCCTAAGCTTTGTACTGTAATGGGTCCAAAAAGGTCCATGTGTAGCAGATACAAAATCCTAGGTGAATCACTCTTATTAAGAGACTTAAAGCTATTTTTAGTTTGCTTACCTAATTGACAAGCCCTGCAGAGTCTTTCCTTCTTGTAGGGGACAGAAGGTAGTCCTCTAACAAGGTTGTCCTTGGAGAGCCTAGCAATGGTTCTAAGGTTTAAATGTCCTAATCTTTTATGCCATAAATCATTTGGCTTGCATACTAAATTGAATAAGCAAATGTCTGAATGGGCTGAAAGAAAATTTACTAGATAGATGTTACCTTTCCTTTTACCTGTTAACACAGTTGTGTTATTTTCTGACTTGATCTTGCACAGGGATTTGTTGAAGGTCACTTTATATCCTTCATCACATAGCTGACTGATGCTTATCAGGTTATGCTTCAGTCCTTCAACATATGCCACTTTCTTGAAAGTGACTGAGCCTATCTGAACAGCACCATATCCTTTGGTTTGGCCAAAATTTGAATCACCAAAAATTACTTTGGGTCCAAGTTTGGTTATGAAGGATGATAGGTTCTCCCTGTTCCCTGTCATGTGCTTTGAGCACCCACTATCCAGATACCATAACTGGTTTGATGTTGGATAGGTCTTCACCTGCACAAAATCAGCTTATATGTTTTTGACCCAGTTAACCTTGGGCCTAGGTTGATATCCCTTGAATTCAGAAATGAAAGACATCCCAGGTTGACTCTTATAACCTTCAGGATGGTATCTCCTAGGAGGTACTATCCATTCAGTATAGGGGTTAAAGCCTTGGGATGTGGGACTTCTAGGATTGAATCTAAATGTACCATTGAAGGATTGTTCACATACCTGATCTCTGTTCGACGATCGTCGAACTGAGGTCGACGATCTTGGGTCAGATCGTCGATCTCTGTTCGAAGATCGATTATACTAGAGTTCAGGGTTTGGATATCGTCGAGCTGAGGTCGACGATCTTTGGTTAGATCGTCGAGCTGAGGTCTACGATCTTTGGTTAGATCGTCGAGCTCTGTTCGACGATCGTCGAGCTCTGCTTGATGCAATCTGTTGAACTGTAATTTTCTTTGGCAGATCTGCATTCTTCCTAGCTACCTCTACTACTCCCTTCCCTTTGTCAGAGACAAATTTGATTGGAGTTGTTAATATTGTAGGTTGGCTGGATGAAGCACCTAAGCCCAGTGTACTATTAAGTCTAGAGTTTACTATGCTTGTAATGTCCATCAGTCTGATACTTCTCCCATTTAGGGATTCTTCAAACTTTTTGGCTTTTGATAGTTCACTTTTCAGTGAAGCTATCTCTTCCCTACAACATTCCAACTCCTCAGAGAGTTTGAGGTTCTCTGATTTTATAGTGCTATACTCAGATAGTTGTTTTCTGAGGGAAGTGATTTCCTTCTCAGACTCCAATAGATCTATGCATAGTACCTTAAACTCATGTTTAAAATCCTCAGAACTTAAATCAAATGAATTGATTACCTGATCTTCTTCTTATTGAGCTTCTGAATCTGATTCTGACTCTTCTGCTTCTGAGTCTGTTTGAGAGGCATTGATAGCCATCATGCAGAATTCCTTTTCATCAGCATCATCCTCATCATCACTGGAGATGGATGAGGCTTCAGAGTCCTCTTCAGTTTCACTCCATGTCTCAGCAACAAATCCCTTCCTTGTATGTTTGTTCTTGCTGAAGGAGGGTTTGTCTGAGCTGTTCTTTCTGGAGTCTTTTTCCTTTCTTCTTTCACTTCTATCTTTCTTGTCCTTGTTCTTATTTTCTGGACAGTCAGGCACAATATGGCCTTGTTTCCTGCAACCAAAACAAATGATTTCTTTATTGTTATTTGATTTATCATACCTTGGTTTATCATGACCCTTGTATGATCTCTTTCTGAAGTTTTTTCTGGCAATCTTATAGAATCTTTTGGCCAGTAGACTTAGGAGCTCATCATTTCCTGTAGCTTTATCTTCAGGCTCCTCTTCTGCAGCTTTGAAGGCTATGGTCTTTTCTTTCCTTGTTACTGGAGAAGTAGCCTTTTGTTCTTCTTCTCTATTTTTAATGAGCAGCTCATAGGATTTGAGCTTGCCCAGGAGAGCTTCTGTGGTAATCTCATTTAGACTTCTGGCATCTTTGATTGGCCAGATTCTTGAATCCCAAGTGCTGGGGAAGCACATTAAGATTTGGTCATTCAGCTCAGTCAATGAGATTTCTTTATCCAAAGTCTTTAACTCATTGACAATCAGACTTAGTCTATTGTACATGTCAGCCACTGATTCAGCTTCTCCCTTTTTGAAGTTCTCATATTGACTTATCAGATGGGATCTCCTGTCTTTCCTTTCATCAGCAGACCCTGAGACAATTTCAGAGAGCTTGTCCCAAATTCTTTTGGCTGAGTTACAGTCTGCTACCTTCTGAAATATCTCATCAGACATTGTTTGAGCTAAGATGTTCATGGCCTTTGCATCTGCAGTTTTCCATTTCTTTATGTCTGCATCTATTCCTGAGGGAGGTGGAACAATACTTGTGCTTGTGGTCTCTGGAGGTGTTGGGCACACTGTCAAAACAGAATTAAATATATCCTCATCAATAGAATTCATATAAAGTTTAATCCTTGCCTTCCAGAGTGCAAACTTGGAAAGGTTGCACACTGGATAAATCAGAACTAAGACAGGAAAAAGAAGAATCACAGCAAACAATAAAGAAAATACTCAAGCAACCAGAAGACACAAGGAACTATAGTGGTTCCCCAAAAACCTGGGTACATCCACTCTTCTACCACCCTTGGTAGTAATCCACTCAGGATGAGTTGATCAGGTGTCCTGACACCAATGAGCTTTTGATAAGGTGCTCAAAAACCAAACTAGATTTTTTGATCAGGTGTCTTGCCACCATTGAGTTTTGACAAGGCTCTCAGAACCAATCTCAGAACTTTTGAAGGGAGTTTTGATAACCCTATTACAGTAGGAAAAGAAAAAGTAAAGAGGTGAAGTTGTCTTCTCTGTTCTCAAATCAAATGAGAGAAGACTAGTGGATTGTTGATGATGTCAAAGCTCCTCCTGAGATGTAGAGTGGTTCAGGAGTGAGAGCTTTGCTTCAGGGTGATAGTCTTCAGAAGCTTCAGATCTCCAGCAGAAGATGATTCCAGCAGATGCTGAAAAGTTTGTTGTCTGGAGTTCTTGATGTTGAAGCTATGATCACTTTTTTTGGTAGGTCAAAAGGATTGTTCTACTAGTTCTTCAGAAAAAATGATCACTGTGTCTGTCACTGTTAAAAAATCTTGTTGTTGCGCTGTCTGTAGTTTTCTCTATATTATTGACTGAAGACAAAAAGGAGGATCTTATTCTCTGAAAAATTCATTGTCAAAGATAGCCGTTGGCAGTCATAAATGTCTTCCATAAAAAATTTTGTCTTCTAGAGGAAAGTCCAATAAAACATTCTCTGAATAATTCCTTGAAACTTGCTCCAAAATAAAGAAAAACGGCTGGTAGATCTTCTTGACATAAATGCTGAGAGAATTCAAAAACATTCCAAAGACTGACAGCTTTTGAATCCTTAAAAACGTCGATCTCTTAGAAAATCGTCGATCTGAGCTCTACGATCATCGAACTGAGCTCAGAGATGAAAAAGATCAAACAGACATAAAACGTCGAACTGAGCTCGAAGATCGTCGAACCGAGCTCAGCAACCTGAAGAATAAGAGAAGAGAGATCGTCGACCTGAGCTCGAAGAACGTCGACCAAAGCTCGATGACTTTAGCAAGGTTGAGCTCAGAGAGCGTCGAATGGAGTTCGATGTTTCGTCGACCTAAGCTCGAAGATAACTGACTTTGGCTCAGCTTTAAGTCCGATTCCTTGAATGGTCCTGGGGGCAGCTCAAACCTAAATTCTAAGCCTTAGACACATTCTAATGTTGACCTTTACAACTATACAACTAGGTCAACCTGGTTTCCTAAGACAAACATAGTGATCCTTACCCAAATTAGTAATAGGGTGTTCCAACAAAGACAATATACATTCCCTTTCCTAGTGCCAGTCATAATGATCTCTAGATCATTTGACCTCCTTATTTGACACGCCCCTTTGAGGAAAGAGATGCCATAACCTAGATCACTAAGTTGACTTATGTTAATCAGCTTATGTTTCAGACCCTTAGCATAAGCCACTTGAGTGCTAGTAATAGAATTACTAGAAATGTTACCAAATCATTTGATGATTCCTTTTTCAGATCCACGAAAAATTACTTTGGGTCCATTCTCGATGGGTGCATAGTCCCTCAACAATCTTCTTGTTCCTGTCATGTCCTTGGAACATCCATTATCCAAGTACCATATAGGGGTATGGCCACTTGGATTCACTTGCATCAAATAAAGATTTACCTATCCTTAGAACCCAAATTGTTACTGGGTCCTAGGTTCTTGTTAGTTTGAAATCTATCATTTATACCTACAGCTTTTCTGACAGGTAAGCTGTTCTTGTTTTTAACACTTATGTTGAACCAACAATCCATGGCAAAGGGTCCCACCTTGCACCAACACCAACACTCAAATCTGATGTACCTTCTCTTAGGTATAGACTTTACAACTTTGTTGCCAGTAGTCCTTTTAAGTGTAGGTGCTGGAGCAGTAAGCCCAAGGATTCCATAAGAACCTGATGAGTTTTATTATAGAGTGGCCTATTGGCATATACACCCTTTCCAATGAGATCTCCATACTCATAGTGACCATGAGTAATATCATGATCATACCTGTTTGTAGGTTGCATCACTTTCCTAAAGAAGATAGGGGGTTTTGAGGCTAGTGGCTGAACTGGGGCTTTGCCTTTTTTATAAGAATTGGTGGCCCTTGTTCTTCCCTTAAATCCTAGGCCTGTCTTTCCTTAATAAGAAATGAAATTGTCTATTAAGGGTAAGACAAAATTTGTCTTAGAGAATTTAGACACTAACTTCTTTTCTTTCTGTTGTTTTGCCTCCAGATTCTTGATGTGATTTTCCTTGAAGGAGATTGTGCCCATCTGAATAACATTTAAGTTTTTTAGTTTGGCAACCTCATTCAGTTTCAAATCCACCAACATGGCTGAATCTAATGCAGCCTGCTTAAGAGATTCAATTTCCTTGGCCTGCTTCTTGATAAAGAACTTGCTCCTCTTCAGAGCATGCAACAAACCACCATACTCATCAATGAGTTGATATACATCCCTCTCAGATTCAGAACCATCCACACCTCTTGATATAAATGCTTCTAATTCTGATCCAGTATAGTAATTAGAAGCTAAGGGAGAACTGTATACCTTACTTGGAGCAGGCTGATCCTGGCACTGATCATCTTCTGATAGAGTCATCAGCCCTTTATAGTAATAGTCTTTAACTCCATTTATGGAGTCCAGTATTTGTAAGAATTCTGATTCCCTAGAATCCTCTTCTGTAGAGAACAACCTAATATATGATTCTGCATCATCTTCTTCTCCAGATTCTAAGGATGAAGAGTCTGTCCAACTCTTCCGCTTCGGAGCAACAAAGGATTTCTCCTTCTTGCCTTTTACTTGATGCTTCTTCTTATCCTTAGACTCCTTCCACTTGTCAGGAGAGTCAGCTATGACATGTCCAGGTCTGTTGCAGTAATAACAAATAATCTTAGAATTAGTTTGTTTACCGGGATTTGACGCATACCTATCCTCCTTGGAAGTCTTCTTTTTCTGTAATAATCATCCTTAGAAAAGAATGTTGAATGTTTGGTTCTCCATTTCTTCTTTTTCATAAACCTCTGAAACTGCCTTGTAAAGGCAGCAAAAATCTCATCAGAGGTGTGGCTATCTGATGTACTGATGTCAGGATTTTCTGCTTCTGCCTCAGCACTTCTTCTGGGTGGAGAAGGAGACTTTCTCCTACCCTTTCTTGTTCCTTCAGCCTTGAAGGCTACTGACTTATCTTTATACTCAGACGTGCTTCTATTCTCTTCCTCCTTCTTGGCAGTGAGCTGTATTTCATAAGATAACAACTTTACAAACAATGTGGGTGCAGGTGTATCAGCAAGCCTGGACACCTCTCTAATGGCACATATCTTTGTATCCCAGTCCTTGGTTTGTTACCTGAGAAACTTGTCATTCAATTCATATGTGATGAGGTCATCAGCTCATTTACTATTCTGAAAATCTTCTTGTAACATTCTGCTATGCATTTAGACTTGGCTTGTCTAAAGCTTTCATATTCTTGATTCAGCATAGATTTCCTATTCTCTCTAACTTCTTTAGTTCCCTCCAAATAAACAATCAAGGTGTCCCACATCTCCTTAGAGGTTTTTCAATGTACCAAGTTCAGAAATGTTGCATCATCTATAGCACTCATAATAATGTTTTGTGCTCTCTTGTCTAATATTGCCAAGATGATCTCATACTTAGTCATTTCAGAAAAGCTCTTTGGGGTTTGCAGATTTGCATCAAGAGATGATACCTTTATTGGAATGAAAGGACCTTCTTGTACTACGATGTAGATTCTTGGATCAGATGCTTCCATGAACAACCTGACCCTTTCCTTCCATATCCCAAAACTTTCTTTCCTGCAGATGGGCAGTTTCATGGATCCAAATTCCTTCTAATTCTAATTTGAACCCATTCTTGTTATCTGTTAATTGCCTTGGAGATTCACTCAGACTGTTAGGTCTATCTTTGAGCAACCTCCTTCTGATAACACTTGAAAGACTTGATTTCAGGAGCCTAAACACCTAGAGGGGGGGGGAGTGAATAGGTTCTAATTTTCTTTAATAATTTTAGGCAAGTAACTAGATCTATCACAGCATAGAATATACAATCCATAGCATTACATTAACAGCACAACACAATACACAAGATTTATAGTGGTTCCCCAAGTTATGGGTACATCCACATTCCCCCTTAGCCTATCCAGTAGAGGACTGGATTTAGCCCAACTTCCTTCCACCAACTCAGATCCACATATCTTACAACTTTGAACCTGATAGGTTCCTACAGCTCAGACTTATATAATTCCTACCTCAGATTCTTCCCAAGAACCCTACCTCAGGCAATAGCCCTACCTCAGCCATTATCACCAAGCTTACAACTCAGACTTTCACAAGTCCTACACCTAAGGCTCTTAGCCCTACCTCAGGCTTTATAAAAACAGGGTTACAACACAGATCTATAAAAGATCTTACAAGAAAAACAATATTTAATTGTATAGAAATTTCACCCAGATAAAACTCTCAATTCGCGTGAGCTTCTTGATCAGTTCTTGAATAAACTGTATACTTCAGATCCAACCTGACTTAGCTTTTTCAAAGCTTCTTCATTGAAAAAAATGAGGTTGATCTTGACTTGGTGTAGAAGTTGATCTTCAAACAGCTCCCTTATTAGATTCAGAATTATATCTGAATCTTTCTTGCAGACTGTTTAGGATCTACCTTCTTAAGGGTTCCCCCTTCCTTATTGTTGAATTCTCTCTGGTTTTGTGTTGGTTTTTCCCCCTTTATTATTTTTTAATTCTTGATTATCGTGGATCAGTCCTTTATATAGAGTTTCTCCATGATTACTGGCTGATACGGTTTGTAACAACCTTCTGACAGTTCTGATAAAGGTGTAAGACTTGTTGTTTATGATACCTGTCAAGTCTTCAGCCGTGACAGCTGATTCTGCAATGACTTTATATCTTAGCAGGGAACACTCAGCAAATTACTTCACATGTGTCGACACAAATAGACTAAGTGTCGACACAAGTCTTGATGATGTTGACACAGCACTCAATGTGTAGACACAATCATTCTTCTGCATCTCGACACAGTTTCTATTGTATGTGTAAACACAAGTCCTGTGTGTCGACACAACTGCTCCTGGTCTCAATATAGCTGATGCTGACAGATGGCATTGAGTGTATGTCCAGACGTCATTGAGTGTGTGTTGACAAAAGTCCTGTGTGTCGACATAATCCTTTCAGACTCAGTATAGCAGTTGTTGATAGATGGCATTGAGTGTATGTCAATACAAGTCATGTGTGTCGACACAAGCCTTTCAGACTCATTATAGCTGTTGTTGATAGATGGCGTTGAGTGTGTGTCAACACAAGTCCTGTGTGTCAACACAAGCCTTCTTCAGGTGTCGACACAATTCCTGGGTGTCGACACATGCCTTGCTTCTGGTGTCGACATAACTCCTGTGTATCGACAAAGCTCCTGCATCAGGTGTCGACACAATTCCTTACAAGTGTCGACACTTGTACTTAGAAATTTTCCTATATTTCTTTAACCTGCACCCTGGAACTCAAACATACCATCAAATACAAATTGATGTATATAATTGTGTAAGGGGAGGCTTCTCCAAATCTGGTACATAGTTTCCAGTGTACCCAACACAAACGTAAAGACTATTTTCATACTTATACTAAACCTAGAGTCTTGCATACCATTAGTTGTCCTCCGGGGATATTTATGCTCATGTAGGACGTTAAATCAATTTAAATCAAAGTATTTCTGCAGCGTATAACAATATTTTACTTGTGGACTAATTGATCCACAGAGCCGAGGGATACGACTAATTGCATAATGTAAACTTGATTTTCTTTAAATAGCTCACAAATCATTCAAAAAAGTGTCTAGTAGGAATTTTGCCTTAGCGTCTGCAGTTATCCCCTACTAACGTGGCATCATGACAAGCATTTTCCCTTACTCTGATATATTTTTAAATGCAGAGAAAATGCGGGTTGTGACATATTCTGCTACAACAAGTTCAGACTAATTTCTGATAAAGAGAAGAAGTAGAGCTTTCAGTTTTACTTCCCGTTCAGGTTAGCTATTTGAAGAGCTCAACATATGTCAAGACTTCAGTCTTCTTCAGCAAGTTCAAAAAATTATTTCTGAGTTTCTTCCAGCAGAGGCAACTATTTTCTGAATACCTTATTCTTGTTGCTGTGAAGATAGTTAGAGCTGAGATAACTCAAATCTAGTACTAGACACTTAAAAATTTTTCCGTGTAAAATTAACACAAACTATTTCATTTTTGTAGGATCCTTTTTGGATCTGAGTAGTAAGGTGTTTATGCCTAAGATAGGGATGATTTGCCTGAGTGTAGGATCCAGTTTTGTATCTGACTGTAGGACCTTTGGGTCTGAGGTAGGATCCTTTGTGGATCTGAGCTGTAGGGCTTTCTAGCCTAAGGTAGGGCAGTTTTGCCTGAGCTGTATGAGAGTTATAATCTTTGAGTGTAGTATCTTTGGGTCTAATTATAGGATCCAGATTTAGATCTGAGGTAGTTCATTGTGCAAGATCTATAGGAGAGTCATTCTCTCTATGGTAGGACTATCCTCCAAAGCCTGAGATGTAGGACTTGAGATTAAGTCTAAGGTAGGTGATCATTTATCACTGAGTTGTAGGAGCAAGTTTGCTCTAAGGTAGGGCTTTGTGCCAGAGTTGTTAGTCTTGGAGGAGACTGATAGATCATGAGGGATATGTGGTGTAAGCTCTTTAGAGTTGAGTTTTTTGAGAAGCGCCTTGTCTAACTGGAAGTTAGAAAGTTGGGAGTATAGTGGATGTACCCATAATCTGGGGAACCACTATAAATTCTATGTGTGCTTTTGTGTTTTGTCTGGAAAGCTTAAAAACCACTAACTCAAAACACATTAAGTTAAATAAAATAGTAATAAACCAAAAAACCTATTCACCCCCCCCCCTTAAGGTTACTAGCAACCATGAAATTAAAGACTTTCAGTGACCTTCAATTCACGCCTGTGTACTTCTCGATTGAATCCAGAAGTCGGCAAAATTCTATCGTAATCTGCCACGTCAGCATCACGCCCATGCGATACGCCTTAGGGGGCGTGTACCTCAAATATTTCGGCTATAAATAGACCTCCAGGGCTAATGTTTAGAAGAGAACTGGTAGAGTTCCACAAAGTTATACATTGTCGTTAATAGTAGCTTTTGAGTTTTATTTTCCAAACCCTTGTTTGGATTTCCTAGTGTGTAACACTTTTTAAGTAATAAATTTCAACTTTAAGTAATTTTTCATCTCTTATTCCTTTTTAACTTAGCTTTTATTTCTGTTGAGAAAGGGTGTGTGCATAAGTACTTTTCATTTTTTTACTTTCTTTCTACTTCCACCCCCATCTTGGATGAGAGGGTGAGAACTTTTTAGTGCTTGATTAAGATGGTTGGGACGGATATTATTTATGCACTTTTATAGGTCTTTAAATTTTATTACTACCACCCTTATCCCGATTGAGAGGGTAAGAACTTGTTAACATAAACCGAGATACTTGGGATGGATATTATTTCTGTATCTACATCTTTATTTGTCTTTTCCTTTTTCTACTACCATCCCCATGCCAATGAGAGGATAAGAACTTTTTAGTACTTGATTGAGATGATTTTTGGGAAGGCTATTAATTCTGCATTTTCAAAACCCAATTTTCGAAATAAAAAACTTAAGATTTATCAGGAATTGATCATTCTCTTGAAAAGAGAAATTGCGCCTCACTCTTGAAAGAGATGAACGTAAGCCTCCCGGGTTGAACCTTCGAATCGCAGTATGAGTTAAATAGCAGGGTTCATCACATAAAGTGTTTTTAAGGTATTTTTGATTAGATACGAAAGTTAAGTCAAAGTACGTAATCTCAAGTGGATGTATCCTCAATAAAGGTGCAATCATATTTATTGAACCTCCACGGTCAGGTATTTTAATTAACAAAGAAAAGCATAGTTTTTATTATTTAATAGGTGTTTTTCAAAGTAAGTAAAAATCGAGGGCTCTCTACCTCATCTATTTTCAAAACCATAAATATTACTTTTATTTTAACTTTTAAAAATCTTCAACTCTTTTATATAAAAAAATAGTTCCATTCTTTAAAGTACAGTACTTGACGCAGATCCGTGGAAAAATAAGACCATGATATTTTAAAAAATAATATACTATTACGTGATAGGTACGCTTGCCTAATTCATAGTATATAAGTAAAAAAGAGATAGAACATATAAGCGCTTACTTTCCAAATCCAACTTAATTTTCAATTTAAAACTATCTCCATATTTTACTTATCAATGTCCTCTTCTGAAAAGCCTTGGAAGAAGTTTTCCGTTCAAAGGGGAGAGAGGCAGCCTTCTTCTTATTTCTTTTAGCTAGTATTTGACTTAGGGGAGAGCATCAATAGATGTCATCTTTGCACTTAACATGGAGTTGATGGCTTCCGAAACTACCAGGTGAGGCTTACTGACTGACTTACCCTTAGTCAAGGTTTTTTCTTAAGGAACCTAAGAATAGGGTACTTCCTTATCCTTGAGTGTGGGGGCTGGAGCACCAAACAAAGATGGTTCATATTGGGCCATTTGGATTTCTTCATGGGGAGCCTTTAGTGCACTCACTCCTATGTCCTTTCTCCTTTCATTGTGAGATACCCTTGTATTCTTAAAAGAGTTCCCATTATTCAAGTGACAATACATGTTGTCCTGGTCAATCATGTCCTAAGGGAGTTTTACCTTTTGAAAGGTAGTCTGAGGAACTACAGGAGGGTTGTCGTTCCCTTTAGAATGGACAGCTCTTGAATTCCACTTGAACAACAAACCACTTTAAAAGTATTTAATTTCAAGGTAGCTAAACACCTACATGGGGTGAATAGGTTTTCTAGTCTTTTATTTTTATCATTTTACTTAGTGTGTAGTTAGTTTATAGTTAAAAGCTTTCAAGGCAAATCACAAAGAACACACACAGAATTTATAGTAGTTCCCCAGATTTTGGGTACATCCACTCTCCTCCCACCTTTTTAACTTTTTGTTAGACAAGGCACTTCTAAAAAAACTCAACTCCTTAGAGCTTACACAACAGATCCCTCAGGATCTCTCAGTCTCCTTCAAGACTTACAACTAAGGCACAAAGTCCTAGCTCAGAGCAAAATTGCTCCTACAACTCATTGATAAAATGATCACCTACCTCAGACTTGAACTCAAGTCATACAGCTAAGGTTATGGAGGATAGCCCCACCTCAGAGAGAATGAAAATCTTATAGATCAGGCACAAGTCCCTACCTAAGATCCAAATATGCATCCTACACTCAAACCCAAAGGTCCTACACTCAGAGAGGATGACACTCCTACAGCTCAGGAAAACTTCCCTACGTCAGGCACAAAGGCCATATAGCTCAGATCCAAAAGGATACTACCTCAGACCCAAAGGTCCTATAATTCAGATCCAAACCTAGATCCTACAGTTCGGCAAATCTGCCCAACCTCAGGCACAAAGGCCCTACAACTCAGACCCAAAATGATCCTACATAAATGAAAGGGGTTTTGTTTGTGTTGATTTGATACAGAGATATTTCTCTATGTCTACTCATTGAGCTGAGTTATCTCATCCCTAACTATCTTCTCAGCAATAAGAGAATGGTCTTTAATAAGTAAATGCTTATGTTTGAAGAACCTCAGACACCTGATTCTTAACTTGCTGAAGAAGATTGAAGGCTTGTCAGGTCTTGAGTTCTTCAAACAGCTAACCTAAACCTGCAGAAACTTGAAAGCTCTACTTCTCTTTCTTTATCAGAAGCTTATCTAATCTTGTTGTAGCAGAAGAAATTTCTACATCTAACTAGAATGAACTTTTAGATCAGCTGGATCGACTTCAAACTTCTAGCTCGGCAGCAATAGAGAGGAAGATGAAGTTAAACCGCAACATTACAAAAACAATCAAACCCTAAAAGTTATGTTGCTTCTTCTGAAACTGTCCCTTTATCTTCCGTCGATTAACGGTTCCACGAAGTAGTGGGGACCCCCTAAAATTGACAGTTGTGACATGCTATAACAGAAGAAGACATACAATAGGCCTCTGGCACTATTATGCATATTTTATAGCTTATCCGCAAGTAATTTGATCTTTCTTGACTTTTATTTACTTTGGATGACATCATTAGTTATGGAATTATCCAATTTCTCAGATTCACACCAGACGTTGAATGCGTTTAGTGAAAGTCCTTCACTCAATTAATCTAAACTTAGTCAAATTCCTACACCATCAGGAGTTAAGAGCATTGAGTGACTGGCTTCACTCAACGCCTATGGACTAGGCTGAAACATCTTTTACTGCTATGTAGTGAGAGTGTTGAGTGAAGCTTCATCACTCAACGCTTTTGTACTTAGTCGCTTCTTTATACTCTACCAGATTGTTGAGGCGTTGAGTGCGTTGAGTGAATAGGCTTCACTCAGCGCCACTAGACTCATACAGATATTTTTGTCTTCTCTTCTTGAGCTTTAACATCAAAAGGCGCCTTCGGCTTTGGCATTGATTGAGCTATCCTCACTCAATAATTATGGACTTAGCCAAATTTTCCTTGATAGAATCTCCAACTGATTGAGCTTGTCTCAACGCTACCTTGTATATGGCGTCGAGAGCTATAATCTTACGAAGCCTGTGGACTTAGTTGAATTTCAGCTTGCCAAAACTATGGCTTTGACAGATTTAGCTATACTCGACGATTATTGATATATGGAATTGAGTGAACTGCCATCACTCAACGCCTGTGGACTTAGCCACAGAATTACTTTGCTAACTGCATGACTTTTATTGTCCACTCCTTACTCAGCGTTGTTTGGCATCTGGCATTGAGTGAGCTTGCTTCACTCAATGCCTGTGGACTTAGGCGATTTTCAGCCTTTCCAGCATCTTTCCATTGCTTTTGGCATTGAGTGAAGTATCAACACTCAATCCCTGTGGACTTAGATAGATTTCTGTCTCTCCATAACTTTACTTTTGACCACCTATCACACCACTTAGAATACCTATCCTATCAATGTTATAAGGACTAACCTGCATGCATGAAGTTGAACATACATCAAATAAACTTAGGTGTATATCATTGACTTGTTTGACTTCTATAAATCTGGGACATTTTGGGCAATGGACCTAACATTCTCCCCCTATTTGAAGAAGTTAAAACCCTCAATCAAAATTCTGAGTCATTGACATACACTAACTTATGCAGCAATAAAACATTTAGTTAGAAAAACTTATAAGAAGAGAACAAGTTATAGTTACCACACTTTACTTGCCTACAGTGTGATCATCATCACATCCTGCTCCCCATGAATTGCTGCTGTCTTGCCTTGATAATTTTTATCATTTCCTTCTCATATCCTTCTCCTCCCCCTATTTGACTTCGATAAATAGTTAGGGAGGCATTAGCCTCTGATTATCATCTCCCCCTTTGAGAGTACAGATAATAAACTGGAAGTTGAATCTATCTCTACAAATGTTGTGCTTGCTCCCCCTCAACTGAATCATCTTCTATCATACATCCTGGTTGACATTTTAGCCTATACCATTCTGGATAGCAATTGAACCACTTGAAAAACATGATACCACAAAAGGTATACTATATGATAAATTTATGGGTAGTTAATCACCTAGAGGGGGTATGAATAGGTGTCTTTAAAATTCATTGTCACTTAGATTAATTGTTCTGCAGATATTTGAAAATATTCTTTCACTAGATCACAACATAAACAAATCTCAGAACACAGCACAAGGACAAGCAATCCATAATGTTGAAGCCAGAAACCCGACTTCTCCTAAAGTTTGGATCTAAAGTTACAGCTTGATGATTATTTTCTCCACGCTAATGCGTGTTTCCAATCGATGAGGGAAGTATACATATCGCTTGGAGTATGGAATCAAGTGTTGTATTTCGACTCGGGGCTTGTCGAGTACTTGTACTCATAAGAAAGAGCTAATATCTTATCAGAAGAAAATTTTGTTTTTCTTTTAAATGGAAAAGGAAGCGTTACACTAAGAAAGATAAATTCGATTTTGGGGAAGCTAGCACTTGATCTAGAATACCCATTGGCTAAAATAAACCTTCTTGAAAAATAAAGAAATGCGAGTTCTTAAATATACTCACTTAACCATGGAGGTTCCTAAAGTACAAAAGTGTCTCTCTTGAGCTCATGCTTTTGACTAAACTTATGTTGATCGATTAAGACATCTCGTCCAGTCGAAACCCCTAGGCTAGCTTTAGGCGGTGAAGCCCACTATTGGATTTGACTCCAATCTGAAAGATTTATATAATCCTCTCTCGAGGGGGCATACAACTCCTTTTATCTTTGAGTGATCTCCTCGTATCCACAACCTCTCGGTCATTTAGGATACGGATCTTAGATTGTAAACCATATCCGCGAAATATGTTTTCGACAAAATATAATTCAAAGATAAATCATTTGTGAGCCAGATTAAGAACAAGACACTTTTGATAAAAATGAAAAGTTTATTTTATTTCAAGGTTCATCATGATCAAGTGCTAAATGAAAATTAGCTACTCATCATGATTAGGGAATTACAAGATAAGGTAAGGAAATACATGATTAAAATGAAAAGCAAACTTGAATTCAAACTTTCACAATGCAAAAATAGACTAAGAAATTGAATATAAAGCAAAATAAAACATAAAGTACAAGACTCCAACTCTCCAAAATTGCCCCTGAGCATCTGAAGCTGTCGTGAATTTATAGGAAAAATTGTTTGTCGGTCACACCCCTAGGTCATGCCCGTGACCAAGGGCATGTCAGATCTGTTTCTAAAAAATGGCGGGAAGGTGAAAATGGCAGGAATAAAAGCTATTGATTGAGGCGTCACGCCCCCTGGCCATGCCCGTGACCAGTTAGTGTCAAGCTGGAAACCTAAATCTGGCGGCAACAGCAGGAACAGATAAGTTATTTGCTGGAAAATGCTTCTGACATGCCCTGGGTCATGCCCGTGATAGGGGCGTGTCATTTTAATCTGATGTGGCAGGGTTCTGACAGTTCTTCCTACAGTAGGCAGGTCTCGTGCAAGGGTGACATGGGCGTGTCCAAATTGACACGGGCATGTCAAAAGCGATACGGGCATGTCAAAAGCGACATTGGTGTGTATCTGGTAGCTCGACATTCTTCGAGCGGCAATATTGGTTCCTGTTATTATGCCTATAGGACATGCCTGAGGATGGCGTGGCACAGAGAGTGTCATGGGCGTGTCAAGGCTCTTCATTCGCAGGTCAAGGATTTGCGGTCTACATTCTTAGCTCCTTTGTGTCATGCCCTTGGACATGCCTAAGGAGGGCATGTCACAGGCCATATCTGGGCCGAGAAGGGGAAAATTCCAGTTTTGCTCCAAATAATGTATAGATTAGCCCTACAAGATTGAAAATAATTTTGTTAGAACAAATAAATATAAAATACAAAAGTAGTTAATTATAAACTTTAGATTATTAAATTGATATATAATATCTAATAATTAATAGAAAATAGTAAATGAAAAATTGAAATAATAAGAGTTATCAAATACCCCCATACTTGTCTGTTTGCCTGTCCCGAGCAAACAACTTCCTAAAGGGAGTAGAAAAATTTTATATGCTAGAAAAGAAAATTGAACCTAAGGAGTAAAATGCGAGTCTTATGCCTATGCTTGTAGTTATTTTGGGAGAAAAGCTTACTCAGCATACAAATTAGGTTTTTATTTTTCTTAAAATGTGTTTCCACTATTATTTTTACTTTTAAAATATAAATATGGTAAATCTTAAAATTATATTTAGGGAGAATATACCGTGTGTACTAAGATAACATTGCAAAAATGAAGATCAAGATACCCTCCAAATAAATCCATCAATGTCAATGGTCATAGGCTTGCCCTTTCACACTCTCGCCACGACACTAGTTCAACTTATAAACATAAATCAATAGGAATTAATATGATTGAAACGTAGGCTTAGGTTTCTGGAGAGGGTGGTCAAAGATAAAAGTGAGGGCTAGTCACACCAAAACCTATAGAGAGCTTGCACAAAAAAATTTGCTATGGATTTAAGAACTAAGAAAAATTCCTAATCCTTTTGTTTTTTTTCTTTTTTTTTTCTTTCAACTCTCTTATCATGTTGAAAATTTTCTTCTACCTCTTCATTTTTTTCATAATATTTTTTTATTTATCTTTATTTTGAAGAGGAAAGAAGAATAAATCAACTCTTTTTTATATAAGAAAAGAGCGACTAAAAATAAAAAGGCTCCTAATCACTCACAAATCGTGTTTGTATATCTATGTTCAAGCTTGGTCTTAGGTATGCAATTAGGTTGCTTTTTAGGCTTTGATAAAATTCTTGGTGGAGCTAAAAAAAAGATAGGATAATAGACTCAAAATGGCTTAACAAAGATAAAATTTTAGGTACGGGTGCAAAGTCTCAAACTGGACAAAAGAAGTGCTTAATTCATATTTATGCTAATGAGTTTAAGTTATGCAAAGTCTTGAGAATAGCTAGATGGCAAGTTCTTGACATCGGGAAAGAATACCTCTTTTCTTAATCCGCGAAATATCTCTCTAGTAAACTTCTACTTACTCACCTAAATTATTTTCGATTTGACTGGATTTCAAAATGAAAGTAAAATAAAATATTTCCATGCATTTAGAAAAATGAAAATCTAATTGTATGTTGAATATTTAAATCTACATAAAATTCTACTTACATGTGGACTTAACTAGAAACACAGCATGGCCAATAGTTTTACTCCAAAATTAAAAATTTCAATTAAAAAAATCAAAATTCTCTAAACACTATATAAAAGTTAAATTACTAGGAATTTTGCATGTGAATAAATATAGAAATAACGGCCTCTCAAATTAAAAATTAAACCTTATTTTTTGTTACTTCTAACACTTCCCGAGGTATACCCTGTGAAGGGCTCTCACCGGTACTAGGAGATAAGATGGGGTGATATCCCAAACATCCCTTTTTATGAAATTTAATTTTCAATTTTCTAAGTTTTTATTTTTTTAAAATTTTTTAATTTTTGAAAAACAAAATACATAACAAAATATTATTTTTGATTTTTTTTTGATATATTTATATCTTTTAAGTTTTTAATTTTTGAAAAAAAAAATTTGTGTATGTTTTTTTAGAGAAATATCCCTTCCCCATACTGAAGCAATACATTGTCCCCAATGTATAAATGAGGAAAAGAAAGAAAAGGAGACTTCCCTGAAGTTGTCAAAGCAGCACCAAAAGGTACCTATAAGACATTAGCAAAGCAAAACATAATATTTTATAAATTTTTCATAATAAAAAAACAAATACATGAAAATAAAAGCAGATATATAGATACAGAGATAGACGATCAGCTACAACTTTAAAGAAAAGAAAAGAAAACTACTCCTGGTCGAGAGCATCCCCGGGCTGCTGATAGAAAGTTCGCATGACCGCGAACTTGCATGTAATATGCTCCACAGAAGAAGTGTGACTCTGCTCCAGTGCAGTAAAGCGTCCATCAAAATGAGTGAAACGACAATTGAAATGAGTCTGCATCTGGTCTAAACAAGTGTGAATTAACCCAAATTGATGATCCCATTAATTTGGAGGATTGGGCGCTGGGGTAGAGTGCTGCGGTGGTGGCAAAATCTGGGGAGAGTGATGAGTACCACTGGGACCGACAATAAGATCAAGATCAAGATCCCCGCCACCGACTGATGGGAGAATAGCCTCAAACTCGCCATCATGTTGGCATGCTAGGCCATGATCCTGAAGGGTCGGGATTTGGTGGACCTATGGCATGTGTATACAGGTCAGCTGCGAAAGGGCATCCCAAAGGCCAGTCTGCTTGGTGAGGAAAGTAATAAAATTGCCTCAATGCACTGCTCCCAATCTCACATTTTCATCCTGATGACGGAAGAAAATTGCGAGCATATTACCAAGGTTGAGTGGGACTGAGTAAAACATACTATATAAATATAGTAAATCTTCCCGAGACACCACACTATGACTATCGTCGCGACCGTTAAGAGTAGAGGTGACGAGGTTATGGAGAATGCGCAAAAGGGGGAAATGAGGTGGCTGCTCTTTGATTTATTTGGGGTGTAGGGAGCAGTGTCATTATAGATTTCTGACCAAAATGTGAGCAGGTTGAAATAGGAAGGAAAATCAGTTTTGAGGTCGAGATAGGCGGGAGAATGGGAAAATGCCTCCGAGAAAAATCCCATGACGACATTGAGTTGGTGGTTGGTGAGCTGATGCATCATCCCACCCAAGTAAAAGACGATGAAATAGTCACTCGCTGCCCAACGGAATTCAAAGGAAGCCAAGAACTCAATTGTAAGCTCAAGAAAAGCCAGATTTGAAATAGAGAAGAGGGGAGTCCATTCCGTGGTGGATTGAAATTCCCAAACCAACTCCGTCGCTCTGAAGGTGGCGAGGATCGCCCAGTCCAAGATCCGGAAAATGCCAAAGGGTTTGGTCCTACTTGTTGGAGTTTTTAAAGAGGAGCATGGCTTACGTAGAGGCGGGATCAGCGAGGTGCTCTAAGTAAGTTGCCGTGGAACGAGTGTGGTGGCGAGGCATGATGTGAAAAAAAATGAAGAGTACTTTTCGGCCACAAGGAGAAAGGAATATGGGGTTTGATGAGTGGAGGTGTAGAGAGAAGAGAAGGGGTTGAATTCCTATTTATAGGAATTCACGGGTCGGTCACGCCCCCTATCACGCCCGTGATAGGGGGCGTGCCAAGCACAGGCTAATACGAGAAGGAATCTGAGGTCTGCCACCTCGGATTCGCGGGTCACGCCCCAGAGTCACGCCCGTGACTCTAGGGCGTGAAGGGGTTTTTGTATGGGTCTGTGCGGGAATCCGAGGCATTGGACTCGGATTCCACTGTCACACCCCCGGTTCACGTCCTTGACCATCAAGTGTTTCAACAAAATTTTAACACGCCGTGGGAATTCGAGGTGAGATCTGGTCAATGCCTCGGATTCCCGTGACACGGGCATGACATGCCCATGACCATCTTTGTCACGCCTGTGTCATGTCCGAAAGACGGACGGGAAAATGGTGCATACGAAAAAATCCGTGGGTTTCGCAAAATACGCAAAACACACCTCCGACATGCCCGTGACCTGCGGGTCAAACCCGTGACAGGGGCGTGTACGAGAAAAAACAACAGATTTTTTTTTTATTTTTGTTTTTTTTGTTTGTTTTTTTTAGATTCAAATAAACTAGAATAAAATTAAAGTTACCGACTTGAAGAATCATATAGACTTGACGCTCGACCCTGACCGATCGTCATCCTTTTATGTCCTTCAAACATGCAAAAACTTAAAAATAAAATTTACACTAAGAAAATATAAGGTAAAAGATAACCATGGGGTGCCTTCCACAAGCGCTTTGTTTATGGTCATTGAGCTCGTCCTTAGTGGTGTACTCGTACTATGGGTTTGACTCCATTATGTTGTCCAATTGTTCGTTAATATTATCACCTAAAAAAATAATTTCAGCCGGTGCCCATTCACTTTAAATTCTCCTCTTTCTTGGTACAAAATAAGCATCGTCCGGTAAGGCCAAACCTCCTTTACGACAAAGGGGCTGGACCAACGAGACTTATGTTTTCCCGAAAATAAGCGCAAGCGCGAGTTATAAAGAATGACTTGGTCTCTCGGTTAGAAGTCCTTTGGGTGCTTAATTTTTTTATCATGATAAAATTTGGTGCGCTCCTTATAGAGTTTATTATTCTCATAAGAGAGGGAGCGCCACTCATCGAACTCATTAATTTGGAATTTACAAAGCTCGGAGGACAAATTTTCATCAAGATTTAAAAATTTAAGTTCCCAAAACGCACGTTGTTCAAGCTCAACCGGTAAATGGCAAGCTTTCCCATAGACCAATCGATATGGAGTACAACCGATAACTGTTTTATATGTAGTCTGATATGCCCATAGAGTATCATCAAGCTTGGCCGACCAATCCTTTCTACTTGTAGAAACCATTTTTTGTAATATACAGTTGATTTCACGGTTAACTACTTCTACCTGGCTACTTGTTTTAGGGTTATAAGGGGTGGCTAACATATTTGTAACTCCATATTTAGATAAAACCTTAGCGAATTGTGCATTACAAAAGTGGATGCCCCTATCACTAACTATTGCCCGCGGTGCTCCAAATTGTAAAAATAGTATTTTAAGAAATTGAGTCACGACTCAGGCGTCATTAGTGGGAAGGGCTTGCGCTTCCGCCCACCTTAAAACGTAGTCGACAGCCACCATAATATATTTATTTCCATAGGACATTGGTAGCGGTCCAACAAAGTGATCTCCCATAAATCAAAAACTTCAATTTCTAAAACTAAATTTTATGGCATTTCATCGCGACAGGAAATATTACCTAAGCGTTGGCATTGTTCACAATGACTTACATGGGCGTGAGCATCCTTGAAGATGCTTGGCCAATATAAGCCTGCTTCAAGTACTTTCCGAGTCGTCCGATTATCTTTATAGTGCCCACCAACGAGCCCCTCGTTTCAATTTTGTAGAATTTGGGCGCCTTCCTCAAGAGAAACACACCTCCGTACTACTTGGTCCACGCAAACACGAAAAAGAAAGGGATCCTCCCAAAAATAATTTTTCAAATCGAAAAATAATTTCTTCTTTTCTTGATAAGAAAAACCATTCGGGAGGAATCTCGCAATAAGATAGTTTGCAAAATCGGCCAACCAAGGAGTGGGGAGAGTAATTACCTTATGAATAGCAAGAAGGCGCTCCTCAGGGAAAGCGTCGTCAATGTCCTCCTAAATAATCTCCTCCAAATTGGGATTCTCCAACTGAGAAAGATGATCAGCCGCCAAAATCTCCGCTCCTCTCTTGTCATGAATCTCCAAATCAAATTTTTGGAGGAGTAAGATCCACCTAATCATTCGTGGCTTTGCATCTGTTTTTGTTAGTAAATATCTCAAAGCCGAATGATCGGTAAAAACAATAATCTTGGACAATGTTAGATTTGAGGAGAATTTATCAAATGTGAAAATAATAGCTAATAATTCTTTTTCGGTGGTCGAGTAATTTTCCTGTGCAGCGGTTAGTGTTTTGCTCGCATAATATATAAGATGAAATTTTTTATTTATGTGTTGTCCTAAGACCATACCTACGACAAAACTACTAGCATCACGCATGATCTCAAAAGGAAGTTCCTAATTGGGAGCGATCATGATAGGTGTGTTTATAAATTTTTCTTTAATAAGAGAAAAAGCATGCAAACAATTTTCATCAAAAAGAAACGACGCCTCTTTTTCTAAAAAGTGAGTAAGAGGCTTAGTTATTTTAGAAAAATCTTTAATAAACTGGCGATAGAAACCGACATGCCCCAAAAAACAACGAATGGCCTTGACATTTGAAGGGGGATGTAGCTTTTCTATAGTTTCAATTTTTGCTTTATCTACCTCTATGCCCTTGCTCGAAATTTTATGGCCTAAAACCAAACCTTCTCGTACAATAAAATGGCACTTCTCCCAGTTTAAAACTAGGTTCATGTCCTCACATCTTTGGAGTACACGGGAAAGGTTTGCCAAACATAAATCAAACCAATCTCAAAAAACTGATAAATCGTCCATGAAAACCTCCATGATATCCTCCACTAGTTCATCAAAGATCGCTAGCATACACCTTTGGAAGGTTGCCGGCACATTGAATAAACCAAAGGGCATTCTTCGATAGCGAAGGTTCCAAACGAACAAGTGAAGGTTGTTTTCTGTTGGTCCTCGGGCGCGATTGGAATTTTGAAATATCCCGAAACACCGTCAAGAAAACAATAAAAAGAGTTCCCTGATAACCGATCAAGGATTTGGTCAATGAATGACAAAGGAAAATGATCCTTACGGGTTGCATCATTTAATTTACCGTATTCTATGCACACCCGCCATCCGATAACAGTTCAGGTAGGGATTAATTCATTCTTATCATTAGGCACTACCGTTAACCCTCCTTTCTTAGGCACCACTTGGACCAGACTCACCCAAGTGCTATCCGAAATCGGATAGATTATGCCCGCATCTAATAATTTTATTAACTCCACCTTAACTACCTCCTTCATGTTAGGATTTAGCAGACTTTGAGGTTAAATAGTTTTATGAGCATGTTCTTCTAATAAAATTTTGTCTGTGAAAAAGGAGGGATTAATCCCTCTCAAATCCGTAATCTTCCACAAAATAACGAGAAGTTTACTGTTACTAATGTCTATAACTGCACGCGAGGAGGCCAGAAAAGGGCGACCAAGAATAAGTGGTAACACGGTGTCCTCTTCGATGTCAAAGATGACGAAATCTACCGGAAAGATAAATTTGTCAACTTTGACAAGCACATCCTAAATAATCTCCATAGGGAGCTTGACATACCGATCCGCTAATTGAATGCACATTCTTGTGGGTATAGGCTCTCCTAATCCCAATTTATTCACTAAAGAATAAGTCATTAAATTAATTTAGGCGCCTAGATCGACTAACGCACGTTTTACTAATAAATCACCAAATAAACAAGGAATAGCGAAACTCCCGGATCGTGTAATTTCTTTGGCAATTTCTTAAGTAGAACTGTCGAACACTCCGCGTTCAACTGAACCGGGGAGATATCCTCAAGTTTATTTTTATTTTATAAAAGATCCTTGTGATACTTGGCATACTTCGGCATTTATGCGATCACTTCGCAAAACGGTAAATTTATTTGAATTTGTTTAAACATATCTAAAAATTTACCATTATGCTCATCCACCCTGTCTTTTTGCATTCTAGACGGATAGGGGAGAGGTGGTTGATAAGCTTATGGTTTATTAGAATTAGAAGGCTTAAGCGGAGGAGAATATGAAGAAATTGTTACCTCCGTATCAACCGGAATTGGAGAAGTGGTTACCTCCTTCCCACTCCTTAGAGGGATGGCTTTGGCTTACTCCTTTGGGTTAGGCATCATATCACCCTGTAGTGCTCCTTGTTGGAGATCAGAGAGCATTTTAGCGATTTGCCCAATTTGGTTCTCCAAATTACGAAGGGATCCGATGAGATTCCAGATATTGGCATCATTTGCAGTCATATATTTGGTGAACAACTAATCGAGATTAGGAGCTTTTGGAGCCTGTGGATGGAAATAACTAGGTGGAAATATGTTTGGTGGGCGCGCCGTGTTCCCCGAATTACTCCAAGAGAAGTTGGGGTGATTCCTTATACTCAGGTGATAAGTATTACCATAATTATTACCTGAATTAAAAGGTAACCGATTCGGATTACCCATGTAATCCATAGGTTCGGCAATAGTAGAAGGATCCCAATATTGGGGTTCATAGGTATGTGTAGATGAGGAAGCAGACATCTCGTTCATTTGTTTTTGTAGTTTCTCAACCTGGAGATATAAACTAGAAACCGTATCCATTTCGTACATCCCGACCGGTTTAGGTGGACGAGACCAGGGTGAAATCCACTGATACGTATTCATGTTCATATCTTCTATAAGTTCCTTGGCGGCCACTGGTGTCTTGTTATTTAACATTCCACCGGCGGTGGAATCAATATGTTGCCTCATTTGCTGATTGGGGCCATTATAGAATATTTGCACTTGCTACCAATCGGGGATTGCATTATGCAGACAATGGCGAATCAATTCCTTAAATCGCTCCCAAGTATCATATAACGTTTTCGTATCAACTTTGGAGAAATATGTAATATCATTGTGCAATTTAACCATATTAGCGGGAAGAAAATATTTCGTGAGAAATTTTTCGTCATCTCAGCCCAAGTAGTGATGGAGCCTCTTGGTTGAGAACCCAACCACTGCTTAGCCTTGGTGCGCAAAGAAAAAGAAAAAAGTCTTAGCCGAATGGCATCTTCGGAAACCCCGTTAATTTTTAAAGTATCGCATATTTCTAAAATATTATAAATATGCGCATTTGGGTCCTCATTTTGAAGCCCATAAAATTGTACTTATTGTTGTACCATTTGAATGATGCTTGGCTTCAATTAAAAGTTATTGTTCGCAATTGCGGGGTGAACAATACTTGATTGCGCCTCATATAAATTCGCCCAGGCATAATAGGACATAGTCTGTTCTTCGGCCATATTTGGATTTGGGTTACCCAAATTAGAAGAAAATTGAGAAGAGGGGGAGGTAGAAGAAGAAGAAGAAGACGAAGACGAGGATGAAGAAGAAGAAAAAGTGTTACCTACTGATTCCTCAACAAAATCTGGAGAATTGTGATCATAGAGTCTTAGGCATCGCCGTAAGCTTTGCTCGATCTCCAGATCCAAGTCAAATAGATTTTACGGATTCTCACGGGTTATTGGGTCCGGCGTTCCTTCACTTGACTTGTGGCGCTCTGCTAATTATATAAAAAATTAAGTAGCACCCTCTACAACAGTCCGGGCTTTTGGTGCAGTTAGGTATGCGCTTGATCCTACAATTGGTATCAGATGAGGTCACGGGTTCAAGACCGGGGGGGGCGCTATTAAATCCCGATTTTTTCCTTCTACCAGTGTTGGTCGTGTGGGTAAGGCAACCGTGGACAAGTGGTAACCCCACCTCTGAGATGTGTGGGCCATGTGGTAACCCCACCTCTGAGCAGACGGGTTATGATGGATACCAGGGGGGATTTTTAGGTCCGGCATTCCTTCACTTGACCCATGGCGCTCTGCTACTTATATAAAAAATAAAGTAGCACCCTCTCCAACAGTCTGGGCTTTTGGTACAGTTGGGTATGCGCTTGATCCTAAACGGGTCATACACCAAAATAAAATAAAAGTAAAAGTTTTAAGATTTAAAAATTTATATAAAAAAATTTCCCAGACTTCCCAAGGGCTACCCAATGACGGGTTTGCAAGGTACTAGGCGGTATTGCGGGATGAAAACCCGCCATGGCACATTCACAAGAAACTTTAATTATAAAAAATTAAAGTTTAAACTTTTAAAGAAAACAAACAAAATATAAAAATGAAAAAATTAATAGATTCTTGCTTTCAAAATACCAACAAAGAAATTCCCCGGCAACGTCGCCAAAAACATGATGATTATTTTCTCCATGCTAATGCGTGTTTCCAATCGATGAGGCAAGTACACCTATTGTTCGGAGTATAGAATCAAGTGTCGTATTTCGACTCGAGGCTTGTCGAGTACTTGTACTCACAAGAAAGACCTATTATCTTATCGGAAGAAAAGTTGGTTTTTGTTTAAAACGGAAAAGGAAGTGTTACACTAAGAAAGCTAAATTCGATGTTGGGGAAGCTAAAAAGTAATCTAGAATCCCCTTGGGCAAAAATAAACCTTCTTGAAAATTTAAGAAAAGCGAGTTCTTAAATTTACTCACTCGACCGTGGAGGTTCCTAAAGTACAAAAGCATCTCTCTCGAGCTCATACTTTTGACTAACCTTAGGTTGTTCGATTAAGACCTCTCGGCCAGTCGAAACCCCTAACCTTGCTTTAGGAGGTGAACCCCACTATTGGATTTGACTCAAATCCGGAAGATTAATGTCGTCCTCTCTCAAGGGGTGCATGCAAATCCTTTTATATTTGAGTGATCTCCTCGTAACCGCAACCTCTCTGTCATTTAGGATACATATCTTATATTGAAAACCATATCCGCGAAATATGAATTCAACAAAATATAATTCAAAGATAAATCGTTAGTGAGCAAGATTAAGAACAAGACACTTTTGATAAAAATGAAAAGTTTATTTTATTCTAAGGTTCATCATGATCAAGTGCTAAATGTAAATTAAATACTCATCATGATTAGGGAATTACAAGATAAGGTAGGGAAAGACATGATTAAAATGAAAAGAAAACTTGAATTGAAACTTTCACAATGCAAAACTAGAGTAAGAAATGGAAAATACAGCAAAATAAAATAGCAAACTACAAGACTCCAACTCTCCAAAATCGCCCATGAGCATCAAAAATGATTAGGGAACAACAAAAATGATTACAACTAGGAAATGGACGTTATGAGTGAATGGAAAGAAGTTAACTACTGCTACAATACTAATAAGAAAATATTACAGGAAATGAAAGTGCATTGCATGAAAATAAAAGCTAGAAATGGAGGGAGAGAGAGAGCAAAACATGAAAATAAAAACACTAAAACCCTAAGAAATGAACTAGCTGCACCTCCCCTCTCCCCAAAAGTTGGTCTGGAATGCTTTGAATGGCCTGGTATTTATAGAGTTTTCCCACGGGTTGGTCACACCCTAGGTCACGCCCGAGTAGGGCGTGACAGGTACAGATTTGACCTCGGGCGCTGGATTCTGGCGGGAATGATGATTGCTTCTGTACGATGGTGGTCACGCCCTAGGTCACACCCGTGATAGGGGGCGTGTCAGGCACGTCAAGTGTCAATCACTTGTTGGAAATCCATCAGACATCTGAAAAATACGGGACATGCCCAATGACACGCCCAGGGAGTGCATGTTAGGAGGGCGTGACAGTACTGTTTGCGTGTAGTAGTGGAGAAATCATTGAATGTGGTGGCAGGCTTCGGGATGAGGGTGACACGCCCTGTGACACGCCCATGGAGGGCGTGTCAGGGGGGCGTGATAGTGGATTTTTTGATGGAAATTCCATCTAGCAGCTATCAACCTCAGTATAAGGTTACATTCCCGGTGACACGCCAAGGGAGGGCGTGACAGGGGGGCGTGTCAGAGGATTTGTGGCTGAAAACTTGTGGAAACCTGCAAAAATAGAAAATATATATTAGTTATATTATTTACATAAAAAGAAACCTAAAAATAAATAAAGAAAGAGATTTAAAATGAATATAATATATTTTTAACCTAATAAATTAAGCTAAAATATGCATCATCAAATTCCACCATACTTATTATTTTGCTTGTCCTCAAGCAAAGACTACGAGTTAGAGAAAATAAAGAGTATTAATTGAAAAGTTTAAAAATACTATAAACGCGACGGGAATTTAGAGGTAGAGAAATTTTGAAAAAGAACCGAAAATTCCCACTTTTACTTAACACAGAATTTTATAAATTTTACTAAATATAAAAACAAATCATCCAAATTTTTTACAAAATTTAAACTTAATAAAGCAATGAGTAAAAAGCGTACTGAGTCACTACTAATGTCTAAGAGACAAATTAAAACCATAGTCAATCAAGACAAAGTTCAATATTTTTATAAAAAAAACACTTACTCAATCTAGTTTCTCGCTACTATACTAAAAAGTAAACAAAGAAAGCATGAATCACTAGGGCTTTAATTAGGCGTACAGTTAGGCAATCGTTTTTAAGGGTGCGATATTCAAAAAGATAAACATGTGGAGTATTTGCACACTTAAAACAAAAAGAAAATGAGCTTTGCCAAAAAAGATAGCCAAAATAAATACACTTTTTCTTTTTCATTTCTTTTCTTTTACTTTTTTCATCAAATATTTTTCTCATTTTTTAATTTTTTTTCTTTTTTTGATACTTAAAAATTTCCACTTTTCTAGTAAAAGATAATACAAGGATCCTCCACTAATTTTTTCAAAAAGATGCACATTAGCAATTAAAACTCATAAATAAATTTAAAGTGTGCATATAGGTAAGCTATTTGGCCGTTGTTAAATAAAAAGTGGGGCTACAAAAAGAAAAGGAAAAGGCACAAAATGGCTAGCAACGATTATTGTTAGGCGGGTTGCAAAGGCTTAAATGTTTCAACTGAAATGCCTAAATCATTTTCATGCTTCCTAAATCTACTCAAAGTAAAGCTTTGAAATTTTAAAAGAGAAAAAGCACAAAAAATAAAAAAATAGAGATTTTGATTTCATGAAAACAATGATAATAAGCGTCTAGACCGGTTTGTGTCTACTACACTTAATACTAATTAAAGTTTAAAAAGATTTTAATAAGGAAAAATAAAGGATGATAGGTTTTATAAAAGTAAAAGAAAGGCTAAGGAAATATGAATAAAAATTAAAGAAATGTTTCAAAGATAGCATACTACCCTAAATAGGAACACTGCATGGCAAAAATTAACTGAATTTAATTTTGGATTTTTTTCAAAAAATTTTATATATTTTTTTGGATTTTTCATAAAATATTATTTATTTATTTCTTTATTTTTCAAAACATTTTTATATTTTTTTTTTATTTTTCTAAAGTAAACTACTAAGGGAACACTCCCACATACTAAAGTTAAATATTGTCCCCAATGTTTAAAGTTAAGTATAAAGAGAGTTGAGAAAAGAGAGAGAAGAAGAAAAAGAAATGCAAAGAAAAGGAAAAGATGCTTCCCTAGCGCTTGGTGCCCAGACATTGAAAAATGCATCCCCCCAAACTTGAGTAAAGACTGTCATGACTCCAAGTTGAGAAGAGAGAAGCGGCACAAACACGCGGGAGCTTATTATTTAAAAAAAACGAATAAGCAAGGGGTTCCTCCCAAGAGCGCTCTTTGTTTAAAACATCATTGAGCTCGACATTCTTGGTTAGCTAAATGGAAAATAAAAAGAGAAATGTAATGGCAGCTCTCGCAAAATGTGTTTCTGCGCGAGTGCCAAAACAAATTTTTTTAAAAAAATATTTTTTTGTATTTTTTTATTTTTTAAGTTATGCAAAAAGGAAAAAGATTTAGAAAAAGAAAATTTGTTAGTAAAAGAAAATAAACTATTAGAAGGGGAAAAAGAAGAAGATTTAGAAACTGAATTTGAAGGAAAAATAAAAGAAGAAAAGAAAGTGGAATTTTCACAAGGAGGGGGGAGAGAAGAAAAAAAAAGAAGAAGGCGGCGGTTGATCACAAGAAAATGATTTGATAGAAAGATCTGGTTGCTCCACTTGAATATCAATCATTTCCATAGATTGGGAGCAAATCGGGATATCCGAATAATCAATCTCCTCGAAAGATCGAACACAAGAAAGTTCGTCTTCCTCTGAAACTTGAAAAAAAAATCGGGATATGGGGGGAAATTTCCTCCTCGAGAGGTTGAAGGCACAATGGAATTTTTGAATAATCGTCTTCCGCGAGTGATTGAAGGCACTGCGGAATATCTGATGATTCATCATTCGAAAGATAAATAGCGGGAGGAGGTAAATAAAAAGATACGGTCTCAGAAGCTAAAGCGTCAAAAATCACATTGAAGTGAGCATTGATGTGTGCATCAAATGCTATAGAATCAAAAATGACTTCATTTTCGCTAGAATCAAAAACTTGAGGCGCGCAAACTTGCGCAGAAAAAGCGGAGAAATCTTGAGATGGAATGGGTTGATGATCACCTTGGCCCCAAGAATGATCAGGGTGTTTCCACCCTGAGTAGTTCAATGTAGGGCTAGGATCAAAATGTCCATTCAAGAAATTTCCAGAAAAATTAAAACCAGAAACATTCGGAGGAGATTGGTATAAAGGCGTTTGAAAACCATCGTAACCCCATGAAAAATAATTCGAGGACGGATTAATTTGGCCAAATTGATTCGATCCGAAAGGGATAAAATCATGGGGAGATGAAGGATATCTTACCCAACACTCCTCGCGAGAGTGACCGAACTCTCCATAATTAAAACAAAGACTAACCATTTCAAAAAAAAATCAACCGCGAAAGAGGGGCGAGAGAGAGAGATAAAAACAAAAAAAATGATAAAATTAATAGCTATCCTTTTTACAAAATATCAAAACATTCCCCGTCAAAGTCGCCAAAAACTTGATACTAAGAATCGCAAAGGTGGTGAGAGGGTTAGAAGAGAAGAGAAGGTGGATGTGGTGGTAGAGAATATTTTCCGATTCTATATCCGATGAAGACAAGCATACTTTATCGTTTATAGTATAGGATACTAAAGATTAATATCAAGGTCGTATTTCCTTGGGGTGTAATGATTACTTCTACTTCGAGCAGATCACTATTATTTTATCAATTAATTTTTTCTATTAATTACTAAACTAAAAAGAGAAATAAAAATATTAAGCTAAAAAGAAAACAAAAAACTTGCAGAATAAAAAGAGTTAGAGCTAGTGATAAAGGGTTAGTACTCAATCTTGAATCACTTTGAAATAGGAAAAACAAAATGAAATAACAACTAATTCTAAGTAAAGTAAAACTACCTTGACTTTGGAGTTTCCCGAAGCATGAACGTGCTTCTGTTGAAGTCACGCCCACCTGAGTTTAAGAAGGTCTTACCAAACTCTCATCTGTATCGGAGACCTAAAGATCGCCTTAAGTGGTGAACCCCGCTATTGGATTTCACTCCAATCCAGGAGATTTTGACGTCCTCCTCTCTCGAGGGCTGCGTGCAATTCTCTTTACTGTTGGGTGATCGATTCAATCTACGAGCATCTCGGCTAACGAAGATTGAAAACCCAAATGGAAACTATATACTGGCAATATAGTCCCACTAAATAAAAACCAAGAGTAAATCAAAAGTGATTTTTTTTAAGAAGAAAAAGAAGCTAAAACATCATAACTTGATCAACCCATTCTCAAATCATCGCGATCGAGTACAAATGGGGATTAGTTAATCATGGTAATAGGGAAAGAGAGGGGTAAATAATAAAGTGCATGAAAACTAAAGAGAGAGAGAATATAAAGAAAGGAAATGCTAACTACAATTTTATTAAAAACAAAAATGATTACAACTAGAAAATGGACGTTACGAGTGCATGAAAGAAGCTAACTACTGCTACAATACTAATAAGAAAAGATTACAGAAATGAAAGTGCATTGCATGAAAAAAAGCTAGAAATAGAGGGAGAGAGAGATGAAAAAATGAAAATAAAAACACTAAAATCCTAAGAAATGAACTAGTTGCTCCTCCCCTCTCCCCAAAAGTTAGTCTTGTATGCTTGGAATGGCTTGGTATTTATAGAGTTTTCACATGGGGTGTTCACACCCTAGGTCACGCCCGAGTAGGGAGTTATAGTGCGTGTGATAAGTACGGAGTTGACCTCGGGCGCTGGATTCTGGCGGGAATAATGATTGCTTCTGTACGATGGTGGTCATGCCCTGGGTCACGCCGGTGATATGGGGGCATGTCAGGTGCGTCAAGAGTCAATCGCTGGTCGGAAATCAATCAGACATCGGAAAAAGGCGGGACAGGCCCTATGACACCCCCAAGGAGGGCGTGTCAAGAGGGTGTGACAGTATTGATTGCGTGCAGTAGCGGAGAAAGCATTTAATGTGGTGGAAGGCTTCAGGATGAGGTTGACACGCCATGTGACATGCCCATGGAGGGCGTGTCATGGGGGCGTGACAGTGGATTTTTGGTGGGAAATTCCATCTGGCTGCTATCAACCTCAGGATCAGGCTACACGCCCTATGACATGCCCAGGGTGGGCATGTCAGGGGGAGTGTCAAAGTATTTGTGGTTGAAAACTTGTGAAAACCAGCAAAAATAGAACATAAACATTACTTATATTATTTACATAAAAAGAAACCTAAAAATACATAAAGAAAGAGATTTAAAACAAAATCATTTGTTTTTACCCTAATAAATTAAGCAAAAATATGCATCATCAGGCACGCCCCGTGCAAGGGTGACACTAGCGTATCAAAAGTGACACGGGCGTGTATATGGTTGCTTGACATTCTTCGAGTGGCAATGCTGGTTCTTATTGTCACGCCTATGGGACACGCACAAGGATGGCGTGGCACAGGGCGTGGTACAGGGCGTGTTAAGGCTCTTTCTTCGCAGGTCGACGATTTGCGGTCGATGCTCTTAGCTCCTTTGTATCACTCCCTGGGACACACCCAATGAGGGTGTGTCACGGTGCGTATTTGGGCTGAGAAGGGGAAATTTAAGTTCTCCTCCAAATAATCTATAGATTAGCCCTACAAGATTGGAAATAATTTTGTTATAACAAATAAATATAAAATATAAAAATTAGTTAATTATAAACTTTAGATTATAAAATTGATATATAATATCTAATAATTTATAGAAAATAGTAAATGAAAATAGAAATAATTAGAGTTATCACAACTCTCACCTAATCTTCTCGAATCCCTTCCTTGACGTGAGTCTCGAGGACTAGAAACAGTTTGTGGGCTTCAACTTGGATGTCCCACTTCTTACCCAGAAGAATTTGAAATCCTTCCCATCCCTAGCCAGTGCTGAGCTAGGCGCCTTAGAGATGCAAGAAGAAGCAAATCCGCACTCTCTTCTTCTTCTCTCTCTCTCTTGCTTGAACCGACCTGAAATTACTAAAATACCCTGGACTAGGTCTGCCAACAGCCAAACTTCATAGCTCTGAAGGGATATACGCAGACCCCAAGGGGAAAAAAGATAAAAATAGTTGGGGTAAAAGAGTAAAAATCCCCCCTTGGGGGTAGGAAAGTAAAAATGCCTCTTTCTCATATGGCGAGTGAGAAAATGCCTGGCGGGGGAGAGGAGCCTATCAATTTGCCTCGTGAATCCCCCACCCCATGAGTAGTTCATCTCACTACTAGTTGTAGGCATATGCCACTAGAGCAATCTCTCCGTGAGAGGTCAGCGTACTCAGCGAGAGCCTTCTCACCTGCTCCGCTTTTCCCCTCTCGCCTATCATGTTTTCCCTTTTTGGAGTGTTGGCAAGTGAACCCGGTGGTCTGCTCGCCTTTACAATCCTCTTATCCCTAACTCAAAGCTCTTATCTGAATTGTCTCCTATGAGTTTGAGGTTGTACACAATCCCCGCTCTTTTCGAGGTTGCCTCAAACTCGGAAAGAAAGTCCAACCGAGGCTCGCTATGCCGAAATTCATTTATAAGAGAATCTTTTGTGGGGCCCCCTCTGGGGCCTATAAATATGTGACACCCATCCTAGTATGGAGATGGTCTCTTCTCTCACATCTTCCACCGTCGTCAAGTCACATAGTCAGAGCTTTAGAGAATGTGCTGCAATGGTCCGAAAACAAAACAAATCTAATCTGGCTGCTCTGGCCCCAGTTTCGGCTCGCACCCCTACTCTGTTACCTTCGTCATCTCTCCTAAAGAAGAAAAAAACCATCGGCCTCCCTTCTCGTTCGACAGGTGATTTCTTGACTCGTGTCTTTCTCTTATCTCTCCTCCTCTTTTTTTTCTATCTTCTTGCTTATTCATTTCATACATGTTCAGGGAGATCCTTCCTATTCGCCCAAGCCTACGAATACACCTGATATTACCTAAATAAATCACCAAGACTCTGACTCGCCTTAGTAATCCACCCCTCTTGCTGTGAAGAATGAATATCCCTCGTAACTCGCTGAGACCTCTCGCATCCCAAGTAAATGAACTAAACTTGCCCTTTCGCTTCATACAAACTTTTATTCCCCTGCCTGGTGTGTTCGAGGCCACTGGACTAAACCTTTCATCTGTGAAACTCGCGGCCTCCCAACCTTCTTGTGAGAACACCCCTCATCCTGTTCCTTGGCTTCTTCCTGCGCAGGTACCTAAATCAACTCGGCAAAAGAGGACTCCTTCGTACAACATGCCTTCTCTCCTCCTCCTTACCCAGACGAGATTGAAGACTATCTGGGCGATCCCATGGATCCGGTGGGGATGAAGCGTTGGATGGCCGAGATGTTTCGAAAGCATATACATATTATCCGCAAGATGGAACTGGATAAGCAGGCTGCAAACAAGCACATTGACTGGCGAGAAATTGAATGCGCTCGTCTATCATCCGAGATCGATGCTAGTATTGAGATAGATAAGACAGGCCCTCAGGCCATCATAAATGAGGTCGACCAGCACCTCCGTCTCGTGCACCGCGGTCTTTAGCCGCTTGCGCTTTTCATGTTTTCGGTCGGCCTGCATATGTGAGGTATCTTGAAGGAGGGCATTGGAAATGGCACAAGAATTGAAAACTTAAACCTTGTCTCGCCTGTTTAGTTATGTCTTATAATTCTGCTATTTTTAGTTGTCTGCTGTCTTTCTAATTCGATATCAAAACTGTGGTCATAATTCTCGTCTCTTGCGTAATGATTTTTAATAAAGTTATCCTGCTTACTTCCTTTATGCTGGGTTTGCATGTTATAGCTACATTATTTTTTGTCTCTGGTGGTCGCTAAGCTTCGAAGAAAATAAAAGCAACCGAACTAGAAATCCAATGAGGCAAGTATACCTATCGAACTATAGATAGGGGACACAAGTGTCGTATTGAAATCCGGGAACTGTTGAGTACACTTACTCATACGAAGACTATTATTTTATCGACGGAAAATCTAGGGTTTAGAGAAACTAATTGCAATTAAGGAAATAAAACTATGCTAGAAAGAGAACTACTGCAGTTAATTAAAGAGATATTAGAAGCGATTACAACGAAGGGCTGAAACTATGAAATGGAAATGCACTCGATCAAGAAACACCTCGGCTAAAGTCGACTAAGAAATGTGATAAAAAACCAAAACTTAATAGGGTAAAGGTCCTTGACCGTGGAGGTTCCTAAAGATTGAACATGCTTCTCTTGAAGTCGTGCCAAACTGAGTTTAGGAAGGTCCGACCGACTCTCATCTAAATCAAAGGCCTAAAGCTCGCTTTACGCGGTGAACCTCACAATTGGATTTTACTCCAATCCGGGAAATTTGGACGTCTGCCTCTCTCGAGGTGTGCGTATAACTCCCTTTACTCTTGAATGCTCACTGCAAACTATCGGCCTGTCGGCTAGCCCAGATTGAAAGAAAAGGTTAAGAATATATATCGATGATATACCTCCAACTCATGAAAAATCAAGAGTAAATCGTAGGCCTAAAACCTAAAAAGAAAAGGTAAATTAACGTATCATACCTTAATCACTCAAGCCTAGGATCATCAAGATCGAGTACAAGGAGGATTAGTTACTAATGGTGTAATGGAGGAGAGGGATTAGTAGTAAAGCATAGTAAGAATACAAGTAAGAAAAAAGCACTTTTAATAATACTAAAAGAGAGCCACACATGCATGAAAATGAAAAGTACAATTACAATGAAATTAAAATCCTATTCTAGCCCTACAATTAAACTACTAAAAGGAATACAAGAGCTAGTACAAAAGCTTAAACTAAACTAGAATTAAGGGAAAACAGAAAATGAGAAAGAGAGAGAGAGGGAAGAACATGAAAAAGACAATAAACCAAAGGGGTAGCACCTCCCCCTCTCAACCTAATCTTGCTGAAATAGAAGGGGGTCTGAAATTATAGGAAAAGTTCATGGGTTGGTCACGCCCTGCGACACGCCCTAGAGGGGGCCTGTCATGGGGCGTGACAGGTACGGGGTTAACCCCAGGCTCTAGATTCCGGCGGGAAGGATGATTGCTTATGTACGTCGGTGGACACGCCCTGGGTCATGCCTGTGTAGGGAGGCGTGATAAGCACGTCGCATCGAAATCATTGGTCGGAAAAATCCATCAGTCGGGGTCACGCCCGTTGTCACACCCGTGATAGGGGCGTGACATTAATGTTGGCATGCTGAAGAGAAATGTCATTTAAAGCGGCGGCAGGCTTCAGGAAGAGGGCGACATGCCCCGTATCACGCCCGGGGACACGCCCGGGGAGGGCGTGTCACGGGGGCATGACAGCCATTTTTCCTAGTATTTTTCTCCGTCAGCAGGCTTCCACGGGATCGGGTGACATGCCCTGTGACACGCCAAGGGAGGGCGTGATAGGGGGCGTGTCAGGTCATTTTTGGCCAAACTTCTGGAAACCTGCAAAAAGACAAGAAAATGTTAGGGGCAATAATATTTACGTAAAAAGATATAAAATAAACTAATAAGACAAGATTAGCGCCTACATAAATAAAAAATACGATAATAGTTTAGGCTACAAAACATATTATCAAATTCCCCCAAGCTTAAACTTTGCTAGTCCCCAAGCAAAAATATAAAAAATAGATAATCATAAAAAGGACTCATCAAAAAGTTCTAACTATGCCCACACAAGTACTATACGAAATTCTAAGTAGGGAAAAGCTAAAACGTAAATCTAAAACAATTATTTAGGTATTGCTTAACTTTTATAAAATTTACTTAACGAAAATAAATCATCCAAAATTTTGACGAAATTCTTTAAATATATTTAAGCAAAGCAACGAAAATGAAAAAACCGCATTGAGTTGTTACTAGATCCAAGCAACGCATTATAATTATATCAATCAAATAACAAAAATCAAAGTTTTAATCCAAAACTAAAAATAATTTACTTTTCTTCTTTTCTTAGTTATTAAATAGAATTCAGAAGCATGAATCCAAAGGACTTAATAGGACTGAAGCATTTGGTTTAGGATTATGATTCGAAGTGGAATTCAAAGATAAACAGGGAGGCTTAAAATCACACTAAAGCAAAACAAAGAGTTTCAAAAAAATTCATTTTAAACAAAATATTTTTTTCTTTGTTTTTCTCTTTTCCTTTTTTTTCAAAATAAAGGCCATAAATATTTTTATTTCCATTTTGAATAGGCCAAACAAAAACAAACATTTCTTTTTTTGAATAATTTTTTCAAAAACTTCTCCAAAAATATCACAAAGTAACCTAACATAATCATGAAAATTCTTTGTGAACTCAAAAAGGCAAGTGTGATTAGATAGGTTGGAAATTTTGGCTTTGGAGAAAATGAAATGAAAAGAGGAGCTATCAAATGAAATTGGAAAAAAGGATCAAAAATAGCTAACTAGTGGTGAAAGTTTTTAGGTTGGCATGAATGCTCAAACGAAAAAAAATGACCTAAATCAAATTCATGCTGATAAATTTATTTTAAACATTGTTTTGAAAATTTTGAAAAAGCAAGTCTTAGATAATAGAAGAAGATTGATGAAATGAACTTGAAAATAGAAATAATAGGTGACTTGGATCGTTCACATCTACTACGCTATTCAAAAGTTGACCTTAGAAAAATTATCCAAAAACAAAAAGGAAAATAGTGGATGATGAATTTTTGAGAAAATAATGAAAATAAAGAACGAAAACCATAATGGAAATGCGAGTTTTAGAAAAAACATTTTGCGTTAACATGCTTCTGCGAATTAAAAACACAGCATGGCCAACATTTTACTTGTGAAACAAAATTAAAAAAGGTGATTAGTAATATTTTAATTAATTAAGTTGTTTATATGAGATTTTGAGAAAAACAAAACTAAAACAAGGGGTACTATTGAAATACCAAAACGTTTAAACTATTAAAGTAATAACAAAAAGAATATATTTTTTTTTAATTTTGAAATAATTTCTATATTTTTTTTGGATTTTTAGCAAAAAGAAGGAGGAAGCCCTCTCCCAAGCTTAAAATAGACATTGTCCTCAATGGCAAAAGAAGGGGATTGAGAAAGAGAGAAAATTAAATTACAGAATTGAATGTACAGAATTGAAAAACAGGTACTTCCCCGGATTTATTTGCTGCAAAAGCTGAGTGATGTTGCTCCCCCATGCTTGCGCTTTTGGATCTTCATGAAATGTCTTCTTTGGACTTTGTGATGGATTCAGCAACGTTGGAGCAAGCGATCGCAGAAGCTTCAGCTTGTCGGAGCCGTCCGGGGCAAAAATTGTAAAATAAAGAAAACAGAAAAAGATAACTTGGGTTGCCTCTCAAGAGCGCCATTTGTTTAAAGCGTTGTTTGAGCTTGACGCAACAAAATACTATTGTCCAAAATATTTTTTAAAACAAAGTTCAAAGATATTGTTCAAAGTTTCAATAATAATAAAACAAAGTTCCAAACTAATCAAAAGTTAGATCATAGAGGATAGATTTAACACAGTTAGGACTTACATCACCACAGAAATATAGTTTAAGACGCTGACCATTCACTTTGAAATTGCCCTTATCAAGGTGCGAAATCAAAACAGTTCAATATGGAAAAACGTCTAAAGCAGTAAAGGGCCCAGACCAACGCGATTTTAACTTGCCAGGAAATAAACGTAAATGATAATTATAAAGAAGAACTTTGTCGACCGGCTTAAAGGTTTTCAGATGCATTTAGTGTTTATCTTGCAAATACTTCATTCGTTCATTATAAAGTTTGTTATTTTTGTATGCGTAAGAGCGCCAGTCGTCGAGTTCATTGAGTTGAAATTTTATAAGGTCGCCGACAGAGTGGGGATTGATGTTTAAAAATCTTAAGGCCCAAAAAGCGCAGTGTTCAAGTTCTACGGGTAAATGACACGATTTTCCATAGACCAATCGATACGATGTACATCCGAGGGCGGTTTTGTATGCTATTTGGTAGGCCCATAGAGTATCGTTTAATTTGGTTGACCAGTCTTTCCTAGAAGTTTAAACAGTCTTTTTTAAGATTCTTTTAACTTCTCTATTCACTACTTCGACTTGTCTGTTAGTTTGGGGGTGGTAGGCAGTTGAAAGCTTATGTGTAACGTCATATTTAGTAAGGATTTTTGAAAACTGCGCGTTACAGAAATGGGAACCCCTGTTAGTAACGATATCGCGCGGCGTACCGAATCGAGAAAATAATTTTTTTTAAAAGGTAACTACAACTCGGGAGTCGTTTGTAGGAAGAACTTGGGCTTTGACCCAACGTGAAACATAATCAACGGCAACTAAAATATACTTATTCCCGAAGCTATAAGGAAGAGGGCCAACAAAATCGATTCCCCAGAGGTCGAAAATTTCGCACTCAAGGAAATTATTTTGCAGCATTTTATTTGAATTGGAAATGTTGCTCGTCCGTTGGCAACTATCACACCTACTAACTAAGGCTTGCGCATCTTTAAACAGGCTAGGCCAGTAAAAACCCGCGCAAAGCACCATGTGAGCGGTGCGAGCAGCTTGATAGTTACCACCAGTCAGGCCATCATGTAAATGTTTTAAAATATCAGCTCCTTCTTCATAAGAAACACATCTCCTTATCACTTGGTCCGCACAGACTCTAAAAAGATGCGGGTCCTCCCAAAAGTAGTTCTTCAACTCAGAAAAGAATTTCTTCTTTTCCTGAGAGGAGAACTCTTTTGGGAGCACACGAGCCACTAAATAATTGGCAATGTGTGCAAACCAATTAGAAGTAGAAGTGTTAATTGAAAGCTGCTTCTCATTAGGAAAATAATCATTAAAAGATTTTTCGTCTAGAATTTCAATATAAGGGTTATCTAGGCATGAGAGGTGATCGGCGGCAAAATTCTCGGCTCCTCGCTTATCACGGATCTCTAGGTCACACTCCTGGAGGAGTAAGACCCAGCAAATCAAGAGTGGCTTGGCATCCGATTTTGAAAGAAGATATTTGAGGGCCGAATGGTCCGTAATAACAATAATTTTTTAAAGTGTAATATAAGGGCGGAATTTATCAAAAGCAAATACTACAGCTAGGAGCTCCTTCTCGGTGGTGGTGTAATTTTCCTGTGTAGATATGAGTGTTTTACTAGCGTAATAGATGGGGTCGAAGTTTTTAGATATGCGTTGACCTAATACGGCTCCCACCGCAAAACTACTCACATCGCACATTATCTCAAAGGGAAGTTCCTACACCGGAGCTATCATAATTGGTGTGTTAATTAACTTTTCTTTAATTAATTCGAAGGCAGAAAGACAAGAGTCTTCAAAATTAATGGGGCGTCTTTTTCTAAGAGATGGGTAAGGGGTTTGGTGATCTTGGAGAAGTCCTTTATGAAGCGACGGTCAAAACTAGCGTGACCTAAAAAAACTTCTTATAGCTTTTATGTTCCTAGGCGGCGACAGCTTCTCAATAACTTCTATCTTAGCAATGATACCTCTCGCAGAAATTTTATGACCCAAAACTAACCCTTCCCTCACCATAAAATGGCATTTTTCCAAGTTTAGGGCATGGTTAGTCTCTTCGCATCGTTCTAAAACTTTTTCTAAATTTTCCATACAACTATCAAAAACGTCATCGAACACGGAGAAATCATCCATGAATACCTCCATAATGCTTTCTACGTACTTGTCAAAGATAGCGAGCATACATCGCTGGAATGTAGCTTGCGCATTGCACAATCAAAATGACATTCTTCGGTAGGCGAAGGTGTCGAAGGGACAAGTAAACGTAGTTTTCTCCTAGTGCTCGGGGGAGATGGGGATTTGAAAATTCCCCGAGAGGCTATCGAGAAAACAATAAAGCTATAGCCGAATAATCGTTCTAAAATCTGATCGATGAACGTCAAGGGAAAGTGGTCCTTTCTGGTGGCGTTATTTAACTTACGATGATCTATACACATGCGCCACCCCGTCACCGTCCATGTCAGAATTAAATCATTATTTTCATTAACAACTACAGTTATCCCTCCCTTCTTTGGAACTACCTTAAAAGGGCTAACCCACTTACTATCTGATATAAGATAGATAATTCCTGCATCTAAGAGTTTCATAACCTCGCCCTTAACTACTTCTTTCATGTTTGGGTTTATACGGCTCTGAGGTTGTATGGAGTTACGTAAACTATCTTCCATTAAGATTTTGTGATTGCAGAAAGATGTGCTTATGCCCTTGATATCAGAAATTTGACAGGCAATAGCTCAGCGATGTTTACGTAAAACTAAAAGAAGTTTATCATTTTGCGCAGCCGTGAGGTAGGCCGAAATTATTTTTGGCAGTTTGAAATTTTTTTCTAAGAAGGCAAACTTGAGATGTTCAGGAAGTTCTTTAAGTTCTAGGGTAGGAGGTTGTTCATAAGAGGTTTTAGAAATTCTTTATTTTTCAAATACTATATCTTCGTAGATCTTTTTAGACAGAAAATTAAAAAGGGTGGAGCTGGTGGCCAAGGCGGCTTCTTACAGTGATTCAGTTGGAAAGGTAAAGGAGGAACAAAAATTAGAAAATTCTTTTTGAAAATCAGAAAGGTGATAGGAGGATTCTTCACCTAGGTGCAGCGATTAAGTTGGAAGAAAAGAGGAGGAACAAAAATCAGAAAATTCTTTTTTCAAAATTAGAGAGGCAATAGGAGGATTCATAACGTACAACATCTACAAAAAAATAAGAGTCAGCATTTGCTAAGGTATCTTTCATCGAAGGTGTGATAGAGAAAGTCACTTCGTCGTCGCCTACTCGAAGGAAGAGCTTACCATTGCTTACATCAATGATAGCTCGGGAGGTGGCAAGGAAGGGTCGGCCAAGGATCAGGGGAACCTCGACATCTTCTTCGATGTCCAAAATGACGAAGTCCACCGGGAAGATGAACTTGTCGACTTTTACTAAGACACCCTCCACTGTTCATAATGGGTACTTAACAGATCTGTCAGCGAGCTTGATACTCATGTGTGTGGGGTTAAAGCTACCAATTCCTAACTTCTTAAACAATGAGAGGGGCATTAGAATAATACTCACACCTAAGTCAGCTAATGCGTTCTTGGAAAAAAGATCACCAAAGATACACGGAATAGAAAATTACCCGGGTCACTGATTTTCCTTGGTAAGTCATTTATTAAAACCACAGGCACTCAGCATTTAACGTGACATACGACAGGTTCTCTAACTTTTTCTTATTTGTCAAGAGGTCCTTAAGATACTTAGCGTACTTCAGCATCTGGGAGATCGCTTCGTGGAAGGACAGATTAATGTGGATTTGCTTGAACATTTCTAAGAAGCGGGAGTATGGTGGTCGCTAAGGATCGAAGAAAATAAAAGCAATCGAACTAGCAATCCAATGAGGCAAGTATACCCATCGAACTTTAGCTAGGGGACACAAGTATTGTATTGAAATCCGGGAACTGTTGAATAAACTTACTCACACGAAGGCTATTATTTTATCGACGGAAAAACTAGGGTTTGAGAAACTAAGTGCAATTAAAGAAATAAAGATATACTAGAAAGAGAACAACTCCAGTTAATTAAAGAGGACAAAGTAAGTGATTAAAACGAAGGGTTGAAACTATGAAATGGAAGAGCGCTCGATCAAGAATAACATCGGCAAGAGTTTACTAAGAAATGCGATAAAAATAAACCTAAACTTAATAAGGTAAAGGTCCTTGACCGTGGAGGTTCCTAAAGCTTAAACACGCTTCTCTCGAAGTCGTGCTCAACTGAGTTTAGGAAGGTCCGACTGACTCTCGTCTAAATCGGAGTCCTAAAGCTTGCTTTACGCGATGAACCCCACTATTGGATTTTACTCCAATCCGGGAGATTTGGACGTCTGCCTCTCTCGAGGGGTCCGTACAACTCCCTTTACTCTTGAATGCTCACTTCATTCTATCGGCCTCTCGGCTAGCCCAGAATGAAAGCAAAGGTGGAGAGTATATGTTGATAATATACCTCCAACCCATGAAAAATCAAGAGTAATTCAAGGCCTAAACCCTAAAAAGAAAAGGTAAATTCAAAGTATCATAACTTAATCGCTCGAATCTCAGATCATCAAGATCGAGTACATGGAGGATTAGTTACTCATGGTGAAGTGGAGGGGGAGAGATGAGTAGAAGGGCATGATAACACAAAGTAAACAAGGAGAAAAAAAATACTTTTATTAATAATCAAGAGAGCTACACATAGGAAATGAAAATTACATTTGCATGAAATGAAAATACTATTCTAGCCCTACCATTAGCACAAAGCAAGGGAAAAGATTACAACAAAAGTTATTACAAAATCTAAAACTAAACTAGGATTAAGAAAAACTGAAATGAGAAAGAGAGAGAGAGGGAGAGAAAAGCATAAAAAAACAAGAAAAGGAAGCAAGAAACCAAGGGACAGCACCTCCCCTCTCAACCCAAGCACTCTGAAATGAAGGGGGGTCTGAATTTATAGAAAATTTCCACGGGTTGGTCACGCCCGGCGACAAGCCCATGGAGGGCGTGTAAGGGGGCGTGACAAGTATGACATTGACCTTGGGCTCTGGATTCTGGCTAGAAGGATGATTGTTTTTTTACGTCGGTTGTCACGCCCTGAGTAATGCCCGTATAGGGGGGGCGTTACACGTACATCACGTCGAAATCATTGGTCGAAATTCCGTCAGTCATCGGAAAATGTGGGGTCATGCCATATGTCACGCCCTACGTCACGCCGGTGACATGGGGAGTGACAGTATTGTTTGGCGTGCTTGGATGAATCAGCATTCAATGCGGCAGCAGGCTTCGGGCATAGGGCGACACTCCCGGTGTTACGCCCGGGGACACGCCCAGGGAGGGCATTTCAGGAGGCGTGACAACGGTTTTTCCTTTTTTTCTGTCTCTTTCAACAGTCATCATCGGGATCAGGAGACACGCCCTAGGTCACGCCCAGGGAGGGCGTGACAGTGGGGCGTGACAGGCCATTTTTGGCCAATTTTTTGGAAACCTGCAAAAAGACAAGAAAATGTTAGTGGCAATAATATTTACATCGAAACGATAAAAAATAAGGTAATAAGACATGATTTGTACATTATAAAATAGATAATACGATAATAGTTTAGGCTACAAAATGTATTATTCAACTCCCCCAAGCTTAAGTTTTTCTTATCCCCAAGAAAAAATATAAAAACTAGATAATCATAAAAAATTACTAATCAAGAAGTTCTTATTATGCCCACACAAGTACTATGCGAAATTCTAACTAGGGAAAAGGTGAAACGTAAATCTAAAATGATTATTCAGGTATGGTAAAACTTTTATAAACTTTACTTAACGAAAATAAATCATCGAAAATTTTGACGATATTCTTTAAATAGATTTAAGCAAAGTAACAAAAATGAACAAAAACATTGAGTTGTTACTAGATCCAAGCAACGCATTATAATTATATCAATTAAATTAACAAAAATCTATGTTTAAATCCAAAACTAAAACTGATTTACTTTTCTTTTTTTCTTAGTTGTAAAATAAGATTCAAAAGGCGTGAATCAAAAGGACTTAAATAGGAAAGAAACACTTGGTTTAGGAATATGATTAGGAGTGGAATTCAAAGATAAACGTGAAGGCTTAAAATCATACTAAACCAAAAAAAGAGTTTCAAAAAATTTCATTTAAAATAGAAATGTATATATATTTTTTCTTTTTTTTCTTCTTTTCTCCATTTTTTTTCTTTTTTCAAAACAAAGGCCATAAATATATTTTCTTTTCTTTTTCATTTTGAATTGGCCAAATAAAAACAAACATATCTTTTGAGCATACTTTTTTTTCAAAAACTTTTCTCCCAAGAAAATCACAAAATATCCTATCAAAATTATTAAAATATTTTATGAAACTCAAGAAGGCTAGTGTGATTAGATATGTTGGAAATTTTGGCTTTGGTGAAAATGAAATGAAAAGAGGAGCTATCAAATGAAATTGGAAAAAAAGGCTCAAAAGCGGCTAACTAGTAGTAAAAGTTTTTAGGTTGGCAGGAGAGCTCAAACGAAAATAAAAAAGGCCTAAATCATTTTCACGCTTTTAAATTTATTTAAAACAAAGGTTTGAAAATTTTCAAAAAACGAGTCCTAGATAATAAAAGAAGATTGATGAAATTGCTTTGAAAATAGAAATAATAGGTGACTTTGATCATTCACATCTACTACGCTATTCAAAGGTTGACCTTACAAAAATTATCCAAAAATGAAAAGGAAAATAGTTGATGATGAATTTTTGAGAAAGTAAAGGAAATAAAGAACGAAAAACCATAATAGAAATACAAGTTTTAGAAAAATATTTCACCTTAACATGCTACCGTGAATTAGAAACAAAGCATGACCAACATTTTACTAGTGAAACATAATTAAAAAGGACGATTAGAAATACTATAATTAACTACGTTGTTTATGGAAAATTTTGAGTAAAATAAAAACAAAAACAAGGGGTACTATTGAAATACCAAAATGTCTAAACTATTAAGGCAAAAACAAAAAGCATAAATATTTTTTTTTATTTGTGAAATATTCTCTTTTTTTGGATTTTGGAAATATTTTCTTCTTTTTTTTTGGAATTTTAAGATATTTATCATTTTTTTTGAAAAGAAATATACACAGAAAATAAGAATATTTACACTAAGCAAAAGTGAAGGAGGAAGTCCTCCCCCAAGATTAAAATTGACATTGTCCTCAATGGCAAAAGAAGGGGATTGGAGAAGGAGAGAAAAATAAAGTATAGAATTAAAAGATATAATTGAAAAACACGTACTTCCCCGGATTTATTCGCTGCAAAAACTGAGTGATGCCGCTCCCATGAATGTCTTCTTTGGACTTCGTGATGGATTCAGCAACGTTGGAGCAGGCGATCGCAGAAGCTTCAGCTTGTCGGAGCCGTCCAGGGCAAAACTTATAAAATAAAGAAAATAGAAAAAAAGATAACTTGGGTTTCCTCCCAAGAGCGCCCTTTGTTTAAAGCATCGTTGAGCTTGACGCATCAAAAATAATATTGTCCAAAATAAATGTTGTCTAGAAATAAAATTGTTTTTAATAAAAAAAAATTCGAAATTTAGAGTTCGTGCAACAGATACTTAATACTGTTTGGACTGACATCATCATCACCAGAGAAATACATTTAAGACACTGACCATTCACCTTGAAATTACCCTTATCAGGGTGCGAAATTAAAACAGTTCCATACAGAAAAACTTCTAAAATAGAAAAGGGGCCAGACCAATGAGATTTTAATTTCCCCGGAAATAAACGTAATCGAGAATTATAAAGAAGAACCTGGTCGCCTGGCTTAAAGGTTTTTTGATGCCTTAAGTGTTAATCGTGTAAATGCTTCGTCCGCTCTTTATAAAGTTTGTTATTTTTGTAAACATAAGAGCGCCACTCGTCGAGTTCATTTAGTTGAAATTTTCTAAGGTCACCGACGGAGTGGGGATCAAAGTTTAAAAATCTTAAGGCCCAAAAAGTGCGGTGTTCTAATTCTATGGGTAGATGGCACGATTTTCCATAGACCAGTCGATACGGCATATATCTGAGGGTGGTTTTGTACGCTGTTCGTTAGGCCCATAAAGCATCGTCTAATTTCGTTGACCAGTCTTTCCTAGAAGTAGAAACAGTCTTTTCTAATATTCTTTTTATTTCTCTATTCACTACTTCGACCTGTCCGTTAGTTTGCGGGTGATAGGCAATTAAAAGCTTATGTGTAACGCCATATTTGCTAAAGATTTTTGAAAATTACGCGCTACAGAAATGGCAACCCCTATCTCTAAGGATGGCACGCGACGTACCGAATCTAGAAAAAAAAAATTTCAAAAAGGTGACTACAACTTGGGAGTCGTTCGTAGGCAGAGCTTGGGATTCGGCCCAACGTGAGACGTAATCAACGACAACTAAAATATACTTGTTTCCGAAGTTAGAAGGAAAGGGGCCAACAAAATCGATTCCCCAGAGGTCGAAAATTTCGCACTCAAGGAAATAGTTTTGCGGCATTTCATTTTTATTTGAAATTTCTCCCTACCGTTGGCAACTATCACACCTGCTCACAAAGGCTTGCGTGTCTTTAAACAAGCTAGGCCAGTAAATACCCGCGCAAAGCACATTGTGAGCGGTGCGAGCAGCTTGATAATGCCCACTTGTCGGACCTTCACGTAAGTGTTTTAAAATATCTAAACCTTCTTCATAAGAAACACATCTCCTTATCACTTGATCCGCACAGATTCTTAAAAGAGGCGGGTCTTCCCAAAAGTAGTTCTTCAGCTTAGAAAAGAATTTCTTCTTTTTTGCTGAGAGGAGAACTCTTTTGGGAGCACCCGGGCCACTAAATAGTTGGCGATGTGTGCGAACCAAGGAGTAGTAGATGTGCTAATTAAAAGCTGCTTCTCATCATGAAAATAATCATTAAAAGATTTTTCATTTAATTTTTTTATAAAGGGATTGTCTAATCTGGAGAGATGGTCGGCGGCAAAGTTCTCAGCTCCTCGCTAATCATGGATCTCTAAGTCAAACTCTTTAAGGAGTAAGACCCAGCGAATCAAGTGCGGTTTGGCATCCGTTTTTGCAAGAAGGTATCTGAGGGACAAGTGGTCCGTAAAGACTATGATTTTTGAAAGCATAATGTAAGGACGGAATTTATCAAATGTGAATACTACAGCGAGGAGCTCCTTCTCGGTTGTGGTGTAATTTTCCTGTGCAGATGTGAGCGTTTTACTAGCATAATAGATAGGGTGGAAGTTTTTAGATATGCGTTGACCTAATACGGCTCCCACCGCGAAACTACTCGCATCGCACATTATCTCAATTGGAAGATCCCACACCAGAGCAATCATAATTGGTGCGTTAATTAACTTTTCTTTAATCAATTCGAAGGCAGAAAGATAAGAGTCATCAAAAATGAATGAGGCATCTTTTTCTAGAAGATAGGTAAGGGGCTTGGTGATCTTGGAAAAATCCTTTATGAAGCGACAGTAGAAACTAGCATGACCTAAGAAACTCCTTATAGCTTTTATATTCGTAGGCGGCGGCAGCTTCTCGATAACTACTATCTTCTCAATATTTACCTCAATACCTGTCGCAGAAATTTTATGACCCAAAACTAACCTTTCCCTCACCATAAAATTGTATTTTTCCAAATTTAGGGCAAGGTTAGTCTCTTTGCATCGTTCTAAGACTTTTTCGAGGTTTTCTAAACATTTATCAAAGGAATCGCCGAACACGGAGAAATCGTCCATAAATACCTCCATAATGATTTTTACGTACTTGTGAAAGATAGCGAGCATACATCGCTGGAATGTAGCTTGCGCATTGCACAATCCAAATGGCATTCTTCGGTAGGCGAAGGTGCCGAAGGGACAAGTAAATGTAGTTTTCTCTTGGTCCTCGGGAGAGATGGAGATTTGAAAATACCCCGAGAGACCATAGAGAAAACAAAAAAAATCTATGGCCGGATAATCGTTCTAAAATCTGGTCGATAAACGGCAAAGGAAAGTGGTCCTTGTGGGTGGCGTCATTCAGCTTCCTATAATCTATACACATATGCCAACCCGTCACCGTCCGTGTTGGGATTAATTCGTTATTCTCATTACTAACTACTGTTATCCCTCCCTTCTTTGGTACTACCTGAACAGAGCTAACCCACTTACTATTTGATATTAGGTAGATAATTCCAGCAGCTAATAATTTCATAACCTCGCCCTTAACTACTTCTTTGATGTTAGGGTTGATACAACGCTGAGGTTGAATGGAGTTACACGAATTATCTTCCATTAAAATTTAATTAGTACAGAAAGATGGGCTTATTCCCTTGATATCAGAAATCTGCCAAGAAATGGCTCGGCGATGCTTACGTAAAACTAAAAGAAGGTTTTCTTTTTGGACATCCGTGAGGTAGGCCAAAACTATAACTAGTAGCTTGGAGTTCTTTTCTAAGAAGGCGTACTTGAGATGTTCAGGAATTTCTTTAAGTTCTAGGGTAGGGGGCTCTTCATAAGAGGATTTAGAAATTCTTTATTTTTCAAACACTATATCTTCGTAGAATTTTTTATATGGAAAATTAAAAGGTGTGGAGCTGGTGGCCAAGTCGACTTCTTGTAGCGAACCAGTTGGAAGAGTAGAAGAGAAACAAAAATCGGAAAATTCTTTTTCCAAATAAGATAAAATATAAAAGTATTCTACACTTTCTTGCAGTGATTCAGTTGGAAGAGACGAGGAGGAACAAAAAGCAGATAATACTTTTTCAAAATTAGAGAGGCAATAGGAGGAATCATCACTCATGACATCTACGAAAATGCATGAGTCATCATTTGCTAAGGTGTTTTCATCGAAAGTGTGATAGAGAAAGTGACTTCGTCGTTACCTACTCGAAGGAAGAGCATACCCTTGCTTACGTCAATGATAGCTCGGGAGGTGGCAAGGAAGGGTCGGCCAAGGATCAGGTGAACCTCAACGTCTTCTTCGATGTCCAAAATGACAAAGTCCACCGGGAAGATTAATATGTCGACTTTTACTAGAACATCCTCCACTATACCTAACGGGTACTTTACCGATCGGTCGGCGAGTTGGATACTCATGCGTGTGGGGTTGAGGCTACCAATTCCTAACTTTTTAAACAAAGAGAGGGGCATAAGGTTTATACTCGCCCCTAAGTCGGCTAACGTGTGTTTTACCAAAAGATCACCGAAGACACACGGGATAAAAAAACTACCCGGGTAACTGATTTTCTTCGGCAAACCGTTTATCAAAATAGCGGAGCACTCGACATTTAACGTGACATGCGAAAGGTTCTCTAACTTTTTCTTGTTGGTCAAAAGGTCCTTAAGATACTTGGCGTACTTCGGTATCTGTGAAATCGCTTCATGAAAAGGCAGATTTATGTTGATTTGCTTGAACATTTCTAAGAAATGAGAGTACTGATCGTACTGACGTTGTTTATTAAGTTCGGAAGGGTAAGGCGGGGTCGGATTATTTATAAAAATGGGTGGTGGAGAGATCTTTTTCTAAAACGGGGATGATAACTTCTTCAGCAGAGGGTGGAATTTTTAAAATGGGAGCGGAGCTTTGATTTTTTAAAGCGGGGACGGAGCTTGCCTCGGGCTCTTCACTTACCATACCAGGAACTTTCTTCCCACTCCGAAGAGTTATAGCTTTAGCTTGCTCTCTCGGGTTGGGCTTAGTATTGGAAGGAAGAGACCCTGCGGGTCGCTCAGAAATAATTTTAGCTAGCTGTCCTACTTGATTTTCCTGACTTTTAACGCTTCCAGTTATGGTTCTAATCATAGCGTCTTTTGTGGAGATATATTTGGAAAGTAACTCCTCCAAGCTTGGAGGTTTTGGATAATTATGAAGAGGTGGTTGTGGTGGTGCAGGAAAGTCATTTTGTGGTGGCGGGCGCATAGGATTCGATGGATTACTCCACGAAAAATTCGGATGATTTCTTAAGGCAGGATTATAACTATTCGGAAAATTAAAACAAGGAGGATGAAAATTCGCAGCAGAAAAATTATTAAAAGCATTTCTAGGCATATTGTTAACACAATCTAATTATTTTGGGGCAGGAGTTGCAGATTCCCAAACCTGAGGGGCAGAGGCAGCAGTCGTCTCCGTTATCTTTTTGCTTAATATTTCAACTTGTAGAAGGAGCTGGGAGACATTGTCCACTTCAAAGATACCTGCAGGCTTTCTCGGGCGGGAACTAGGCACATTCCACTGATAAGTGTTCATGGCCATGTCCTCAAAAAGCTCAAGAGCTTCTTTTGGGGTCTTATGGTTTAAAGTACTGCTAGAAGCTGCGTCTATTATTTGCTTTGTATTTTGCTTTAGCCCGTTATAAAATGTCTGCAATTGTAACAATACAGGTAGCGCGTGATGTGGGTTTTGTCTTAATAGTTCTTTAAATATTTCCCAAGTTTCATATAAGGTTTTGGAGTCTATTTGTCCGTCAGCAGAAATGTCGTTCCTAAGTTAAGCTGTTTTAGCTGGCGGAAAATACTTCGCCAAAAAAATTTCGGTTAATTCATTCAAGGTGGTTATGCAATTCTTAGGTAGAGTGTTCATCCACTGCATAGCTTTAGTTCTTAAAGAGAAGGGCAAAATTTTTAGCCTAATTGCATCATTTGTGACACCATTTATCTTGAAGGTGTCACAAATTTCAAGAAAGCTTGCTATATGTGCGTTCAGATCTTCATCTTGAAGTCTGTCAATTTGCGCATACTGCTGCACCATTTTAATTATGCTAGGCTTTAATTCGAAGTTATTATTTTCTATAGAAGGGCGTACTATGCTAGATTCTATTCCCTCGAGATTCGGTCGTGCATAATAAGACATAGGTCTTTGCACGGCTTCCACCACGTTGGGTTCTTCCATTCTTAAAGTTGAGGATGACTCGGAATCCTCAACCGGTATTTGGGAAGTAGGACCTTGAAATCGCGATTTTCTCCGAAGAGTACGCTCAATTTCGTTGTCCAAGTCAAAAATAACTGACGGATTCCCTCGGGTCATGCACTATAAGAAGGGAAGAGAAAAGAAAGAGAAATAAATAAACTAGAAAAAAAAGATTAGAGATTTTTTTTTTGAAATAGATTTTTTATAATTTAACTCCCGAACTTCCCAAGGGCTACCCGGTGAAGGGTTCACAAGGTACTAGACAAGATAGCAGCACTCAAAGCCGCTTTGCCCTTTTCGAGAGAATTAGGTGGAGTGGAAAAATTGTGATGTTGGTTACTATTAAGAGCGGTAATAAAAATTTTCGATTTTTTTTTAAATTTTTTTTTAGAAGGAGGGCGAGAAAGAGAAATGATAAAATTAACAGATTCGTGTTTTCAATTTATCAACGGAAGTTTATTCCCCGACAACGATGCCAAAAACTTTATGGTCGCTAAGGCTCGAAGAAAATAAAAGCAACCAAACTAGCAATCCAATGAGGCAAGTATACCTATCGAACTGTAGTTAGAGGACATAAGTGTCGCATTGAAATCTGGGAACTGTTGAATAAACTTACTCACACGAAGGCTATTATTTTATCGACAGAAAATATAGGGTTTGAGAAACTAAGTGCAATTAAAGAAATAAAGCTATGCTAGAAAGAGAACAACTACAGTTAATTAAAAAGCATAAAGTAAGCGATTATAACGAAGGGTTGAAACTATGAAATGGAAGAGCACTCGATCAAAAATCACCTCGGTAAGAGTTAACTAAGAAATGAAATAAAAATAAACCTAAACTTAATAGGGTAAAGGTCCTTGACCGTGGAGGTTCCTAAAGCTTAAACACGCTTCTCTCGAAGTCATGCCCAACTGAGTTTAGGAAGGTCCGACCGGCTCTCGTCTAAATCGGAGGCCTAATGCTCGCTTTACGCGATGAACTCCACTATTGGATTTTTCTCCAATCCGGGAGATTTTGATGTCTGCCTCTCTCGAGTGGTGCGAACAACGCCATTTACTCTTGAATGCTCACTTCATTCTATCGGCCTCTCAGCTAGCCCAGAATGAAAGCAAAGATGGAGAGTATATCTCGATAATATACCTCCAACCCATGAAAAATCAAGAGTAATCCAAGGCCTAAACCCTAAAAAGAAAAGGTAAATTCAAAGAATCATAACATAATCGCTAGAACTTCGGATAATCAAGATCGAGTACAAGGAGGATTAGTTACTCATGGTGAAGTGGAGGGAGAGAGATTAGTAGAAGATCATGATAACACAAAGTAAACAAGGAGAAAAAAACAACACTTTTATTAATAATCAAGACAGCTACACTTTGGGAATGAAAATTACATTTGCATGAAATGAAAATCCTATTCTAGCCCTACCATTAGCACTAAGCAAGAGCAAAGATTACAACAAAAGCTATTATAAAATCTAAAACTAAACTAGGATTAAGAAAAACTAAAATGAGAAAGAGAGAGAGAGAGGGAGAGAAAAGCATAAAAAAAACAAAAAAAAGGAAGCAAGAAACCAAGGGGCAGCACCTCCCCTCTCAGCCCAAGCTCTCTGAAATGAAGGGGGGGGTCTGAATTTATAGAAAATTTCCACGAGTTGGACATGCCCGGCGACACGCCCAGGGAGGGCGTGCCAGGGGGCGTTACAGGTACGACATTGACCTCGGGCTCTAGATTCTGGAAGGAAGGATGATTGCTTTTGTACGTCGGTGGTCACGCCCTTAGTCACGCCCATATTGGGGGGGGGGGGGCGTGACACATACGTCGCGTCGAAATCATTGGTCGGAATTCCGCCAGTCATCGAAAAAGGTGGGGTCACGCCCTATGTCATGCCCGTGACATGGGGCGTGACAGTACTGTTTGGCGTGCTGGGATGAATCGGCATTCAATGCGGCGGCAGGCTTCGGCAAGAGGGCGACATGCCCCGTGTCACGCCCAGGGACACGCCCAGGGAGGGTGTGTCATGGGGCGTGACAGCTGTTTTTCCTATTTTCTGTCTCTTTCAGCAGTCATCATCAAGATCAGGCGACACGCCCTAGGTCACGCCCAGGGAGGGCGTGACAGTGGGGCGTGATAGGTCATTTTTGGCCAATTTTCTGGAAACCTGCAAAAAGACAAGAAAATGTTAGTGGCAATAATATTTACATAGAAACGATAAAAAATAAGGTAATAAGACATGATTTGAACATTATAAAATAGAAAATACGATAATTGTTTAGGATATAAAAAGTATTATCATAGTACTCATCATCCTGACATTGTTTGTTAAGTTGGGAAGGGTATGGTGGAGCAATATCATTTTTAAAAATTGGAGGTGGAGCGAGTTCTTTTTCTAAAACAGTGTGCGGAGGGATAACTTCTTCTAAAGAGGGTGGAATTTTTAAAATGGGAGCGGAGCTTTGATTTTTTAAAGCGGGGGCGGAGCTGTCCTCGGTCTCTTCACTAACCCTATCGAGATCTTGCTTCCCACTCCGAAGAGTTATAGATTTTGCTTGCTCTCTCAGGGTTGGATCGGTATTGGAAGGAAAAGACCCTGCGGGTCACTCAGAAATAATTTTAGCAAACTGTCCTACTTGATTTTCTAGACTTTTAACGCTTCCAGTTAAGGTTCTTATCGTAGCATCATTTGTGGCAATATATTAAGAAAGTAACTCCTCCAAGCTTGGAGGTTTTGGAAATTTTTGAAGAGGTGGAGTTTGTGTAGAAAAATCATTTTGTGGTGGCGGGCGCATAGCGTTTGATAGATTACTCCAAGAAAAATTCGGGTGATTTCTTAAAGTAGGATTATAAATATTCGAAAAATCAAAACAAGGAGGATGAAAATTTGTAGTAGAAAAATTATTAAAAGCATTCCTAGGCATATTGTAAACAAAATCTAATTACTCTGGAGCAGGAGTTGCAGATTCCCATACCTGTGGGGCGGAGGCAGCAGTCATCTCCGTAATTTTTTTGCTTAATATTTCAACTTGTAGAGCGAGCTGTGAGACGTTGTCCACTTATAATATACCTGCAAGTTTGTTTGGGCGGGACCTAGGCACATTCAACTAATAAGTGTTCATGGCAATGTCCTTGAAAAGAATAAGAGTTACTTCCGGGGTAATATGGTTTAAAGTACAGCCAGAAGCTGCGTCTATCATTTGCTTTGTATTTTGATTTAGCCTGCTATAAAATGTATGTACTTGTAACCATACAGGCAGCGCATGATGTGGGCATCGTATTAATAATTCTTTATATCTTTCACAGGTTTCGTATAAAGATTCAGAGTCTATTTTTCCAAAAGCGGAAATGTCGTTCCTAAGTTTTGCAGTTTTAGCTGGCGGAAATTACTTCGCCATAAATTTTTCAGTTAATTGTTCCCAGGTTGTGATGTTGTTTTTAGGTAGAGTGTTTAGCCATTGCTTAGCCTTAGTTCTAAGAGAAAAAGGAAATAATCTTAGCCTAATAGCATCATTTGTAACAACATTTATTTTGAAGGTGTCACAAATTTCAAGAAAGCTTGTTATATGTGCGTTCGGATCTTCATCTTGAAGTCCGTCATATTGCACATACTGCTACACCATTTGAATTATGCTAGGCTTCAGTTCAAAATTGTTATTAGTTATCGCAGGGCCACTATACTAGATTCTGTTCCCTCTAGATTCGGTCATGCATAATAGGACATAGGCCTTTGCACGACCTCCTCCACGTGGGGTTCTTCCATTCTTAATGTAGAAAATGACTCGGAGTCCTCAACCAGTACTTGGATAGTAGGACCTTGAAATCGCGATCTTCTTCGAAAAGTATGCTCAATTTCGTGGTCTAAGTCAAAAAAAACTGACGGACTCCCGCGGGTCATACACTAGAAGAAGAGAAGAGGAAAAAAAGAGAAATAAAAAAAAACTAGAAAAAGAGAACTAATAAAAAAATAATTTTGAAATAGATTTTTTTAATATCTTAACTCCCAAACTTCCCAAGGTCTACCCAATGAAGGGTTCGCAAGGTACTAGACAAGATAGTGGCACTTAAAGCCCTTTGCCCTTTTCGAGAGAATTAGGTGGCATGGAAAAATTGTAAAGTTGGTTTACATTAAAAGCAATAATAATAAAAATTTGGATTTTAAAATTTTTTAGGAGGATGAGAAAGAGAAATGATAAAATAAATAGGTTCGTGTTTTTGATATATCAACAAAAGTTTCTCCTCGGCAATAGCGCAAAAAACTTGGTGGCCTCTAAGCTTCGAAGAAAATAAAAGCAACCGAACTAGCAATCCAAAGAGGCAAGTATACCTATCGAACTGTAGCTAAGGGACACAAGTGTCGTATTGAAATCCGGGAACTGTTGAGTACACTTACTCACACGAAGATTATTATTTTATCGACGGAAAATATTGGGTTTAGAGAAATAAATTACAATTATGGAAATAAAACTATGCTTGAAAGAGAACTACTGCAGTTAATTAAAGAGCTATTAGAAGCGATTACAACGAAGGGCTGAAACTATGAAATGGAAATGCACTTGATCAAGAATCACCTCGTCTAAAGTCGACTATGAAATGCGATAAAAAACCAAAACTTAATAGGGTAAAGGTCCTTGACCGTGGAGGTTCCTAAAGCTTGAACATGCTTCTCTCGAAGTCGTGCCCAACTGAGTTTAGGAAGGTCCGGCCGATTCTCATCTAAATCGGAGGCCTAAAGCTCTCTTTACGCGGTGAACCCCACTATTGGATTTTACTCCAATCTGGGAGATTTGGATGTTTGCCTCTCTCGAGGGGTGCGTACAACTCCATTTACTCTTGAATGCTCACTGCAAACTATCGGCCTCTTGGCTATCCCAGAATGAAAGAAAAGGTTAAGAATATATATCGATGATATACATCCAACTCATGAAAATTATAGAGTAAATCGTAGGCCTAAAACCTAAAAAGAAAAGGTAAATTAACGCATCATAACATAATCACTCGAACCTCGGATCATCAAGATCGAGTACAAGGAGGATTAGTTACTCATGGTGTAATAGAGGAGGTGGGATGAGTAGTAAAGCATAGTAAGAAAACAAGTAAGAAAAGAACACTTTTATTAATCCTAAAAGAGAGCTACACTTGCATGAAAATGAAAAGTACAATTGCAATGAAATGAAAATCCTATTCTAGCCCTACAATTAAACTACTAAAAGAAATACAAGAGCTAGTACAAAGCTTAAACTAAACTAAAATTAAGGGAAAACACAAAATGAGAAAGAGAGAGAGAGGGAAGAACTTGAAAAATACAAGAAACCAAAGGGGCAGCACCTCCTGCTCTCAACACAAGCTTGCTGAAATGGAAGGGGGGTCTGAATTTATATAAAAAGTTCATGAGTTGGTCATGCCCTGAGACATGCCCTAGGGGGGCGTGTCAGGGGGCGTGACAGGCACGTGGTACACGCCTGGTCACGCCCATGTAGGGGGGGCGTGACACGCACGACGCATCAAAATCATTGGTCGGAAATCCGTCGGTCATCTGAAAAGGAGGGGTCATGCCCTGTGTCACTCCCGTGACAGGGGGCGCGACAATACTATTGGCGTGCTGAGGATAAATGGTATTTAATGCGGCGGCAGGATTCGGGTAGAGTGTGACACGCCCCGTGTCACGCCTGGGAAAACGCCCGGGGAGGACGTGTCAAGGGGGCGTGACAGCAATTTTTCCAGGTATTTTTTTTTGTCAGCGGGCTTCCTCAGGATTGGATGGCACGCCCTGTGACACGCCAGGGAGGGCGTGACAGGGGGCGTGTTTGGTTATTTTTTGCCAAACTTCTGGAAACCTGCAAAAAGACAAGAAAATGTTAGTGGCAATAATATTTACATAAAATGATAAAAAATAAACTAGTAAGACAAGATTAATGCTTACAAAACTAGAAAATAGGATAATTGTTTAGGCTACAAAACGTATTATCAGTCTCCCTTTTTTTTGTTTTTCTGGCTTGTTGGAAAATTCCTTGCAGTGCATCGGGCTTCGAGGTTAAGAGAGAGAACGAACTGCCGGCCCATCTCTCAAACTTATCCCTTCATAATTTTTCCCGCACATCTTTCGGCATTAACTATCTGCTATAAATACTCCCCCCCAAATCGAAATGACTTACGCCTATGCTACCCTCTCCTTCTATGCCTTAGATCTTGACTTCTCGCTTCCTTTATCTCGTTGTTTTACTCTTTCCACTCCTTCTCCACCCTCTCCCGCTCTTATCGTCTCGTCCCTTATGGGAAAGAAAAAGACTGAGGAGGGCAAAGGATGCGGCTAGTGCGGCAGGAGATTTGCCGACCATGATATCCCTCTCGGCAGGATCTCTGAGGAGGACTTCAACTGCTTCATCTACATTTACATGGTTGAGGTGTTCGAGTCGCAGCACCCCAAGGTCGGTTAGTCGATCAACACCTTTTACCCCAGTGAACCAGCCTTCCCTGTCTCGCACTTTGAGTCAGGGTTGAGACTTCCCCTTTGGCCAGAGGCTAAACAGGTATTGAAGTATTTCACCGCCATTCCCGTGCAACTAAACCCGAACGCCATCTCGGTTTTGGTGTTGTTTGCCAGTTACATGTGTCGTGAGCGTATTGAGTATAGTTTGAACGTCTTCTGCAAGATATTTATCTACCACGCCACCCATGATGTCGTCTTATACTTCACGGGGCAGCGCATGAAGGTGTGCGAGACCCCCAAAAGAATCATCACTGGCTTACCTGCTTTGTCTTCATCCACAGAAATCTGGGAGTCGTTCCGCTTGCACCAGTGTAGCCCGCTGAAGTGTACTATGTAACTCCCAATATCGGAGGTGCGGATAAAAACCTCTACGGGTTCTTTGCAAGAAATAATTTTGAGGTCAACTTCCTAAGGCGGGACCTCGAATCGCTCCTTCCTGTATTTCTCGGCGAAGGTACACTCGCACTTCCTTAGCCTTATGTTTATCATCTATTCATTTTTTTATCTAATCATGATGTTGCTTGTTCAGGGGAGCGAAATATCCCAAACCATCCTCCTTACCTGAGCAGTGTTGGGTCGTCAAAAGCTCAAGCACTAGCCAGCATGGCGGCCGAGGCGGCGAAAGAGTCGCTGGCCCTCTCCCTCAGAAGTGGCCTGGGGATGACGCTACTGCCTCTCGGCACAGCCCCAAAAAGATAATCAAGAAGGTGGTGACGTTCTCGAAAGTTTAAAAGGTGATGTTAGGAACCCTGAGCCAAATACCCGTAGAAGTCTCGCAATCACCGAACCAACAAGTGGTCTCACCATCTCACGAGATGGTACTATTCGACCGACCTCCCAATAATTATGCACAACCCACTGAATCTCCGTCTAGAGAGGCTGCTTCTTCCAACCGTCCAACGCCCTCCACATATATAACTTTCAAAATGGGCCCAGTGGTAAAAGACGTTGTCGGAGACCCAGTCCTAATATGGGAACATGACGCGAAATGGGTGTCGATATCTACTATCCCTCCCTCATGGAAAGAGCAGGATCCTCCCTCCGGCCATTCCTTCTCCCTCGGCTATGGCCTTTATGGTGGTCCTGGGACAAATCTTTTCGACATGGACTCCTCGCGAGACATTGTCCTGAAGGCAGCTCAAGCTCAGTTTCGCACCTTGGAGCTCTCGCATCGAGTCTCGCGCCGCCTTATTTTTTACAACAAGAAATTGAAGGAGGCCGAGGCGAGCCTGGAGGAAGAGCGAGAGAAGTCGGGTGACCACAAGAAGGGTTGGCACTTGCTAAAAACCTTCTTGTAAAGATCCAGGGCGGCGTGGTAAGCCTTTTAATTTTATCTTTGGCCAGTCTCTTTCTCGCACATGCTTTTTGTTAATTGACAGGCTTCTTGCAGGATGTTGAGACGGCCGATAGGATGCGCTCGCGCATAACTGCCTTGGAATAGGTGAATAAGGACTTGAAAGCTCAGAATGCCTATCTTCTGGGTAGCATTTGGCCATCCTCTCGCTCGGAACCACCACAAGCTCTCCCGCCTTCTCATTACTCAGTTGACAAGGTCGATAATCTTTGCCAGGACGCCAAAATTAAGACGGTCGAGCTTGTTCTAAAGATGGTTAAGGAGTTGGGTGTTGTGAAACAAGACGCCGAGTCCATCACTGCCCACGACCTCATGCGATACCTTTATGACGAGGTGGATGAGGATTCAACTTCCAGTGAAGATGACTTAAAAGGCGCTAGTGAGACCTGGGACTCCTCCCCCTCTTTTTTTGCTATCTCCCTCTACTTGTACTTTTTATTTTCCTTCTTGGGATTTTGAAGTATTTTTTCATGGGATAGTACTTCCCTTCTTTTGTAATGACCAATGATTAAATGCAAAGGAAATTTTTGTCATATCCTCCCTCTTTATGCTTCCTTTCTTTCACTTTATTTTGCTCTATTTATTGCAAACGACCCTCTACTCTGTTACTACTCGCGATATAAAGCTACTTGCCTTCTCGCTTGATAATCAGCTTACGATGCCAGTCATTAGACCCCTCTTCACCACTTCCATGCACGAGACCATTTGGCTTCCTTCCCGCGTCTCGCCTCGAGAAAAATCCAGTGCGAGTAGACCCCGCAATTGAACCCACTATTTTATTGGGAGCCACCCGCCCTCAATTTTGTAGGCGAGACCTCTCTTTTGCCAGTGAGCACCCACTCGCTATGGGCGAGACCCTCCTCTCCAAGCACTGGTTCGAGGTGCCCATCTTCATTTGTATTGCACCAACCTCTTCTTCACATAGAAGCTTCTTATTTTTTACAAACTTTCTTTTTCTGATAAGTACAAATATTTTCTTTGAGGGATCTCACCATTTACCTTGCCACCGAGTGTCACAACCCGCATTTTATCAATGATTAAATCGTATAAGAGTAAGAGAAAATACGTGTCGTGATGCCACGTCGTGCAGGGGATAACTATACATGCTCAGGCAAAACTCTAGACTTTAGATATAAGGAAAAATTTATAGTTTAATATGAAAGAAAACAAGTTATATCTTAATGGTCGTATCCCTCGGCATAATGGATCTACTAGTCCAAAAAATATATTTATATGCAGCGGAAAATACTTTGGTTATGTTGCTTAGTCACCCTGAATGAGCATAAGTGTCCCCGAGGGACGACTCATGGTATGCACGACTCTAGAGGTTAGTATAGTATATACAAAAAATATAGTCTTTACACTATTAGGAAAAATAGTGTCTGAGTTTTAGAAACATGGCGTGCATGAGATACATATAGTAATGCTTTAGGGTTTTAAAATACCTAACATGCAACCTAGCATAAATCCTTCCCAGAAAACAAGTGAACAACCTCAAAAAGGCAAAAGTAAAGGTTTTAGTTCATACCCAGCATCAAAAGTAAGCCACCAGTGGGCGTCAACAACTTGATACGAACCCACTGGTGAGTATGCATGTCTATACAGAAAGGAAGATAACTACCTCACAAGGATGAAGAACAACAACCTCAGCTACCTAGGAGGCCACAAGCAAGCTCCATAAGAGTACTAGCCGTCTAACTTGCTATAACCTGAACCTGAGGCATTCAAAAAAATAACACCTCAGCAAGTAAAAAAAACAAACAAAGGAAGTGGAGCGTTAGGTTCATAAGCAATAAAGGAAGGGGGTTTACCAACCTTGCAATAAAAAGCTATCAGTAGAAGAAAAGGCATGATAGTAAGAAGAAACACTGTCCAAAGAGCAGAAAAAGTACACCATGTGTGAACATAAACAGCAATAAGCTTTGCTAAATACCCGCAGCAGCACCAAGGCAAACATATGCCAAAAGAAATAGCCATGAGAAAGGAAAGGCACTAACAGTCCTAATTTTTGTGAATTTTTGGCCGTGGTGAAAACCTTGGGTCGGAGTGGGCGGCACAGCCCTCACCAACAACCAGACCCAAAAACACTCCAGGGTGAAAACAACCAGTGGAAGCTATAGGGTCCACACACCCAACCATACCGGCCCAACATGGCCTAGGTGGTGGTGGCCACAGCTCAGCACACACAATTCACCCCTTACAGAGCTCACAAAACCACACCACCTGCCATAATCCACGAGTCGGCATTCAAAAACTAGCCGAGCACAAAATACCCCCCCCCCCCCTATAAGGGAAAAATCCATACTAACAAACCTAAGGAAACACACCAAACCCAAGGCAAAAGCGTCGAGTCCACTCGACGCGGCGTTGAGTGAGCGTTACTCACTCAACGCCAAAAGACTTTGCCGCAAAACTTCCGTTGGTTGACGGCGTCGAGTTAGCTCAACTCACTCGACGCTGTCAACTCTTTTCTACTTAGCCGTAGAAACTAGCCTCGGCGTTGAGTAAGTTCACCACACTCAACGCCAAACCGGACTGCCAAGGCGTTGAGTGAGGTCCACCCACTCAACGCTTTGGACTTAGAGCAAAAACAGGCTTTGGCATTGAATGAGTCCACCACACTCAATGCCGAAATATCCATGGCGTTGAGTGAGGCCGACTCACTCAACGCCAAATGACTTAGCCGCTGGGAAAAGCTACGGCGTTGAGTGACTCCACCTCACTCAACGCCAAATAGCAACGGCTTGTAGTGAGGTCCATTCACTCAACACCAAAACACTTAGCCAAAAAAATTACCATGGCGTAGAGTGAGGGCACCACACTCAATGCCAAAAGCCTAACAGTCTAGGCATTGAGTGAGGTACACTCACTCAACGCTTTTGATTTAGCCTAAAAACCACTCGACGCCAGCAACCCGAGAGCTCTAACTGGCCTAAAAAAAGTTTCCTAACCCTTCCACCCAGCTACAACAGCTATCAGAATGGACTACAAACCCTACCTCCAGCTACTGACCTGGACTTAACCCTACCTCCAGTTATTGACCTTTACTTAACCCTACCTATAACTATTGACCTTGACAACCCACAACAACAAGTAGAGAGAAAACTTTAATCTGGACAAGGTTAAAATAAAGCCCTAAGCATTCCTAGCTTCTAAGAGAATAACAACTAAGCTACAACTATACAAAAGAAATAAAACAACACACACAAAAAAAGGGAACAAGCTTGGCAAGGGAAAAGGGCTCCACTTGCCTCTACCTCCAAGAAACAGCAGTTAACTCCCAAGCTTGGCACCGACGGCAAGGTCGGCCACCTAAGAGAAATTCTGGAGCTTTTAGAGGGAAGAAGAGCAAACCCGAAAACCCTAGCTCCTAAAGACAACCTTAGAACAAGGTATACTTACCTAGGGAGTAAGATCTGGAGGAGAGCAAACCGAATCTTCTATCACACGAGAAAAACGAGCTGAAATCCTCTAGCAATCGCCGGCCAAAGCTCCAGGGCCTCCGCCTCCCACTCCTTCTGCAAGAAGATAGCTGACTTCTTTTTTTTGGGAAGATGAAACCAGCTAACTATTTTATAATATCTCCAGCCACTAAGCTAATATAATAATAGCATAATGGAGAAGCTCGGCCACCAAGCTGATAGAATATTATATAAGCTTGGAAAACTCCCCACTCAGCTAGATAGTTAAATAAACTAATCCTAAAGCTTGGCAAGCTCGGCCACTAGCAGCAAAGGAAGGTCTAATACATATAATATATATATATAAATATCATAACAATATTATATAAATATATATATATACACTTATATATCTATAACAACATATACTTATATAATACATAAACTTATATGCCAACTTAGCTACTTATATAAACTTAGCTTTCCGCACCCAAAACAAAATCAAACCATATATATATATGTATATATATATATAATTATCTAAGAAACTTAGTCTAAAAATAGGGCACCATCGCTACCAAGCTCGGCCACTCAAGGCCATACACAACAAAAGCAACTACTACTAGCTAACATTCAAACGTTGAAACGACGCGAAAACAAAAGATCTCGGACTTCGACGAAACTCGCACCGTAGCTAAATACCCATGCTACGAAACCAACGACGAAGTCGAAAACAACATCCGACGATCAAAACTCAGGCTAACACCTCCCGAAGCCAAAGCACAAGCATTCCCTGAGAGGCTCAGCCTAGTCACCAAAACAGACTCCGGCTAGCTGAAGAATCTTGCAAATAGGATACAAATAGGCCACTCAAGGAACCTAAAGAGCTAAGACCACGCTCTAACAACATCAAAGGCAAACAACACATCATCGTAATGCCAAACAACGATGAAACAAAACACAGAAAAATCGGGGGCATTACAGTCACTCCCCTAAAAGAAAGTTTCGCCCCGAAACTTTACACACAACCCTTATAGCAAAAAGGAAAAGAAAAATCTAACCAAAAGCCATAAAAGAAAAAGTGCAGACATACCAGGCACAAGTCATGGAAACAGATGAGGGTAAGCCTTCCTCATCGCCGACTCTAGCTCCCAAGTCGTGTTTTCCACACCCTGATTTCTCCACAAAATCTTAACCATAGGAAATGTTTTCCTCCGCAACACACGATCCTGAGCCTCCAGAATGCAGACAGGCATCTCCACGTAAGAAAGATTCGGCTCTAACAGTGGCACATAATCCAAAACCTGTCTGCCACTCTGTACACATTTCCGCAGCCTACTGACGTGAAAAACATCGTGTATACTAGGAAAACTCGCGAGCAAATCCAGCCTATAAGCTGCCACAATGATTCGCTCAATAATCATAAATGGCTACACATACCTCGGGTCCAACTTTCGGTTCTTTCCAAACCTCGTGACTCCAATCATCGGGGAAACCTTTAAGAACACCAAGTCCCCCGCAGCAAATTTCAAGCTAGATCTACGCCGGTTGGCGTTCTTCTCGTACCTCTCCTGGGCTATCCGAAGCTTCTCCCGAATAAGCTACACATCAATTTCCATCTCTTCGAGCGCCCTTAGACCCAACAGCGGTCCTTCGCCAACCTCAGCCCAAAACAAGGGAGTCCTGCAGCGCATCCCATACAATGCTTCAAAACGAGGCATTTGCAAGCTTTCTTGATAACTGTTGTTATACGCAAACTCCATAAGCCACAAACGCTCATCCCACGCTCCTTCGTGGTCTAGAATATAGTATCGGATCATGTACTCCACGATATGATTGACTCGTTCTGTCTGGCCATTAGTCTGCGGGTGGTAAGCAGTAGAATATATCAAATCCGTACCCAAACCATCTTGCAGGCTCTTCCAGAAGCGAGATGTAAACCGGGAGTCTCGGTCTGAAATAATGCTGACTGGTACACGGTGCAACCGGATGACCTCATTCAAATACAGCTCAGCTATCTTCCTCATCGGATAGTCGATCTTAAACGGTACGAAGTGAGCACACTTCGTCAATCTGTCCATGATCACCCAAACTGAATCATGCCCCCTAGGAGATCTTGGTAAGCTGGTAATGAAATCCATCGAGATGCTTTCCCACTTCCAAGTCGGAATCTCCAAGGGAGTCAGCTTGCCACCAGTCCTTCCATGATCCTCTTTCAAACGCTTGCAAGTGTGGCACTCAGAAAAAAAAAATCTGGCAGTCTCCATTCATCCCATACCACCCGACAATCTTCTTTAAATCACGATACATCTTAGTAGATCCTTGATGGTAGGCAACACTAAATCCATGAGCTTCCCTGCAAACCATCACCTGGATATCTCCAATGGCGGGGATGCAAAACCTGTCGTGGTACCGCAGGTACCCGCATCATCAATAGAAAAATCTTGTAATTCACCTTTCTGAGCTCGAAGATACAAATGTAGAAGATCGGGATCGTCATTCTGATGCTGTCTCGTAAGCGCAATCCATGAAGGTTCTGTCACTGCCAAACTACTCTGAAAATTGTCGCTTCCCACAGAAATGCCCATCAAAAGAAACTCCTCTACTAAAAGCTCGGTGGAGAAACCAAAAATCTTCCCTGACTTACGACTCAGGGCATCAGCCACCACATTGGCCTTGCCTGGATGATATTGGATCTCAACGTCGTAGTCGACCACATACTCCAACGATCGCCGCTGGCACAGATTCAATTCCTTCTGGGTGAAGACGTACTTTAAGCTCTTGTGATCAGTAAAAATCTTGCACTGCGCGCCATAAAGCAGATGTCTCCACAACTTCAGCGCATAGATCACGGCTGCAAACTCCAGGTCATGCGTAGGGTAGTTCCTCTCATGAGTCTTCAGTTGTCTCAACTCGTACGCAATCAATTTCCCGTCTTGCATCAATACGCAACCAAGACCAACATGCGATGCATCCACATGAACATCATAATCCACACCATCAGTAGGCAGGGTCAAAACAGGGGACTGCACAATCTGTCCTTGAGCTCCAGGAAGGCTTCCTCGCACTTCTCGCTCCAGACAAAAGCTGTGTTCTTCTGGGTCAATCTGGTCAAAGGTGCAGCCAGGGTGCAAAAACCCTCCACGAATCTCGTGTTATAGCCGGCTAATCCCAGAAAGCTCCTAGTCTCCTTTGGTATTCCCGGCCTACTCCAATCCATCACAACAACGATCTTTTCTTGGTCAACTAAAATCCCATACTTATTCACCACGTGGCCCAGAAATGCAACCTGAGGCAACCAAAACTCGCACTTGCTCAGCTTTGCGAAAAGCTTATGGTCCCTCAAGGTAGATAAAACCAAACGCAGATGCTGGTCGTGCTCCTAAGCATTGCGGGAATAAATCAGGACGTCATCGATAAACAGGACCACAAACTTATCCAGGAAGTCCTTGAACACGCGGTTCATCAAATCCATAAAAGCTGAGGGCACATTTGTCAAACCAAATGACATCACCAAAAACTCAAATTGCCCATGCCTGGATCAAAAAGCATTCCGCGGAATGTCGGACTCATGGATCCTTAGCTGAAGGTAGCCAGATCGAAGATCAATCTTGGAGAATACTGTTCTACCGCGCAACTGATCAAACAAATCATCAATCTGAGGCAGAGGGTACCTGTTCTTGATAGTAACCTTGTTCAGCTCTCTATAGTCGATGCACAGCCTCATCGACCCATCTTTCTTCTTTACAAACAGAATAGGCGCACCCCAGGGTGACGAACTCAGACTGATAAAACCCTTTGCCAACATCTCATCCAGCTGGGAACGTAACTCCTCCAGCTCTCGCGGGGCATTACGGTACGGCGCCTTCGCAATAGGACGCGTACCAAGCTCCAAATCTATAACAAACTCGACAACTCTATCTGGTGGGAGATCTGGAAGATCGTTAGGAAACACATCAGATAAGTCACACACCACAGGAATCTCCTCCAAATGCGGTACACTAGTAGTTGTCCCTACTAGATGGACCAAACAGGCAAAGCAGCTAGAATCAAGCAACATCTGAACAAATACCGCAGAAATGACTGGAGACTCCTGTCGCGTAATAGCATAAACATACCCAGGCTGACCGTCGTCCTTAACGAAGTCCAGGCGCTTACCCTTGCACTGGATAACTGTATCATAACTGGACAACCAATCCATTCCTAAAATAACATCGAAGTCTTCCAGGTCGATCACCTTCAAATCAGCCTTCGCTAGAAAATTCCCCAACAAAATCAGACAATCTTGAATGCCCTATTCCAAAACCACAAAATCACCGGAAGGAAACTTGACACAAAAGACATCACTAACTTGTTCTAGACCCAAACAATTGCGCTCCACAATGGATCTAGCCACAAAGGAGTGGGTAGCGTGTAACGTCCCGATTTGCGTTAGGCCCCTCGTGTGCGCTTTTGGGTCAGGAGAACTGATTTAGTCTCAGAGAGTGCAGACGATCAGGCGCGCACTCGTGGGGAAAAGAGAGGTTGGGCATATGTAGTACACGGGTAGATATACGGGTGTGTCCCTACCCCTGTGTCGTGTGCGTCGAGTTCTCGAGAGGTGTCGAGTTATCAAGAGGTGTCGAGTGGTACTCGAGAAAGTGTGTCCCGATCTGGACACGGGTAGGGACACGGGCGTGTCCCTACCCTTGTGCGTCGAGTTCTCGAGAGGTATCATGTTCTCGAGAGGTGTCGAGTGGTACTCAGGAAAGTGTGTCCCGAGAAGGACACGGGTGGGGGCATGGGCGTGTCCCTACCCGTGTGCATCGAGTTCTACAGAGGTTTCGAGTTCTCGAGAGGTGTCGATTTGTACTCGAGAAAATGTGGCCCGAGCAGGACACGGGTAGAGAAACGGGCGTGTCTCTACCCGTGTGCACATCTTCAGAAGCCGGCCATGTCACCCGGGGCAGGAAACGTGTAAGAACATGTGAATGAACACGACCGTGTCATGCGACATGCACGGGCGTGTTCCTACCCGTGTTGGTGTCCAAGCGACACTCGAACCATTGACGTCGTTTCGCCCGAGCAGGATACGGGTAAGGACACGGCCGTATCCCTACTAGTGTCATGATAGTTAAAACTCGCGGCGCCCCGCGGGTATGGGTGTTTGTTTATTTACTAAAAGGAAAAGCGGTGGTTAGGTTTATTTGAAAGAAAGGCAGGGCGCGCGGATTTATTTTATATAAAAAAGGGTTTTAGAACGAGTTTTAACGAAAGGTGGGCAAGTGAACCTATCGCGTGTAGTACAGGATATTCCCGTGTGAAGGAATATCGGGGTTGTATTGTTCTCGGGGCCGGCTTAGCTATTTCTTCTCTTTCCCTGAAATACCTATTATTCTACCGATAATATTTTGTTTGGTTTTATAAAAAAGAAAATTGCGAAAATAAATGAAGTGCGGAAATAAAGTGCGAAAATAAATGAAGTGCAGAAAGTCGATGACCAACTTAGCGTGACGCTATCAAAAAGAGAATTGAACTAAAATAACTTTTAATAAAAAGAGATACTAATTTTCAAATTAATTAAGGCGGAGACTCGGCCGTGGAGGTTCCTAAGGAATGAGCTCACTTATCTCATGGACTATCGCTCACCTGAACGCTAAGACTATTCGACCGATCGTCAGACCGACGAAGGATTCCTCTTAACGCCCGCATTACGCTAAGAACCCCGCTATTAGGTGGGGAACCCAATCCAGTAGACTCACGCGCCTCCTCTCTCGAGGGATAGCGCGGAGCTCTCTTTACCCAAGGGTGATCGGTCCATACGTGCGGCCTCTCGGCGTTGCGTTTGGATAACAGAAATAGAACCCGCACATCGATATGTGGTCCTAAGCGTCGTTAACCCGGGGAAAACCTTAAGGAATTTAATTAAACTGAAAAACAGGACCTTCAATTATTTAAAGCTACTCTATCTGTCCCAATGCTCTTCGATATTGAGGGCTAAGGGAGGTTAGCCACTCATCGGAATGGGGACACTTACGCTAGAAAGCAGAAAATAAAGCTGTAAAGAAAGCAGAAAAGAAAGCAGTAAAGGAAAGCTGAAAATTGCAAGTCCTACCCAAACGAGTAGGACTGAAGAAAGCAGTAAATGCAAATCCCGGCTCAAATGAGTGGGCGGGGGTAAATTTATCTTATACACGCACTGTTGGGTATTGTATCCACAATTACCAGGATTTGAGGAAGCCTCCTGTCAAGCTAAGATGAATTCACATTGTATTTGATGAAATCCTTCTAGTTGTGCTTGCAGCTATTCATCGCTAAGTTAACACCAATGTTAGGGTGCAGTAGGTCAATATACACGGGTCTGCACAACGTAATACCTCGTTGAGCAGATCAGTGTGTTGGCATACGTGTACTCTCTCTATTGGAGTGTACTTACTTCCAAGCACAAGGTTATGAAAGATCAAGAGCAGACAAGGAGCAAGGATGGGCCAAAGACCAGCTCACGGGTGGAAAGACGAGAAATCTTCTAAGTTCAAATCATCGAGAATCACTAGCTGATTCTCGCCGGTTGGAGCCGGCAGTCTCAACGCCGCCAGAAATTTCTCTAAGGCAGAATAGTCGAGAATCACTAAGTGATTCTCGCCGATTCGTCGAGAATGACTTTGCATTATCGACGATCCGGCGAGAATCAAGTGTGACTCCCGCCGATTCTCCCCGCTTCTATATCAGTGCAGCCAGAATTCTGCAAAGTAGAATTCGGCGAGAATCGTAGGTAATTCTCGCCGATTCGTCGAGAATCACCTACGATTCTCGCCGAATTTGACTTGGGCAAATTTCTGACACATTCTGGACTGGTCCATGTTACCAGCGGTATTTCGAACCAGTCTTAGGACTTCACTTTGGTGGGGCACACAACGGTCATCTTGATGACCTAATGTATAAATACACAGGTATTTTTGAACAGTAGCACAGCATATAGAGAAGCGAAGAAAAGAACGAGCGGTCGTCAAAACCTAGGTCGCGGAGCTCCGTCCGACTGTTGTACCGCTCATGCTAGGTGGTCGCCACCGCTGATTGAGGTTTCCTCCTCATCTCCCGGCGACAGAAGCTCTCCCTTGCAGCGCGTCTCGCGTGTCCTTCTTGAGAACCCTTGTCTCTTGATTTGTAGATCGGGAAAACTATCCCAATCCGAATCAATTGAGACGATTGATCCAAGATCGACCGTTGGTAGACCTTGTCGGCTTAGCTAAGAAGATTGGATCTACATAGCATCACCGCCTCCTTTATTGAAGCCGTCAATCTAGAGGAGATCCTTTCCAAGAGAGATATACGGTCGTGGACTCTTCGTCGACGTCAAGAACACGTCGTCTAACGAAGAGAGACACCTTGATCTCCACAAGTTGTTTGTATTTCTTATACATTCTATTTCCTTTTTCATTGTAAAGGAACGGTTGGTTCCTAGTTGTAAGGGTTGGGTGCAACCCGCCGTGTGGGAGTAGTGACTCCTACGTGTGGAAGGGTTCCTTCCGTTAGTGCAAGGATTGGATTTCAATCCTGTTGGTGAAGTGACCGAGTCGTCCCTGGTTGGGAGATAGGTCGTAGGGGGAGAGTGGACGTACCCAAATCGGGGAACCACTATAATTTGCCTGTGTTCTTTTCTATGCTGTGTTGTTTGATTTACTTGTGCAGATACAGTTTTTAATTCCGCAAAAACCCCACAAGACACCTATCCCCCCCCCCATAGTTGAAGCTAGTTGGCACTAGGTGGACTTTCAAGTGGTATCAGAGGGAGGTTCCTCGTCAAAAAGGTTCACACCTTGAGGAGAATCCTACCACCGGTGCTAACCAGAATGGAGCTAGAATATAATATCTCTCCTCTTAGACTCCCAGCATGTACAAAGGACTATTATCACATCTGGAAGATGAGGGTATATTTTTATTTAGAGGCCATCGACCCTCGCGCATCAATCATCTTGGAAGAGGGTCCATTCATTCCCATGAAGGCCTCCTGCTCTGGAAAGGATATGCAGATCCCCAAGGAGACTACCGAAATGTCTGAGATTGAATTCTCTCTATTCAACTTGGATAAAATGATTCGTAAAATCATCCTGGATGTCTGGACTGGACCTTCCCGGTCAAGACTTGAAAAGTGTAGGACGGCCAAGTCCTTGTGGCAAACTGTATCAGACCTCATGGAGGGATCAGACAGAACAGGGATAAGCCGCCAGCAAGAGGATAAGGCATATATGGGGGTCAGCATTTCTGAAGAAGAAAGTGATGACCAATTTCTCAGTATCAGGGCTCCTGTGTCCTTGTCAGAGACTGAAGAAGAAGTTGAGGAAAGCAGTTCTGATGAAGCTGACTCAACAGTCTCTGCCGATATTAACGGTACCTTTGAACAGCAAAGCCAGGAGCAGGTAACTTCTTCCTCATGCCCCCCTCCTCTTGAAGTTCCTGAAGACAGGAACAATTCAGAGGGTAGTCCTTCCAGAGATGCAAGGGATATGGATAGCTTCAATCAAAAGATTGAAAATCCTGATTCCCTTGAGAGTGCCCTTTAGAAGAGCAACTTACTTGTGGAGGAGCAAGCTAAGGAGATTGCTCAGCTGAAGACCTTGATGAATCTCCAATTGGAATCCATCAAGGTAAAGGACTCAAAGATCTCGGATCTAGAGAGTCATCTAGAGACCGAGAAGAGGATTGTTTCTAACTTTTCCAAGATAGATGCTATCAAAAGAAAAGCAGAAAATGGGTGGATCTCCTAAATCGTTAATTCATGGAGAAATGGGGAAACTTTGTTCAGACCCCCCACCCCGAGCAGGAAGGGCACACATCATGCATTCAGGTATGACCATAGGAACAACCATGGTCACTGCAAGAATGATCAGCCCTCATGTGGAAATACCCACAGTGCCAGAGCTGTCATGGCTACCCCGGAGAGAATACCCAAGGCTCATCCTGAGCCCTTTGTATTCTCGGCCTCAGCCCCAACTCATCATGAATCTACCGGAACCAGCTCTCACTGCAGTACTTTCCACCCTAGGACACAGGAAAGGGGGGGTCAGGAAACATGTGGTAAGTACCCATGGGGCCTCTGGAAGCGTGCTGACTGAAAGGAAGGCACCACCTCCAAGGCCACTTGACACTCACCACATGCATTCTTTCCACCCTCCCATGTGTCACGGTGGAAAAGGCAATTTTGTGAGCAGAACCGCCTTTATCTCGTTTAGACCTAAGATCATGACTACCTCAGTCAACAGATCAGGTTAGAAACGGCGATACAACATTCACGAGTGTTGGTGCTGTGGCAAGGTGGGTAACTTTGCCTTAGATTGTTGGCACAACCCCTCTGTGTCAAGGGCAAGGGCATATCCACATCCTCGAGGCCAAGTTAGCCATCCCACCAGGGTTCCTGTGGGAAGGCACTCAAGTTGTTGTGTTGACAAGAACCTAGGACCCAATACTTATTGGGTTCCTAAGGTAAGATAACTCTTTTTTGTAGGGTAGTCTAGGTTCCCGTAAACCGGATGGGAACCTGACAGGAGATGCTCCAAGAATGACAGGTAAAAAGTATAGGGAATAGGAGCAGTGTCATCAACACAGGCATATGCCAGTTGACCTCCTGATCTGCCTTGTGCTGATGATCTAAATGATACATCCAGTTATCACAGGTAATTGCAATTAGCCTAAATGTTTGAGCCATAATGCATAAATAGTTCCATATATGTATATATGTATGTTTACATATCCTCACTATGTAATAAATTCCCATTTTTTGAAAGTAAATGGTCATATGGAGAATTCTTCACATGAGCTCCTTCACCTAGGGAAGGAGTAAAATTGTGAGATAACCTTTAGTTCCATTAATAAAGATTAGTCTGACATCATCAGGTACAAGTTCGCCCTCAGAAAATTGAGAAGGTACGTCATTGGGAATCATTGAGAATGATAACTGACATCAAGGATCTTGCGTTTATCGATCTAGAAATAACTTATAAAATTTGCTAGCCACTGTTATTGGGTTAGGTAAACCAAAGTTGATGTGCCTCCTAAGCCGTGTGGTATGTTGAAACATACTTGGATTAAGAAACAATCATTTTGAAACCTTTCCAACCCTTGACAAAGACGTAAATTAGGAATCCTGGCGATTTCCGTCGAACTAAAGTTATTCCCGTCGAACTGAAGTTATACATAGATAAACCCGGTCTACATATATATATACCCAACAATCAAACCTTCCGCTATTCTAATTCCCGCTGACTCTTCGACTTCCGATATTCGCCGAGACCTCCCCGCAGGAATCCCACCGATCCTCTCCTCCCGGCGATTTCCATCTTCGTGAGCCGGTGTTGACCTAACTCCGATTCCCGTAGGACTTCCCGCTCGTAACTAGGGTGTTCATCCAAGCTTCGTCGTGGATCATTGTCGCGAGTTTCTTTGGGTGGTCTGTCGTCTCCCTGGTGAAGCAGCCGGAACTCCCTCTTCCTCTCCGCATTAGGTAACCTTCTCTTGTCCATTATAGTGATTTAAGCTTAGTGTAGCTTTGGTATTCACTCTCGTGGTTTCGGATTAGACTTAGACTTGGAAATCCCTCCCTAGGTTTGCAATGGCTACAAGGACTACTGCCGGCCTGGTCACCGAATGCGAGTTGGTGCGAACCGGGTTCTCCCATGCCTCGGATGAATTCAGAAATATCATCATTATGCTTGAGGAAGCGGGACTCACTTTCGTACTGGAGCACCCTTGCAAAATCATGGACAAGGAAGTCATGGAGTTCTTCGCGACAGCCCAACTCCGAAATGAAGACACATACATCAAGAGTAAGGTTGCTGGGGCAAAGATTAAGATGTCTGCAAGGAAGCTGACCCAATGCCTGCAGCTATCCAGTTCTGAGCAAGAAGATTACCTAGAGGAACATGATAGAACAAGGACCTTATCATTCTGTGGACTGTCCAGGGGGACAAGGTCAATAAAGAGAAAAGACATGAACGAGGAGGGGAAACTGCTGTCAGACATCATTGTGAAGGTTCTAATTTGCAAACCTGGATCACACGACCATATCTCAGGGGATATGTTCAAGATTCTTGTGGCGATTGTCTGCAGAAAAAGGTTCAACTGGGGAGCCATGCTCTTTGAGAAAATTAAAGACACTCTCCGATCCCCAAGCTTTGGTAGAATAATAAGTCTCTATCTTAATCAGCTGGACGGAGATAAATTTGCCATGAGCAAAGGAGTGCCCCTGCACTATTTGAAAAAGATGGATTCAAGCATATTCGACCGGTTGGAGCGTCGAATAGGGCAGGATGCCGTGGACATAGACCAAGAAGCATCTCTAGTTGAGGACACCAGTGCTCCTGCACATTCTATGGCAGTTCCCAGTGAAGTTCCTGATGCACTGACTGCAGGAACTGAGGGGGAGACTCTACCCGCTTCTGATAATATCATATCTGACATCTCTCAGATAGCTAGAGATGCGGTTGAGACTGTGCAAGAAGATAGTGAGGAGGTGGTGGAAGAAGAAGTGGCTGATGAGGAGGAGGAAGAGGAAGAAGAGGAAGATATGAACTATATGGCCGATAAGACTGAGAACATGGAAACTGCGGAGGTGGAAGCAGTACCTGAGAGGGAGAAAGGGGTGGATTCTTGGGAGGATGCTGATGTTCCATTTGAGGAACAAGCTCCTGAGAGATTGGATGCAAGAATGGAGGGGGAGCCCTCCCAGCAACCCTCTGTGAACAATCCGGAACATCCTACAGTGGATTCCGATATTCCCCCCGTGGAATCTATTCTAGTGTCCAGCTCACCCAGTGCCTCTGCTGAGGAGACAGACCAGGGCGTGCCTAAGGTTCCTCCACTTCAAGCAAGTTTAGCAAATCATACGGTAAACATTGTCCAAGGGATCCTGGATGAGCTTAAAGATAAGTTTGAAAAAGCCCAAAACAAAGTGCTGAAGAGAATGAAGAAATCTGAGGATCTCATGCTTAAGAATGTAGTACAAATCAATCATAAGCTAGATGAGATGGAGAAGAAATTTGAAGAAAAATATAAAGAGGCAGGCACAACAGTCTCACTTCTAATGAAAGGACTGAAAAAGAACATTGATGACCTGGCAGTGGTCAATAATAATACACATGTTGTGGCAGATAGCATCCAAAAGTTTAATGCCAACATGGTGACGCTGAACGAAAATCAGAAGACACTGCTGGATGAATTTGGTAAAACTGTGAAGCACATTGATACATCCCTGCATTCTTACGCAAACTCTATAGCCGCCGAAGCCAAAAAGGGGGAGGAGGATTATAAAGCTAAGATGGCGGGGCTTCAACAATTGATAATCAAAAACTTCGCTCAGTCTAATAAGTATGTGTTTGAAACGGCCCACTGGCTCGTATGGCAGGCATCGGGCATACATGTCCCTGTTGCCCCGCCAGAGGATGAGGGCTTAGATGATGCTGCTGAGGAAGAAATAAGGACTGAAGAAGTACCACTGAGTGAAGCCGAGTCAAAGAAGGCTGCTGCAAGGGCTGAGCAAAGAAGCTGGTTTGATCAAGAAGCACTCATAAAAGCCAAAGGCAAAAGGCAAATCCAAGAAGGAACTTCAAAGGAAACACCAACAGAAAAGAAGATCAGACTGAAGGAAGATGAAGTGCGTAATGAAAGGTGGAGCCTAGTCTCAAAAAGTATCATATTGGACACCTTTGCACTACACCAAGTGGGGGCAAGTTAAAAGGAATGATGTGTATAGTCAATACGAGTGGGAGCGGCACAAAATGTATGAAGCCAAAAGAAACCTATTCGTCAGGACCAATACGGTGGCAAACAAAGCTCCCCCTCCGAGATACTATCCAAAGCCCAAAGAATATTTTGAGCGGCAAAGCAGAAAGTTCTTGGCTCAGCAGCTTAAAGAAGAGATAACTAAGGATAAAGAACTCTAGGGTGTTAGCTAGTGCTTTCCTTACGTTTTGATTTTCACTATCATGTAAAAGTGTGAACATTTAATGTGGATATATATATATATATATATATATATGTGATTTGTTGATTGGCTCTCATATTAGTCTGATTGCTTTCATTATCGTTCTCTTGGTTTAATGCACTTATTATCTTGGTTGTTGAAATTCATCTTAGTTAGTAGGATTTTGGCTTCTTCAAATAGGGGGAGATTGTTGGGTATTGTATCCACAATTACCAGGATTTGAGGAAGCCTCCTGTCAAGCTAAGATGAATTCACATTGTATTTGATGAAATCCTTCTAGTTGTGCTTGCAGCTATTCATCGCTAAGTACACACCAATGTTAGGGTGCAGTAGGTCAATATACACGGTCTGCACAATGTAATCCCTCGTTGAGCAGATCAGTGTGTTGGCTTACGTGTACTCTCTCTATTGGAGTGTACTTACTTCCAAGCACAGGGTCATGAAAGATCAAGAGCAGACAAGGAGCAAGTATGGGCCAAAGACCAGCTCACGGGTGGAAAGATGAGAAATTGTCTAAGTCCAAATCATCGAGAATCACTAGCTGATTCTCGCCAGTTGGAGCCGGCAGTCTCAACGCCGCTAGAAATTTCTCTAAGGCAGAATCGTCGAGAATCACTAAGGGTCCGTTCGTTTGCACGGAATTGGAATTCGATATTGGAATTGAATATTGATGAATATTGTGGAATTAAATATTGGTGACGAATTCCAATTTCAATGTTCGTTTAATAAAAAATATTGGTGAATATTGTGGAATTGGAATTCGATTTTTTTGCCCGGGCACGATTTTTGCCCGGACGCGATTTTTTTGTCCGGGCAAGATTTTTCTCAACTAATTGTGATTTTTTCTCACGGGTGGGATTTTTTCACGTGACCGCGATTTTTTTCGCTCGGGCGCGATTATGTCGCTCGGGCCCATTTTTGTCGCCCAGATGTGATTTTTTTGGCTGGGGGCAAAAACATGCCCGGGCGAAAAAATTGCGCTTGCGCCCTGGCGAAAAAATCGCGCTCGCGCCCGGGCGATAAATGCGCGCCCAGTAGAAAAAATCGTGCCCGACAAAAATATCGCGCCCGTTGAAAAAAAATGTGCCCGTCGAAAAAAATGTGCCCGTGCGCAAAAAATGCGCCCGGCGAAAAAAAATGTGCCAGTGCGAAAAAAGCGTTCCCGGTGAAAAAAAATGTGCCCGTGCGCATAAAACGCGCTCGGGCGAAAAAATCACGCCCGGGCGAAAAAAACGCGCCCGGGCGAAAAAAAACGCGCCCGGGCGAAAAAATCGCGCCCGGGCTAAAAAATTGCGGCGGGTGAAAAATTCGCTTCCGGGAGAAAAAATTCGCGCTCGGGCGAAAAAATCGCGCCCGGGCGAAAAGATCTAGCCCGGGCGAAAAGATCGCGCCCGGGAGAAAAGATCGCGCCTGGGCCAAAAGAACGCGCCCGGGCGAAAATATCGTGCCCGGGCGAAAAAAAATTGTGGCCGGGCGAAGAAAACGCCCCTGGAGATTTTTTTCACGCCCAGGCGAAGAAAACGCCCCAGGAGATTTTTTTCGCGCCCGGGTGAAAAAAACGCCCCGGGCGATTTTTTTCGCGCTCGGGCGTGAAAATCGCGCCCGGGCGAAAAACGCTCCCGGGCGAAAAAATCGCGCCCGAGCGAAAAAAAAATCCCGCCCGGGTGAAAAAAAAACGCGCCCGGGCGAAAAATTCGCGCCCGTGCGAAAAATTCGCGCCCGGGCGAAAAAAAATGCGTCCGGGCGAAAAAAACGCGTCCGGGCGAAAAAAACGCGCCCGGGCGAAAAAATCACGCCGGGGCGAAAAAAATGCGCTCGGGTGAAAAAAATCGCACCCGAGAGAAAAAATTCGCGCCCGGGCGAAAAATGCTCCCGGGCGAAAAAATCGCGCCCGGGCGAAAATTCGTGCTCGGGCGAAAAAAAAACGCGCCCCGGTGAAAAAACGCGTCCGGGCGAAAAAAATGAGCCCGGGCAAAAAAATCACGCTCGGGCGAAAAAATGCGCCCGGGTGAAAAAAATGCGTCCGGGAGAAAAAATTCGCGCCCGGGCAAAAATTCACGTCCGGGCTTAAAATTGTGTCTCGATCGGAATTGTCCAATTCTTATATAGATTGGAAGGAATTGTCTTTAGTTCAAAATGAATTCCACGGAATTCATTAAAATTTAAATTTCAACGTCAAGCGTGCAGACGAACGATGGAATTGGAATTAGATCTTCAATTCCAATTCCAGGGGCTCAATTCCGTGCAAACGAACGGACCCTAAGTGATTCTCGCCGATTCGTCGAGAATGACTTTGCATTCTCGACGATCCGGCGAGAATCAAGTGTGACTCCCGCCGATTCTCCCCGCTTCTATATCAGTGCAGACAGAATTCTGCTAAGTAGAATTCGGCAAAAATCGTAGGTAATTCTCGCCGATTCGTCGAGAATCACCTACGATTCTCGTCGAATTTGACTTGGGCAAATTTCCGACACATTCTGAACCGGTCCATGTTACCAGCGGTATTTCGAACCGGTTTTAGGACTTCTCTTTGGTGGGGCACACAACGGTTATCTTGATGACCTAATGTATAAATACACAGGTAATTTTGAGTAGTAGCATAACGTATAGAGAAGCGAAGAAAAGAACGAGCGGCTGTCAAAACCTAGGTCGCGGAGCTCCGTCCGACTGTTGTGTTGCTCGTGCTAGGTGGTCGCCACCGCTGATTGAGGTTTCCTCCTCATCTCCCGGTGACAGAAGCTCTCCCTCGCAACGCGTATCGCGTGTCCTTCTTGAGAACCCTTATCTCTTGATTTGTAGATCGGGAAAACTATCCCAATCCGAATCAATTGAGACGATTGATCTAAGATCGACCGTTGGTAGACCTTGCCGGCTTAGCTAAGAAGATTGGATCTACATAGCATCACCGCCTCCTTCATTGAAGCCGTCGATCTAGAGGAGATCCTTTCCAAGAGAGATCTACGGTCGTGGACTCTTCGTCGACGTCAAGAACACGTCGTCTAACGAAGAGAGACACCTTGATCTCCACAAGTTGTTTGTATTTCTTATACATTCTATTTCCTTTTTCATTATAAAGGAACGGTTGGTTCCTAGTTGTAAGGGTTGGGTGCAACCCGCCGTGTGGGAGTAGTGACTCCAACGTGTGGAAGGGTTCCTTCCATTAGTGCAAGGATTGGATTTCAATCCTGTTGGTGAAGTGACTGAGTCGTCCCTGGTTGGGAGATAGGTCGTAGGGGAGAGTGGACGTACCCAAATCGGGGAACCACTATAATTTGCCTGTGTTCTTTTCTATGCTGTGTTGATTGATTTACTTGTGCAGGTACAATTTTTAATTCCGCAAAAACCCCACAAGACACCTATCCCCCCCATAGGTGAAGCTAGTTGGCACTAGGTGGACTTTCACGCACACACTCTACTTGAAAGTAAAACACACACACACACTCTACATAAATGAAAACACACACACACGCACAAAGTTTTCCAACTCATGTGAGTAGGAAGAAAATGAAAGCTATAAAAAGACAAGTCCCACTCAAACGAGTGGGCGGGTAATGACAAGTCCTACTCAAACGAGTAGGCGGTAAATGAAAGCGGTGCGCCATTTAACTCTTAACGAGTAGGCGGAAATAAATGCATACGCACACACTCTACGTAAAATGAAATAAAGCTGTAAAGCTAACTCATACACGCACGCACCCTTGCAAAAAAATAAGAAAAGCAAAGTGCTCAAAAAATTAAAACGACTGCATTTCTACCGCTAGAATGCGGTAGAAATGCATAAAAAGTGAAAATAAAAATTAACCGGAGCGAAAAGTTTTGCAAATAAACATAAAATGAAAGTTGGCGAAAAATAAAAATAAGTACTTTTTCATTCTTATAACTTTATAGAAATGGATAAAAGGTGAAAATAAAACTAAAAAAGAACGAAAAGTTTTTACGATCCTAAAAATTTCTAAGTTAAAGAAAATAAAAACAACCTTTTAAACCATTTTTTATAAATCTATAAGAATGAAAACAAACATAAAAAATAGAAATCTAAAGCTAAACATGGGCAGATTATGAAAATAAAATGAGCATTACAACGTCTAGAAATACGGAAAATTTACTAAACTAAACGAGTTATGAAAGCTATAAAAGATGAAAACATAAAAAACACGAAAAAGATGAACAAAAAATCACATAAGTGAGGCGCTTCCATGAATTTTTCATACTATGCAAGAGAGAAAAAGTCTACAATTTTATTAAATAAAAAGCTATTACAAAGTAAACTAAAGCAAACATCCTAATACGAACTAAGAGAGAGAGAGGGATAAAATAATTCCCTTACATAAGCGTGGAATCCAAATGGGCAGCACCTCCACTAAGCAATTTGGACCAAAAAAGTGGACAGAAATCTCATACAGCAGCTGGCCTTTTATAGGAAAAATTTCGGGTTGGTCACGCCCGAGACTAGGGCGTGACAGGGGGCGTGTCACTACTGTACATGAGCTGATCGGGTTATTTGACTGGAAAGTTGACTTCGGCTGAAAACGTGGCGGTCACGCCCCAGGTCACGGGCGTGACACTGGGCGTATCGGGGAGTTCGATCTAGGGATTTGACGGGAGCTTTGACTTCGGGGCGGGCCACATAGCGGTCACGGGCGTGACCAGCATGGTCACGGGTGTGACAGAGGGCGTAACTTGGACAGCTGGCAGCTCGATGTCGGCAGGGTTGACAGTTGATGAAGCGTTGAGTGTCGGCATCAACACGGGCGTGACTGGTCTTGGACATGGGCGTGACTGATGGCGTTGAGTGATGAACAGTGAAATCGTTGAGTGTCGACTACCTGAAGGCGTTGAGTGCTTGACACGCCCGTGTCGGGCATGGTCACGGGCGTGACAGGTCAAATTTTGACTTTTTCTGAAAAATTTCAGAAAACAAAAATAAATTAAGTTTGTATAAAATTTACAAAAAAGAAGCATTTTATTAAAGAAAATAAACTAAAAAAGACAAAAATAAATAAAAATGACTTAAATTAAATACAAAAATATAGGTATATTTACAACTCATCATATCACTTCTGTATAAAAGAAAAAAAATGAACTCTAGCTGTCTCATTCTCTTACAAACAATATTTTCCGAAGAGGATTTTCTGGAGGAGGTAGATTTGGCTGGAGCCAACCAACCCCGTGAGGAAACTCCACCACCGCCAATGGTAAAACGATGCCAACGAGAAGGATGACAAGATCCATGGTCGAAAATGGCGGAACCACTAGAAATGAGGTGAGCTTCCATCGCTCTCCCTTGGTGCTAGATCTATAGTTATTCTTAGTCGAGACATCGACTCAAATGAGTGTTGATGTATGAGAAGAAGATTTCTAGGAGGGCCTTTTTAGAACTTGTGTTCTAATGTTTAATCATCTTCAACCTCTCCTTCTTCAAAGTGATGATGGGGGTGGATTCGTGAAGAGGAATGACCTTAAGAGGGTGAATAAGGGTGGAGGAACTTCTGGTTGTGATTTGGGAAGACCGGCTTGAGGAGGAAGATGAACCTATGCCGTTCATTCCGCTTCAAGATGCGTGCAGAAATCTGTGTTCTACTCGCAGCGACCTTCTTGGCTATTTTCAGGAAAGAAAAGGTTACATCTGGGCTTTTGACTAAACACAAAAGTTGTATCCCTTGAGATTACCTTTCCAACGAGTGGTTACATGCATTCAAGTGAAGTCTATAGCCACGGGAATGTCTGTTCAAAGTAGAGGCTTTAGACTAAGCGCGCAGAAATTGTATTCTGTACACAGCAGGCTTTGGAGCCAATTTCATGTGGGATACATTCTGATTTGGGTTGCAGACTAAACATGAAAGTTTTATCCCATGGAAAGAAGTTTCCATCGAGGGGTTACACGCACTCTCCTGATTCCTGTAGCCACGGGAATGTTTGGTTGAAGTTGCTGTCCAGCAGGTATTCTGCACCTAAAATTCCTGGATTAGTTTTATAATTTAATGTTGTCTCGGAAGAGGTTTTGTAACAATCCGACATTAAGTCGTAGGCAAATCATAATATGTAGGGTTCTGATAATCCAACACTTGATGAAACTATTGGATAGGCCCCATGTAAACTAATGGTGAAATGGCATGTGATTGAATGAAGTGACTTTTTTGGGATAGTGAGCAAATGATAATCAGTGGTCTAATAACGAGAATACAAGGACTTGTGTATTCGGTCGGTGTTGATTGATATGGGCATGTGTTGTAATAATCGAACGAGTAACTCATGTGCTCAAGAGTGATTGGGTGGTAAACTAAATGTTGTCGGTGCTGTGAGAAGAGTCATGAATAGACGGTTGGGCGTGGTCCTCGGTGTTCATGTCCTGAGGCGTCTTCCGTGCCTAATGGTTGGTTGGGCTTGGTTCTCGTGCTCGTTTGCGAGTCTCCTTCCGTACCATAGTGTGGTTTAGTGGCTCGCGGTGTGAGTCATCATGCGGTGTCGTAATCCTGGGTTAAGGATAGTGTGGCAGGTCTACGGGCTCGCCAATCGTCACACCGATGGGAGTTGACAGGTAGACCTTGGGCGGTTGGGCTTGGTCCTCGGTGTTCACGTCCTGAGGCTCCTTCCGTGCCAAGTGAATGTTTGGGCTTGGTCCTCGTGCTCTTTTTCGAGACTCCTTCCATGTCACGCATAGGCCAGTTCGGGGCTTGGATCTCAGTGCACATCTACCCAAGACACCCGCTAAGCCGTAGTACGCATGTGAGCTCCGCTGTTGTGTTTGAAAGAGAAGGGATAGATACTACTCTAGAGGGGGGGGGGGGGTGAATAGAGTAATCAAAAATTTGCACTTAGCAAAGTTGACTTTCTACTCAACTCCCTTGGAGTTAAATGCGGAATGAAAGTTATAGATATTTTAAGATTAAACCTTAGAGCCTAACACAAGTGTTGTGCACAAACTAAAGCTAACTGTAATTATAGTTTAGCTTTGGATCCTATCCAGCAACTAGCAAACCTAGTTAAGATCTAATCACTGCCACAATGCAAGTAATTAAACAAGGCAATCCAGCCGACACAAGGAATTTATAGTGGTTCCCCAAACAACTTGGGTACGTCCACTCTTCTACCAACAAGGTAGGAATCCACTCAGGTTCTTGATCAGGTGCCCTGCCACCAACAAGATCTGCTTCACGTAGATCAAGAGACCCTTTAGACTTTTGATCAGGTGTCTAAAAACCGAACACAGGTTTTTGATCAGGTACCCTGCCACCAAGGGATACTTTTGAAGGGAGTAATAACCCTGTACAGGAGGGGGAAAGGGGTTAAGGTGTCTTCTCTATTTTACAATAGATTAGAGAAGCACAATAACTTGCACTGAGCTAGAAAGCTCTAAAAGAATCAAGGCTCCCCCTGGCTCAAAGAACGTCCAGGTGAAGTCTTGTTTCAGTGCAGAAACACTTCATTAAATACTGAAGGAAGAACTACAAGAAGATATAAAATAAGAAATGAAAATCTTCTAGCAGCTATCTTCTTCTTCTTCTTCTTCAAACGATCTCTGAGTCAGAACTTCCTGAAACAGGAGAACTCAGGTTGAAGAAGAGCAGAAGAGCTAACACTTCTCAGTTAGAGTGAAGATTGCTGAGAGCAGTTAAACTTGTTCTTGCTGTAAGCTTGCTGAAAGAATATGATCTGAGAACTAGTTAATCTCTTTTCTATGTGGACTAGTTGATTTCTTCTTCAAAGAAGTCTTTATATATCTGCAGCAGCAACGACTCTAATTGAGTTTGAATCTTGTCTTTTTCTGAACTCTGCAAGCTGGGCTGCAAAAAGCATAAAGCAAAAACAAACTACAGCAGACAGATATCCTATAAAAGGATAAAGCTTTCTAAGAAGCTGCAAATACTTCTGATGAAATAATATAAGAGAAAGTCACATCAGAAAGAACTCTTTACGGCCAAGGAAGACTTTTTGAGTCTAACGGCTATAAAGGACAGCCTGGCAGATAAAGCAGATTGCATATCTCAGCTATAAGACAAACAACTTTGTCAGAAAAGATTAGCTCATGCATATAGAATAGAACTGATATGGAAATAATGTCACAAAATATTCAGATAATCTATTATAAAATATGCCAAAATAGATATGAAATTAGTCACATCATAGAAGACGACAAACTAAATAAGAGCATATAGCAAAACATCGAACGACCTTCGGAGATCGTCGAACGGCGCACGGAGATCGTCGATCTATCAGATAGATAGTCGAACGATCCAGATAGTCGAACTATCAAAGAAGATAGTCGAACTATCCAGATAGTCGAACTATCAAAGAAGATAGTCGAACTACCAAACAAAAATAGATAGTCGACCTATCAAGCAAATAGTCGACCTATCACAGAAAACAGATAGTCGACCTATCAACAGATAGTCGACCTATCAAAACAAAATAGATAGTCGATCTATCAACAGATAGTCGAACTATCAGATAGTTGAACTATCCAAGCAGATAATCAAACTATCAAGGCAACACAGATAGTCGACCTATCAACAGATAGTCGAACTATCAAAGCGACACAGATAGTCGACCTATCAACAGATAGTCGAACTATCAAAGCAACACAGATAGTCGATCTATCAACAGATAGTCGAACTATCAAAACAAGCAGATAGTCGACCTATCAACAGATAGTCGAACTACCAAGACAAACAGAAAGTCGATCTATCAACAGATAGTCGAGCTATCAACGCAGACAGAACGTCGACCAACTGATAGACGATAGTCGATCAGCCGATAGATGATAGTCGAGCGACGTTCGACTATAGTCGAACGAAAAACTACTTAACCAAATATTCATATGGAAAAGCAATTCTACACAACTAGGGAATCTAACCTATCAACTAACCTTTGACCATAGATAAATCATGGGTCAAAAGACATAAAGAGAGGACTGAACTCAAATCAAAACCTAGGGTACCAACAATCTCCCGCTATTTGAGTTAAGTCTCTCAACAAATAAAACAAACAACACTAATTACAGAAAGTAAATAAAATGCATAAAGGGAAATAACTAAGCAGATATCATCAATCAATCAGATAAAAATAACTGTCAATCAATGACTAATTTAAGGTGCTGTAGAGTTAGATTCAGGATTAGAAGAACTAGAAACAAAAGTAATTTTCCTTGTAGGATCTAGAGCTTCTTTCTTCGATTGCTTCAAATCTTGTTCTCCAATAATTTTCAATTCAGTTGTTCTTGGGACCACTGCCTCTGGATGCTTTTCCATATATTTTGAAGGATCAAACATCTCAGGTCTAACATGGAACTTTTCGAGCTCCTTCTTTCTGAATTTAGACATTGTAGTCAATCCGGCAGTGTCCTTTCCTTCTTCTTTAGCTTTCCTGATCTGCGTTGCTCCAACCAGTTCGAGAAAACGAGCCATCCTAAAGTTAGGATCAAGCTCAGGGCTTTCATAAACAATCTCAGAAGGTGTATCATCTGGTTCTTTATCTTGATTAACTAGATAAGACAGGGGAGCAGACTTAGCAAAGTTCTTGCTAGAATTCTTAAACAAAATAACTTACTTATCTTTTGGAACAACTTTCTCAGAATGCACTGGCTTTGGAGATGGAACCTTTTTCTTTGGAGAAGGAGGAGGGGAAAATGTTGGTCTTTGATAAACTACCTCCTTAACTTGTTCCTTAACAGTATCAGTTCTTTGATAGCCAGATTGGCTTTTACCTTGGAAACTTTGAGAATTTTTCCTTTGAGCAGGCTGGGATGGATTTGATCTTTCAGATTGAGAGGCAGATTTAGAAGATAGATTTCCTGAGGCTCTTGCACCGGGAGGTGGAGGAGGAGGACCTCTGGGATTCCATCTAGGAGCAGGAGGGACATACCTCTTAGCCTTTTTCCTTTGCTTTTGTTGATTTTTAGAAAACCACATCCAATGCTGGAATTCTTTTGACTTGGGATCAATCCCTTTCAGTATATAATATGGTGTATCATTGTCTGGATTTGCAGGAGGAGGAGCCACAGCCTTTCTTTTCTTTTTAGCAATCCTTTTTATCTTAGAATCAGCAGATTCATCAGAATCAATTTCTTCTTCAGAATTTGAAGAGATAGGCATATCATAGGGATCAATAGCCTCTTTTAAAGCTCTTTCTTTTTCCTTTAAAGCAGCTTTTTCCATTTCTTCTTCCATGGCATCCTGTGCTAGGAGAGTATCTAAGTCTAAGCCTGCGGAATCATCCCATACCATAGATTTTTCAATTTGACATTCAGAATCCATTTCTTGAAGCTCAGGAACTGTCATGGGGACCAGTTCAATTTGTACTGCTTGCTGAGAAGGTTCATCAGCTTCAGGAACTTGAACAGCTGCTTCTGGTTCAGGTTGAACTTCAGAAGTAGGTTCACTTACTAGCTCTACAACCACTTGGACATCAGGAGCAGATACAGGTTCAGGCTCTATAGCATCTAAAATCTCTAGAGTAGGTTCAGGTTCAGGTTCTGGTTCTGGCTCTTGGACAACAACAACTTCTTCATTATATCTGTAGGATTAGGAATAAAATCTTGCTAAATGACATCTAGTCATCCCTTCCAGATATTCCCATACTAACATATCAATTAAGTAATCTACAAATTGGGAAAGAGACATACCTTCAGGATTTTCTTCAGGGTGATCTAACTCCCATAAATCATCTAGAAAGGAGGTGATTATTCCTTCTAGGTACTGGGCAACCAAGGGAGTTGAGGATTCTTCTAAGTAAACTTTTACTACAAACTCTGTCAACATGATTGCATCAGATATTTCCTTTTCAGATGGTGGAGGAGGAGGAGCTGAAACTTCTGCTACTTTCTCTGTTGCTGCAAGATGAACTACTGGAGGGGAGGCCAAAGGCTGCTCTGCGATATCTTCATCAAGCATCTCCCCCTGCCTGATTTCAGTAGAAACTGAAACCAGGCCCCAAGAAGAAGAGGGCTCAGCAGACTTTGAGAGTGCCTGAATAGCAGCAGTCAAAGCATATATAGAAGAAACAAGGGGAGCAATTGCCTCATCAATCATAGTTTTGATTGAGGGGGTAATTAACTCCACAATGCTAGCAATAAATGCTGGAGATATAACAAAAGAAGATGATGAAGATGAAGGGATTTCTGAGGGTGGAAGAACAACAAGGGTGGTATGTGCAATATGAGCTGGAGAATGTGCTGGAGATGGAGCTGGAGAATGATGTGGAGATGCATGGGTGGATGCAGGGTGATCAACATGTTCTGAAGATAGAATTGGAGAGTGAGGAGGAGTTTGAATTGGAGAATGAATAGGAGAAGAAATATCAGACGCCAACAAATCAAAGCTGGGTTGAGAAATCCCAGCAAGATCAGTCGGGAGAGAAGATGCAGGAAGAGAGGCAGAATGTCGTACTTCAGTTGAAGTTGAAAGAACTTCAACTGCAGTAGACGGCAAAGCTGAGGAAGAGGATGGAAGAGCGATATCAGCTGAGCCAGCTACTAGAAGAGGGGAAGTGACTGCGACAGTCCTGGTGCTCTCAGATATAACTGGAGCAACCCCTGCGGGAGCGGGCTTCAGGAATGTCCTTTTCCCACTTTGAGAACAGCGAGGGATCCATCTTCTTACTCGCGTTGATGGAGGTGGCGGCAGATACAAGCAAATGGGGGTATTTCTCCTTCAGAAAAATACCAACAACCCTTCCTAGGGTAACCTCTTTCTTTCCATTCTTGTTTCTTATTAAATCAAACATAACGCCAGCCCAGTTTATCTGCTTCTTATTAACAATTGCACACATTAGTGCAAATTGTTGTCTGGTGATGTTATCATGGGCTGAGTGCTTTCCCAGTAGCACTTTTCCAACTATTTCTGCAAGAAACTTGATCTTAAAGGGGAAAATTTACTTTGAGGAGCTTGGAGGGAATGCCTTCGGCATGTCCCAGCTCTATTAACATTCTTCCGAATTCAGGAGCATCTTGCTCATATTCTTCTTCACCATTAATTAATCCAAAAATTTCAGTTAGAACAGCCGGAGTCAAAATTACCTCTTCTCCGCTGATTGTCCCGGTCATCGAATCATCAATCGACGATGAAGTGAAAGCCCATTCCTTGATTTCCTGAGTGTTTATCTTTACTCTGTAGGACATGAGCCTCTCTAGTCCTTGTTCTCTGCACAGATTTAGGATTTCTACTATCCCTGGTTCGCAACTGCTGAAGGCGTCAAAATCAACGCTGAATCCGGCATCAAACTTTACCACTGCAAGAAGCGCAGGAGCAATCGCCATTGAAAACGCTGTAGAAGTCGAGAGAGAGACGGCGAGGACGGAGCGCAAGACAGAGAGCAAGACAAAGAGCAAGCGGGAAGACGGAATGCGAAAAGACGCTCTCCGACGACGATAAAAGCAACTATCTTTTAACCTAGGTCGACTATCGGCTTTATATTAAAACAGCGATCGTCGATCTATTTAAAAGATATTGGAGACGATAGTCGAACGGTCGTTCGACGATCGGTCCTGAAGCAGAGTAGTCGATCAATCGTTCGACTATTTCTGTCTTCACAAACAACAAGCTGTCGCCAACCATAGATCGACGATGAGCTCGACCTGTTCGATGATCTTCGAACGCCGGTCGACGATCTTCAAGTAGATAAGCCGTCATCAACCATAGGTCGACGATAGGCTTGATCCGTTCGACGATCTTCGAGCATCGTTCTACGATCTTCAAGCAGATTTCAACAAGGCAGATAGTCACACATAGTCTCGTCCATTATTCATGCCTAGTTGAACTAAAAAGAACAGATGCTTCTGTTCATCTAAGGGCTTGGTGAATATATCACCTCTCTGAAGGTCTGTGGATATGAACTCAAGGCTAATCTTGTTCTTTTCCACACAATCTCTCAGGAAATGGTGTCTAATCTCAATGTGCTTCGTTCTAGAGTGGTGCACTGGATTTTGTGCAATGTAGATAGCACTTATACTGTCACACATGATTTTAGTGTTCTTGTGTGAGTACCCATAATCCAAAAGCTGATTTTGTATCCACAGGATCTGTGAACAACAACTGGCAGCTGCTATATATTCAGCTTCTGCAGTTGAAGTTGATACAGAGGCCTGCTTCTTACAGAACCAAGAGACCAATCTCTCTCCCAGGAACTGACAAGTTCCTGAGGTACTTTTCCTATCAACTCGACAACCAGCATAATCAGAAACAGAATCTCCAATTAATTCAAATTCTGACTCAGCTGGGTACCAAAGTCCTAGATTTGGACATCCCTTCAGGTATCTCAAAATTCTCTTGAGAAGAATCAGATGAGATTCCTTGGGGTTGACCTGGAATCTAGCACAAAAGCATGTAGCAAACATTATGTCTGGCCTACTTGCAGTTAAATACAATAGGGAACCAATAATGGCCCAATAATTCTTTTGATCTACAGGCTTTCCCTGATCATCAGAATCAATAACTACATTAGTAGCCATAGGTGTATGCATTGCTGAAGCATCTGCCATCCCAAACTTCTTTACCAATTCCTTGGCATATTTGGATTGGGATATGAAGATGTCATCAGCATCTTGCTTTACTTGGAGACCAAGAAAGTAAGAAAGCTCACCCATATGACTCATCTCAAACTTGGAATGCATCAAGTTAGAAAACTTTTTGCAAAGTTTGGGATCAGTGGAACCAAAAATAATGTCATCCACATACACTTGAACTAACAAGATTGTGTCCTTGTGGTGCTTGACGAAGAGGGTTCTATCAACTACTCCCCTAGTAAATTTGTGCTATAACAGGAAACTAGCTAAAGTCTCATACCAGGCTCTGGGAGCTTGCTTTAGTCCATAAAGAGCTTTCTACAACTTGAAAACATGAGAGGGCTGAGTTGAAGAAACAAAACCGGGTGGCTGTTCAACAAACACCTCTTCCTTTAGCTCACCATTAAGAAAAGCACTTTTGACATCCATTTGAAAAACCTTAAACTTCATGTAGGCTGCATAGGCCAAGAAGATCCTTATTGCTTCTAGCCTTGCAACAGGAGCAAAGGTTTTGTCATAATCTATACCTTCCTCCTGTCTGTAGCCCTGAGCTATAAGCCTAGCTTTATTCCTTACAATGATGCCATTTGCATCCAACTTGTTTCTATACACCCACTTGGTGCCTATGATCAGTTAGCCTTTAGGTCTTGGAACCAAAGTCCAAACTTTACATCTCTCAAACTGATTGAGTTCCTCTTGCATAGCAATGATCCAGTAGGGATCTAGCTCTACATCTTTAATGGTGAGGGGCTCAATCTGTGAGAGGAAACAAGCATGCATCACATCCTGTCTTAACTGATGTCTTGTTTGAACACCAGCTGATATGTCTCCTATCACTTGAGATGTGGGGTGATCTCTAAGTGTGACAACATCAGCAGGTGGGATGTGATCTTCAGCAACAGTTGGGATTAATTCCTCAGGAGGAATTTGATCTACTATTGGTGAAACAACAACAACTTCAGCAATGTCTTCATCACTGTCTGATTCAGTGATATGAAGAGTTGAAAGATGGAGGATATCTTGAGTGACATCTTTGGAAGAATCTTGTACCTATAATGAACTTGAGGAAGGAGAAGTTTCCTTCTCCTTGTAAAACATTTGGGATTCATCAAAGGACACATGGACAGACTCTTCAATTTTGGAAGATGATTTATTAAATACCCTATAAGCTTTGCTCACTTGGGAATATCCTAGAAAAATTCCCATTGAAGCCTTTGCTTCAAACTTTCTAAGATATTCTTTATTATTATTATGTATGTAAACTACACAGCCAAAAACTCTAAAATAATTTATTTTAGGTTTCTTTCATTTAATTAACTCATAAGGAGTTTTACACTTAAGCTTGTGTATTAGACTTCTATTCAAGACATAGTTGGATGTACTAACAGCTTCTGCCCAATAGGAAAGAGGCATATTAGCATCTGCCAACAATGTGCCAGCAGCTTCAATTAGTGTTCTGTTCTTTCTTTCAACCACCCCATTTTGTTGGGGAGTTCTAGGAGCCGAGAAGCTATGTTTGATACCTTCTCTCTCACAGAATTCTTGCATGAGAAGAGAGTCAAACTCAGTACCATGATCACTTCTGATCAAGGCCACATGAGTAGAGTACTCAGTCTGCACACATAATAGAAAGTATGTAAGGGCTTTGAAGTTGCAGCCTTAGTTCTCAAAAAGAACACCCAAGTGAATCTAGAGAAGTCATCTACAATGACTACGATGTAATACTTCCCTCCTAAACTATGTACATTTATTGGGCCAAATAGGTCCAAATGTAATAAATACAGGATTCTAGGAGAATCACTTTTATTTACTGATTTAAAAGAATTCTTGGTTTGCTTGCCTAGTTGACAAGCCTTGCATAGGCTCTCCTTCTTGTAGGGGCAAGAAGGTAAACCTCTAACAAGGTTGTGTTTAGATAACCTAGATATATTCTTGAGGTTAACATTGCTAAGCCTTTTATGCCACAAGGTGTTATTATTAGTTACTTCATTAAACAGGCAGATTTCAGAATCAGTTGAATTAAAATCTACTAAATAAATGTTACCTTGTCTAATGCCTACCAATACAACACTATTATTTAATGTAATATTACAGAGAGAGTTAGAGAATGATACCTGGTATCCAACATCACATAATTGACTTACTGAAATTAGATTGTGCTTCAGTGCAGTCACATAAGCAACTCTCTTGAAAGTAACAGCTCCAATGGTCATCCTGCCATAGCCTTCAGTTTGACCACAGCTTGAATCTCCAAAGATTACCTTTGGGCCAAGCTTTGCTTTGAACTTTGACAGATGTTATTTGTTTCCTATCATGTGCCTGGAGCAACCACTATCCAAATACCACTTATTTTGAGTGATAGGATAGGTCTTCACCTGCAATTAAAACAATTTAAACATTGTGGACCCAGGTAACCTTGATTCCCTTGTTTTTCACATAAGAAAAACTGGAAATAAAAGATTAAGCAGGCTGAGGGTGATAACCTAATGGGTAAGATCTCTTAGGTGGGATTCTCCATGCAGATGATGGGTCAATGAACCTAGGATTTCTATTCATATTCGGGTTTCTAAGGTTCTGGGTGTAATTTTGAAATTCATATTGGAAACGTCGACCAGCGTTCGACGATGGCTGCTCAGATCGTCGATCTCCGTTCGACCACTGAGCTTGCGATCGTCGATCGATGTTCGACGATAGATGCTCAGATCGTCGAGCTTCGTTCGACCACTGAGCCTGAGATCGTCGAGCAGCGTTCGACGTTCTTTGTAATTCTTTAAATTTCTGTTTTCTTTTCTCTCTTTTAGCTTTATTTAAAGCTCTATTTACTTGATTGACTTGCTCAGTGTTCTTTATCCCATCAGCTGAGATAAAGTTCACTGGAGTTGAAAGTTGGTTTTTAAGAATGATTGGGGGCTCACTAGAAGATGCTCCTAAGCCTAATTTGTTATTGCATGTCCTAGTGTTAGACATGCTGGTTATTTCAAGCAGCTTAAGACTTCTACCATTTAGAGACTCTTCTAACATTTTTGATTTAGCTAACTCATTCTTAAGAAATTTAATTTCTTCACTAGTATTAGTGAGATCTTCCTTTAACTTAATGTTTTCAATAGATATGATTTCTGATTCAGCTAGCCTATGTCTAAGTTCTTTAATCTCCATTTCAGAACTAATTAAATCTAAGCATAAGGATTTAAATTCTAATTTAAATTCTGCAGAAGTAAAATCATAAGAAGATAGTACCTCATCTTCTGTTGGCATTTCTTCATCTGAATCTGAAATCTCTGTAGCTGAGTGATTGCTGCAGGCATCAATTGCCATTAGGCAAACTTCCTTTGCCTTCTTTTCTTCTTCATCCTCACTGGAGCTTGAGGAAGAGGATTCCTCATCAGAATCGCTCCAGGTTTCAGCGACAAAGGCACTCTCCTTCTTTTTATTCTTGTAGGAGGATGGCTTGGAGTGCTTCCTGTGTTGATCTTTATCTTTCCTCTTTTCTTTATTCTTTTCCTCTGGACAATCTGGAAGGATATGCCCAGGCTTCCTGCAACCATAGCAGATAATTTCTTTAGAAGGGGTGCGATCATACCTTGGCTTTTCTTCATATTTTGACGACTTCTTTTTGAATTCCTTCCTTCCCATCTTGAGAAACCTTTTGGCAAATAATGCCATCAGTTCCTCATTGGACTGGCTTCCTTCAGAAACTTCAGTAGCTTTAAGAGCAAGGGTTTGCTCTTTTCTTGTAGGAGTTGGTGTCTTTGCTTCAGCTTCTGCTTCCCTGGACTTCAGCACTTGCTCAAAAGACTTGAGCTTGTCGAGAAGGGCTTCTGTTGAGATTTCATTTTTGCTTCTGGCCTCCTTGACAGGCCAGATCCTTATATCCCATGTGCTACGGAAGCACATAAGAATCTTATCATTGACCTCTGTCAATGAAATATTCTTGTCAAGGGTCCTCAGCTCATTGATGATTGAGCTGAGCCTTGTGTACATAGCTTCCACTGATTCAGCATAAATTTTCTTGAAATTCTCATATTGTGAGATAAGGTTGGACCCCCTGTCCTTCCTTTCATCAGCTGAACCAGCTACAATCTGGTTCAGTGTATCCCATATAGATTTTGCTGAGGAGTAGTCAGCAACCTTCTGGAATACTTCATCAGACATTATCTGAGCCAGAATGTTCATAGACTTGGCATCTGCTATCTTTGCCTTTTTATACTCATCATTGTAGTCTGGAGGAGGCACTGCACTCATATCAGATGATGAGGTAGTAGCAGCAGCAGGTGCTCTTGGTGGTCCTGACAAAATAGAAGCAAAAATACTTTCATCAATAGAATTCATATATAATTTGATCCTTGCCTTCCAGATGCCAAACTTAGCCAAGTTGCATGCTGGAGGTCTGGTGCTAGAATAATCCTTGGACTAGGCCATGATAGTGAAAGTGAATATCTATAAACTTTGGTATCTATCAGGATCTTGTGACTTAGGTGTTAGCCTATTCAGTCAGTCAACCTCCCTCTGATACCAATTGAAAGAGAAGGGATAGATACTACTCTAGAGGGGGGGGGGGTGAATAGAGTAATCAAAAATTTGCACTTAGCAAAGTTGACTTTCTACTCAACTCCCTTGGAGTTAAATGCGGAATGAAAGTTATAGATATTTTAAGATTAAACCTTAGAGCCTAACACAAGTGTTGTGCACAAACTAAAGCTAACTATAATTACAGTTTAGCTTTGGATCGTATCCAGCAACTAGCAAACCTAGTTAAGATCTAATCACAGCCACAATGCAAGTAATTAAACAAGGCAATCCAGACGACACAAGGAATTTATAGTGGTTCCCCAAACAACTTGGGTACGTCCACTCTTCTACCAACAAGGTAGGAATCTACTCAGGTTTTTGATCAGGTGCCCTGCCACCAACAAGATCTACTTCAGGTAGATCAAGAGACCCTTTAGACTTTTGATCAGGTGTCTAAAAACCGAACACAGGTTTTTGATCAGGTGCCCTGCCACCAAGGGATACTTTTGAAGGGAGTAATAACCCTGTACAGGAGGGGGAAAGGGGTTAAGGTCTCTTCTCTATTTTACAATAGATTAGAGAAGCACAATAACTTGCACTGAGCTAGAAAGCTCTAAAAGAATCAAGGCTCCCCCTGGCTCAAAGAACGTCCAGGTGAAGTCTTGCTTCTGTGCAGAAACACTTCAGTAAATACTGAAGGAAGAACTACAAGAAGATATAAAATAAGAAATGAAAATCTTCTAGCAGCTATCTTCTTCTTCTTCTTCTTCAAACGATCTCTGAGTCAGAACTTCCTGGAACAGGAGAACTCAGGTTGAAGAAGAGCAGAAGAGCTAACACTTCTCAGTTAGAGTGAAGATTGCTGAGAGCAATTAAACTTGTTCTTGCAGTAAGCTTGCTGAAAGAATATGATCTGAGAACTAGTTAATCTCTTTTCTATGTGGACTAGTTGATTTCTTCTTCAAAGAAGTCTTTATATATCAGCAGTAACAACGGCTCTAATTGAGTTTGAATCTTGTCTTTTTCTGAACTCTGCAAGCTGGGCTGCAAAAAGCATAAAGCAAAAACAAACTATAGCAGACAGATATCCTATAAAAGGATAAAGCTTTCTAAGAAGCTGCAAATACTTCTGATGAAATAATATAAGAGAAAGTCACATCAGAAAGAACTCTTTACGGCCAAGGAAGACTTTTTGAGTCTAACGGCTATAAAGGACAGCCTGGCAGATAAAGCAGATTGCATATCTCAGCTATAAGACAAACAACTTTGTCAGAAAAGATTAGCTCATGCATATAGAATAGAACTGATATGGAAATAATGTCACAAAATATTCAGATAATCTATTAAAAAATATGCCAAAATAGATATGAAATTAGTCACATCATAGAAGACGACAAACTAAATAAGAGCATATAGCAAAATGTCGAACGACCTTCGGAGATCGTCGAACGACGCACGGAGATCGTCGATCTATCAGATAGATAGTCGAACGATCCAGATAGTCGAACTATCAAAGAAGATAGTCGAACTATCCAGATAGTCGAACTATCAAAGAAGATAGTCGAACTACCAAACAAAAATAGATAGTCGACCTATCAAGCAGATAGTCGACCTATCACAGAAAACAGATAGTCGACCTATTAGCAGATAGTCGATCTATCAACAGATAGTCGAACTATCAGATAGTTGAACTATCCAAGCAGATAGTCGAACTATCAAGGCAACACAGATAGTCGACCTATCAACAGATAGTCGAACTATCAAAGCGACACAGATAGTCGACCTATCAACAGATAGTCTAACTATCAAAGCAACACAGATTATCGATCTATCAATAGATAGTCGAACTATCAAAACAAGCAGATAGTCGACCTATCAACAGATAGTCGAACTACCAAGACAAACAGATAGTCGATCTATCAACAGATAGTCGAGCTATCAATGCAGACAGAACGTCGACCAACTGATAGACGATAGTCGATCAGCCGATAGACGATAGTCGAGCGACGTTCGACTATAGTCGAACAAAAAACTACTTAACCAAATATTAATCTGGAAAAGCTATTCTACACAACTAGGGAATCTAACCTATCAACTAACCTTTAACCATAGATAAATCATGGGTCAAGAGACAGAAAGAGAGGACTGAACTCAAATCAAAACCTAGGGTACCAACAGTGTTCTTAGCGTTGAGGCGTACCAAGGCCTAGGCTAGGTAGTGTGGAGACCAGTCTAGTAGTGGAGATTCCCGCTCCACTATCACCGTCCGTCCACGATGGTTGACGCCTGAGAGGTTAGCTACCTGCTCGAAAAGTGGGAACTACAAGTCTGTGTCGACATAGCGAGTTCATGTGCGTATTCATGGGTGAGTCATTGCATTGCATACATATTATTACACTCCAATGCATACACAAGATCCTCATCGTATAAGTTTGTATGGGCACTCCTATACGATGAGTTACTTACTACTGAGCGATCCTAAACTTATATGTTTTTATGGGCATTCATATAAGTTGAGTTACGTTCTGTTATAATACTATACTATCATGCTGCTATAGATGATAGAACTGCTAGAATAAGTTGTTGCTTATTTATTACACTGCTTTATTTACATTGAGATATACAACCTGCTTGTACCTAAGTTTCTTTTATACTGTACCCTGTTCCTTTCTTTGCCTGGTGCCGAGGAGTCGCTGGGGGAGCATATGTGAAGCCACTTAGTCTTTATGACTAACGGTTGCTACGTCTTCCTTTTTAGGAGGAAACCCCTACAGGTGGAGCAGCAGTTTATGCAGCCGGACAGCCAGGCCAGGACTACAGGGCCAGAGGGGACGGTACCGTCGCTACCGTCTATTATTGATGTGAGTGTGAGAGTCTTTTATGTACCCGTTTTGGGAAAACTATTTACGTACTCTGTTGTTAGAAGCTTGTTGAAGCTTCTCTACTGTTGTTATATTATGGACCATCTGCTTAGTGTGGATTTGACTTCTATGTTATATTTGGTTTGGTTGGCAATGTATGCTATTGGTTATGGCCGGCAGGATAGGTGTCTTATGGTACAGGCTAGCCCGAGTGTTAGTGCTACCGCAAGGCAGCTGTTCTGGGCATAATACCCCTCTCGTGTCATGTATTGAGTTCCGGGAGGGGGGGGGGTCTTACAAATGGTATCAGCTTGTTATGATCCTGAACTGAAGAAGTAATTTAACAATGGTCACACCCCTGTTCGATTAGTCAGTTTTGGGACAAACTGACTTAGCGGAAGCACTAGTGCGCCCATATGTAATTCACACTAAGTTTGTCATTTAACAATAAAGCCACCCCCGTTCGATTGGTCAGTTGTGGGACAAACTGACTTAGCGGAAGCAGTGGTGTGCCCATATGTAATTTAAACTAAGTTTGTCCATCTTTGACATTAGATTAGCCGAACTAACCTTATGTTTGTACCTTACGTGTAGATCCCAATACATGTTGAGCTGGTGAGGGGAACCCCAACCCCGTCCGTAGCTACACAATTCTAACAATCTGAGCTGGGGAAGACGCTCACAACTATCCAGGACGCCTTCAGGTCCCAATCTCAGCAAGCCCCTGTACAACAGCAGGGTCCGGGATCCACTTGGTTAAGCACTTTTCGAGCTCTCTCACCTCCTGCTTACCTTGGGATGCAGTCGGCAGTGTGTACGAAAGAATTGCTCGACACTGTACTACAACTGTAAGCAGGAATAAGGTGCCCAAACAACATGGCGGTGACCCTTGTAGTGACACTCTTAGATCTGCACGCCAAAAGGTGGTGGAAGTCCCTCATGGGATCAACTTTTCAAGGACGGATGTACACGGATATCAGTTGGAGCGAATTCTCTAAAGCCTTTTTAGAGCATTTCATCCCCTCGGCAGCTCAGGATAATCTTGAAGAGAGATTTTTACAACTAAAGCAAGGGTCCAAGTCGGTGACAGAATACCAATGGGAGTTTTAGTACTTGGCTAGATTTGCTGTCTCTTATGAGTTGGATGATAGAGGATACGCAAAACGATTCTACAAAGGCTTGTGAGAGCCCCTGAGGCAAGCCTTTTTATTTATAGCGGACTCTAGTCTAGCCGAGATTATTGACATGGCGAAGAGGTTTGAAGCGGACCATTTGGAAAGTGGTAAGAGGCCAGCTGAAGGTATGATGGAAGCCTCCCCAGCAATAGAAGGAGATTTTATAATAGAGGAGGAAGAGGATATCGAAGAGGTGGCGGACGTATCCCCCAGAATTTTAGGATGGAGCGCCCGGTTCCGCAACCGCCAGCATTGCCTCCACCTCAACAATTTCCACAACCCGGTGGGCGGCAGGAGAGAGTGTGCTTTGAATGCAACCAACTGAGCCACATTCGACGCTACTGCCCGGAACTATTTGGAAATGTGCCTCTTGCTTTCCCTTCGGCAGCTCCTCGAGAGCGAGGACACATGCGTGGTCGAGGACGAGGACCACGAAGAGAAAACCCCGGGCCCGCTTAGGATCAGATGTATGCGTTGGACATGACTCAAGAGCGGAACCCTTAGGAGGTGATTGTAGGTATGATTACAGTTAGTCATTTTATTTTCATTAATATCCTCAAGTTGCTTAAAATATATTAGACACCTAGCTTCAGAATTATTATTGACACTTAGGTACCGTAATGGTCGGTGGGAAACCGGCCTATACATTATTCGACACCAGTTCCTCGCACTCTTTTGTGTCTGAAGACTTAATCAAAGATATAGATGGAGTGCAGTACTTCACTGGTATTTCTCGAAGGGTGCGCCTTCCAGATTGATCGAAGATGATGATGACTGCAAAGTGCGTGTTTGAGGTTCTCCTTGAAGGAAATCTCTTCGACACCCCTGCCACAGTCTTGGGAATGCAAGAGTTTGACCTTATTTTGGGCATGGTATGGCTAGATCAGCACTATGCGAAGATTGACTGCACGCAGAAAAGGGTCTCGTTGAGACATGGAGACTCGGAGGTCATCTTTCAAGGTATTAACTTCGCGCCTCGTATAATATTATCTTCAGTCCAGGCTTTAAAAGCCCACATAAAGGGGGATGAAGTTTTCATGATATATTTCGAGCTGAAGGAGTTGGCGTTGGATATCAATGATGTGCGGGTGGTGCGTGATTTCCCCGAAGTTTTTCGGAGAAATTTCTAGGATTATCCCCACACAGAGACGTAGATTTTCAAATCAAGTTAGTAACGGGTGCCAAGCCTGTCTCCAGGACTCCTTACCGGATGGCCCCAAAGGAACTCGTGGAGTTTATAATTCAATTGCACAAGTTTGTAGAATCAGTATTTGTTCGCCCCAGCTCATCACCTTGGGGAGCCCCTATCCTATTCGTTAAGAAGAAGGATGGAACACTGTGATTATGTATAGACTATCGGGAGCTCAACCGACTGACGGAATGAAACACATATCCATTACCTCGGATCGATTAGTTGTTCGATCAACTGGTGGGAGCGCATTAGTTTTCCAAGCTAGATTAGCTCTTGGGGTATTATCAATTGAGAATACAAGAGGATTACATTCAGAAAACGGCATTCAGCTCAAGGTACGGCTTGTATGAGTTCACAGTGATGTCGTTTGGGCTCACTAATGCCCCATCAGCTTTCATGAGCTTAATGAACAAAGTGTTCGAGACCTACATAAGTGTTTTTGTCATTATTTTCATCGACGATATCTTGGTCTACTCCAAGACGGAGGAAGAAAAAGTCGGGCATCTGGCCTTTGTACTGAAGAAGTTAAAAGAGCACGCCCTGTTCGCCAAGTTCAGCAAGTGTGAATTCTGGCTTAAGGTGGTTTCCTTCTTGGGTCATGTGATCAGTGGGGCTGGGCTAGCTGTTGATCTGGCCAAAGTGTGTGCCGTGAAGGAGTGGTCGCCTTTGAAGTCAGCGGCCGACGTGCGGAGTTTCCTTGGACTTGTCGGGTACTACCACAAGTTCGTTAAGGGATTCTCAATGGTTGCTCTTCCTCTTACTTCCCGAACAAAGAAAGGTGTGTCGTATTAGTGGACACCCCAATGTGAAGCTTCGTTCCAAGAACTAAAGGACAGACTTACATCCACAACCATACTAGCCCTTCCCTCTGGGAAGGAAGGATTTCAAGTTTACACGGACGTATCATATCAAGGAATGGGACCGGTATTGATGCAGCACATGCATGTGATTGCCTATGCTTCAAGACAATTGAAGAAGCATGAAATCAACTACCAAGTACATGAATTGGAATTGGGGGCAGTAGTGTTCGCCTTGAAGATTTGGAGGCACTATCTATACGGCGTTCACTGCGAAATATTCTCGGATCATAAGAACTTAAAGTACGTCCATACCCAGAAGGAATTAAATCTGAGACAGTGACGGTGGTTGGAGTTTTTGTGTGATTATGAATATACCCTGAACTACCACCCCAGAAAAGTAAACTCTGTTGCCGATGCTTTGAGCAGGAAGGTACCGGAAGCAAGTTCCGAGTCCCGGTTGATGCGTATGGAGTTAGCTCGGATGGTTGAGGAGATGGAGATCACCTTGGTGTACAAGGACCAACCGGATGGTTATACAGAGTACTTGACCACAATGAATATAGTTTGCGATGTGCGAGACCGGATACGGGCAGAGCAAGGAAGGGATGAGGCTTTGTCCCCAGCAATAAAGTCAATTGATGGTGGGATAACTAGCGAGTACTCTTTAAAGGACGGTTATGTTCATTTCCGTGGTCAAGTTTACATTCCCAAGAGAGGTAATATTCAGGAGGAAATCTTGAGAGAAGCACACTGCTCTCAGTATTCTATGCACCCTGGGATTGTTAAGATGTACGCTGACTTGAGGAAGACCTTGTGTTGGCCGGGGATGAAGAAAGACGTCAGGTATTTTGTTACGCATTACGAGGCCTGTCAAAGAGTGAAGGCAGAATGAAGGAGCCCCGATGGATTATTGCAGTCATTGCCCATCCCCGAGTGGAAGTTCGAGGATGTTTCCATGGACTTTGTCCACAGTTTTCCTCGCTCCCGCTCAGGGAATGATTCGATATGGGTAATCGTTGATCGCTTGACGAAGGTACCCCGTTTCATACCTATGAAGAAAGAAGTACACGTGGATGTTTTGGTACGCCTTTTTGTGGAACAATTCGTACAATATCATGGCGTGCCAAAGACAATTGTTTCTGACCAAGATGGTCGGTTTACCTCTAGGGAATGGAAGGAGGTGAAGGCATATTTGGGTTCGCGTCTTACCTTCAGCACAGCATTTCACCCTCAGACCGACGGGCAATCTGAAAGGACAATCAGTACATTGGAAGACTTATTGAGGTTGTGTGTGTTGGATAGAGGAGAGCCGTGGGAAAGGATCCTACCCTTGGAAGAATTCTCATACAATAACAGCCATCAAGCTAGCATCGGGATGGCGCCCCATGAAGCCCTTTATGGAAGAGGGTGTAGAACACCCTTTTTTGTGTGCAGGATGAAGATCTGAAGGCTTTGGTAATTGAATACATAGATAATACTGATGCGGCTGTGAGGCTTATACGGGACCGCATGCTCAAGGCTCAAAGTCGCCAATCAAAATATTATAATGCAAAGCACTGGATGGTGGAATTTCAAGTGGGAGACAAGGTATTTTTGAAGATCAGGCCGATGCATGGAGTATCTCGGGTACGTGGTGTGAAGAAGCTCAACCCAAGGTATGTTGGGATCTACGTCATCTTGGAAAGGATTGGCCCGTTGGCATATCGATTGGAGTTACCGCCAGAGCTAGAAAATCTTCATGATGTATTCTATGTGTCGTCACTCCGAAAGGCGTTGTTGCGGCCTGAACAATATGTTCCAACCACTAACGGAGCAGCTGCGACTGATAGGATGGTGCAACTCGAGCCCGTGCGGATAGTAGACAGTGAAGCGAGGACCTTGCGTCACAAAAGTGCTCCGCTAGTGAATGTGATGTGGTCCAATCATGGGAAAGAGGAGTATACATGGGAGCCGGTGGACTTGATGCAAAAGCGCTACCCGGAGCTATTTCATCAGGGTAATCTTTAAAAACATATTTCATTTTATGTTTATATATGCTTTTCTCTCCCCGTAGCCTTAACCTAATTTCAGAGATGAAATCTTTTATTTTGTTTATAGGATTTGTAACGTCCCGATTTGCATTATGCCCCTCGTGTGCTCTTTTGAGTCAGGAGAACTGATTTAGGCTCAGAGAGTCTAGGCGATCAGGCGCGCACTCGTGGGGAAAAGAGAGGTTGGGCCTATGTAGGACACGGGTAGAGACACGGGCGTGTCCCTACCCGTGTGCCGTGTGCGTTGAGTGCTTGAGAGGCGTCGAGTTCTCGAGAGGTGTCAAGCGGTACTCGAGAAAGTGTGTCCCGAGCAGGAAACGGGTGGGGACACAGGCGTGTCCCTACCCGTGTGCGTCGAGTTATCGAGAGGTGTCGAATTCTCGAGAGGTATCGAGTGGTACTCGAGAAATTGTGTCCCAAGAAAGACACGGGGGGGGGGGGGGGGACACGGGCATATCCCTACCCGTGTGCGTTGAGTTCTCGAAAGGTGTCGAGTTCTCGAGAGGTGTCGAGTGGTACTCGATAAAGTGTGTCCTGAGCAGGACACGGGTGGGGACACATGCGGGTCCCTACCCGTGTAGGTCGAGTTCTCGAGAGGTGTCGAGTTCTCGAGAGGTGTCTAGTTGTACTCGAGAAAATGTGGCCCGAGCAAGACACGGGTAGAGACACGGGCATGTCTCTACCCGTGTGCACATCTTCAGAAGCAGGTCGTGTCACCCGGGGCAGGACACGGGTAAGAACACGTGCATGAACACGGTCGTGTCATGCGAAATGGGTAGTGGACACAGGCGTGTCCCTACCCGTGTTGGTGTCCAAGCGACACTCGAACCATTGACGTCGTTTTGCCTGAGCAGGACACGAGTAAGGACACGGCTATGTCCCTACCCGTGTCACTTCTGTATAAAAGAGAAAAATGAACCCTAGATGTCTCATTCTCTTACAAACCCTATTTTCTGAAGAGGAACTTCTAGAGGAGGTAGATTTTGCTAGAACCAACCAACCCCGTTGGGAAACGCCACTGCTGCCAAGGGAAAAATGATGCTAACGAGAAGGATGACAAGATCCATGGCCGGAATTGGCGGAACCACTGGAAATAAGGTGAGCTTCCTCCCCACTCCCTTCGTGCTAGATCTATAGTTATTCTTAGGCAAGACATCGACTCAAATGACTCTTGATGTGTGAGAAGAAGATTTCTAGGAGGGCCTTTCTAGAACTTGTGTTCTAATGTTTAGTCAACATCAACCTCCCCTTCTTCAAAGTGATGATGGGGGTGGATTCGTGAAGAGGAATTGCCTTAAGAGGGTGAATAAGGGTGGAGGAACTTCTGGTTGCGATTTGGGAAGACCGGCTTGAGGAGGAAGATGAACCGATGCCATTCATTCCGCTTCAAGATGGGTGCAGAAATCTGTGTTCTGCTCGCAGTAATCTTCTTGGCTATTTTCAGGCAAGAAAAGTTCAGATCTGGACTTTCGACTAAACACAAAAGTTGTAGCCCTTGAGATTACCTTTCCAACGAGTGGTTACATGCCTTCAAGTAAAGTTTGTAGCCACAGGAATGTCTGTTCAAAGTAGAGGTTGTAGACTAAGCGCGCAGAAATTGTATTCTGTACGCAGCAGGCTTCGGAGCCAATTTCATGTTGGATAGAGTCTTACTTGGGTTGCAGACTGAGCATGAAAGTTGTAGCCCATGTAAATAACTTTCCATCGAGGGGTTACACTCACTCTCCGGATTCCTGTAGCCACGGGAATCTTCAGTTGAAGTTGCTGTCCAGTAGGTGTTTTGCACCTAAAATTCCTGGATTAGTTTTATAATTGAATTTTCTCTCGGAAGAGGTTTTGTAACAATCCGACGTTAAGTCGTAGGAAAATCATAATATGTAGAGTTGTGATAATCCAACGCTTGATGAAACTATTGGATAGGCCCCATGTAAACTAATGGTGAAATGGCATGTGATCGAATGAAGTGACTTTGTGGGGGATAGTGAGCAAATGATAAACAGTTGTCTAATCACGAGAATACTAGGACTTGTGTATTCGGTCGGTGTTGATTGATATGTACATGTTTTGTGATAATCGGAAGAGTAACTCATGTGCTCACGAGTGATTGGGTTTTTAAACTTAATGTTGTGAGTGTCGTGAGAAGAGTCTTGAATGGACGGTTGGGCTTGGTCCTCGGTGTTCATGTCCTGAGGCATCTTTCGTGCCTAATGGTCGGTTGGGCTTGGTCCTCGTGCTCGTTTCTGAGGCTCCTTCTATACCACAGTGTGGTTGAGTGGCTCGCAATGTGAGTCGACACGCGATGTCGAAATCCCGAGTTAAGGATAGTGTGGCACGTCTATGGGCGCGCCAATCATCACACCTTGGGCGGTTGGGCTTGGTCCTCGGTGTTCACATCCCGAAGCTCCTTCCGTGCCATATGAACGGTTGGGCTTGGTCCTCGTGCCATTTTCTGGGGCTCCTTCCGTGTCACGCATAGGCCAGTTTGGGGCTAGGATCTCGGTGCACATCTACCCGAGACACCCGCTGAGCCGTAGTACTCATGTGAGCTCCGTTGTTGTGCTCTTAGCGTTGATGCGTACGAATGCCTAAGCTAAGTAGTGTGGAGACCAGCCTGTTGGGGCTGCGGTCCGGAATCGCCCCCGCGTTGCGGCGCTATGCGGTAATGGCTTAACTGGCTGACCCATCCCCGGTCAAAATCTTGATATAAAGATTAGTATGCGCCTTTGACCTTCAGGCCGGTCTTTTGGTGCAGTTGGTAGCGCTAAGTCCTCTCAATTGCTGGAGATGCGGGGTACGGGTTCGAAACCCTGGGGTCGTTTCCGGGGGGGATTGTTGGGGCTGCGGTCCGAAATCACCCCCGCGTTGTGGCGCTATGCGGTAATGGCTTAACTGGCTGCCCCGTCCCCGGTCAAAATCTTGATATAAAGATTAGTATGCGCCTTTGACCTTCAGGCCGGTCTTTTGGTGCAGTTGGTAGCGCTAAGTCGTCTCAATGCATTGAAAGAGAAGGGATAGATACTACTCTAGAGGGTGGGGGGGTGAATAGAGTAATCAAAAATTGCACTAGCAAAGTTGACTTTCTACTCATCTCCCTTGAAGTTAAATGCGGAATGAAAGTTATAGATATTTGAGATTAAACCTTAAAGCCTAACACAAGTGTTGTGCACAAAAAGGCAGCCAACTGTAATTACTGTTAAGGCTTGGAAACCTAAACAGCAACTAGCAAACCTAGTTAAGATCTAATCGCAGCCACAATGCAAGTAATTAAATAAAGCAATCCAGACGGCACAAGGAATTTATAGTGGTTCCCCAAACAACTTGGGTACGTCCACTCTTCTACCAACAAGGTAGGAATCCACTCAGGTTTTTGATCAGGTGCCCTGCCACCAACAAGATTTGCTTCAGGTAGATCAAGAAACCCTTTAGACTTTTGATCAGGTGTCTAAAAACCAACACAGGTTTTTGATTAGGTGCCCTACCACCAAGGGATACTTTTGAAGGGAGTAATAACCCTGTACAGGAGGGGGAAAGGAGGTTAAGGTGTCTTCTCTATTTTAATTAGAGAAGTACAATAACTTGCACTGAGCTAGAAAGCTCTAAAAGAATCAAGGCTCCCCCTGGCTCAAAGAACGTCCAGGTGAAGTCTTGCTTCAGTGCAGAAACACTTCAGTAAATACTGAAGGAAAAAGCTACAAGAAGATAAAATAATATGAAATAAGATTTTCTTCTTCAGGCAGCTATCTTCTTCTTCTTCTTCTTCAAAAGGCTCTGAGTGAAGGTCTTCCTGTAAGCAGGAGAACTCAGGTTGAAGAAGAGTGAAGAACTAGAACTTCTTCTCAGTTGGATGTGAATGTACTGAGAGCAGTTGGAAACTGTAAGTTCTTAAGCTTGAATGCTGCTGATACAAAACGCTTTTTGGTATATGAGAGCTAGCTAATTTCTTTCTTCAAGGAGGTCTTTATATAGCAGCAGCAGCAACGGCTCTTAACTGAGTTTGAATCTTGTCTTCTTCTGAACTCTGCAAGCTGAGCTGCAAAAAGCATAAAGCAAAACAAAATACTGCAGGCAGATATCCTATAAAAGGATAAAGCTTTCTAAGAAGCTGCAAATACTTCTGATGAAATAATATAAGAGAAAGTCACATCAGAAAAGACTCTTTACAGCCAAGAAAGATTTTTTGAGTCTAACGGCTATAAAGGACAGCCTGGCAGAAATCATATCTCAGCTATAAGACAAACAACTTTGTCAGAAAAGATTAGCTCATGCATAAAGAATAGAATAGATATTGCATGGAAGTGTTATCACAATTTATTCAGATAATCTTTTATACAATATGCCAAAATAAGTATGAAATTAGTCACATCACAGAAGACGACAAAACTATTTTAAAACATACAACAAAACGTCGAACGACCCTCGGAGATCATCGACCAACGCATGGAGATCGTCGACCTATCGGACAGATAGTCGAACGATCCAGATAGTCGAACTATCAAAGCAGATAGTCGAACTACCTCAGCAGATAGTCGACCTATCAGAACCGATAGTCGAGCTATCAGATAGTCGATCTATCCAGACAGATAGTCGAACTACCAAACAAAACAGATAGTCGACCTATTAAACAGATAGTCGACCTATCACAGAAAAACAGATAGTCGACCTATCAACAGATAGTCGACCTATCAAAACAAAACAGATAGTCGACCTATCAGCAGATAGTCGAACTATCAGATAGTTGAACTATCTAAGCAGATAGTCGAACTATCAAAGCAACATAGATAGTCGACCTATCAACAGATAGTCAAGCTATCAGATAGTTGAACTATCAGGACAGATAGTCGAACTATCAAAGCAAACAGATAGTCGACCTATCAACAGATAGTCGAGCTATCAGATAGTTGAACTATCAGGACAGATAGTCGAACTACCAAAACAAACAGGTAGTCGACCTATCAACATATAGTCGAGCTATCAACGCAGACAGAACGTCGACCAACTGATAGACGATCGTCGATCAGCCGATAGACGATAGTCGAGCGACGTTTGACTATAGTCGAATGAAAAGCTACTTAACCAAATATTCATCTGGAAAAGCAATTCTACACAACTAGAGAATCTAAACTATCAACTAACCTTTGACCATAGATAAACCTTGAGTCAAGAGACAGAAAGAGAGGACTGAACTCAAATCAAAACCTAGGGTTCCAATAATCTCCCCTATTTGAGTTAAGTCTCTTAACCATTTAAACATACAAAACTAATTACTGAAAGTAAAATAAAATACATAAAGAGAAACAACTAAGCAGATATCATCAATCAATCAGATAAGAAATTAACTGTCAATCAATGAATAATTAAGGTGCTTCAGAGTTAGATTCAGGATTAGAAGAGCTAGAAACAAAAGTAATCTTTCTTGTGGGATCTAGAGCTTCTTTTTTCGATAGCTTCAAGTCTTGTTCTCCAATAATTTTCAATTCTGTTGTCTTTGGGACCACTGCCTCAGGATGCTTTTCCATATACTTTGAAGGATCAAACATCTCAGGTCTGACCTAGAATTTTTCGAGCTCCTTCTTTCTGAATTTAGACATTGTGGTTAATCCTGCAGTGTCCTTTCCTTCTGCTTTTGCTTTCCTAATTTGCGCTGCTCCAACCAGTTCAAGAAAACGAGCCATCCTAAAGTTAGGATCAAGCTCTGGGCTTTCATAAACAATCTCAGAAGAACTGTCAACTGGTTCTTTATCCTGATTAACTAGATAACAAGAGAGAGCAGACTTAGCAAAGTTCTTGCTAGAATTTTTAGTAAAAAAAAATTGCTTACCTTTTGGAACATCTTTCTCAGTATGAACTGGCTTTGGAGATGAAACTTTTTTCTTTGGAGAAGGAGGAGGGGAAAAGGTTGGTCTTTGATATACTACCTCCTTAACTTGTTCTTTAACAGTATCAGGTATTTGATAGCCAGTTTGGCTTTTACCTTGGAATCCTTGCGAACTTCTCCTTTGAGCAGATTGAGATGGATTTGATCTTTCGGATTGAGCAGCAGGTTTAGAAGATAAATTTCTTGAGGCTCCTTCACCGGGAGGTGGAGGAGGAGGACCTCTAGGATTCCATCTAGGAACAGGAGAGTCATACCTCTTAGACTTTTTCCTTTGCTTTTGCTGGTTCTTAGAAAACAACATCCAATGCTGGAAGTCTTTTGACTTTGGATCAATTCCTTTCAGTATATAATATGGTGTATCATTATCTGGATTAGCAGGAGGAGGGGCAACAGCTTTTCTTTTCTTTTTAGCAATCCTTTTTCTTTTAGTCTCAGCAGACTCATCAGAATCGATCTCATCCTCAGAATTTGAGGAGATGGGTAGATCATATGGGTCAATAGCATCTTTTATAGCTCTTTCTTTTTCCTTTCGAGCAGCTCTTTCTCGTTCTTCTTCTATGTCATCCAGTGCCAATAGAGCATCTAAATCCAAGCCTGGGGAATCATCCCATACAGTAGATTTTTCAATCTGGGCATCTGCAGCTGATTCTTGAATCTCAGAAACTATCATAGTGACCAGTTCTGGTTGCACTTCTGGCTGAACAACTTCAGAAATTTGTGCCTCTAGTTCTGGTTGAACTTCTAGAGCAGTTTTGATAACAGGTTCTTGAGAATCTAAAACTTCTTCCATTTTATCTGTAATTTTATGAATAAAATTGTTCTAAATGACATCTAATCATGCCTTCTAGATATTCCCAAACTAGCATATCAGTTAACAAGTCTAAAAAGTAAGAAAAGGGAATACCTTCAGAATCGACCACAGCATGTCCTAACTCCCACAATTCATATAGAAAGGAGGTGATGATTCCTTCTAGGTATAGGGCAACCAAGGGAGTAGAACTTTCTTCTAAACAAACTTTAACAATGAATTCAGATTTTAATACTGCATCAGAAATCTCTTTTTCAGATAGAGGAGGAGGAGCTGAATCTTCTGTTGCTTTCTCTGCTACTGCAAGATGAACTGCTGGAGGAGAGGCCAAGGGCTGCTCAAACACGACTTCATCAAGCATCTCCCCCTGCCTGATTTCAGTAGACACTGAAACCAGGCCCCTAGAAGAAGAGGGCTCAGCAGACTTTGAGAGTTTAAGAATAGCAGCAGTTAGAGAGGAGATAGAAGAAGCAAGGGGAGCAATTGCCTCATCAATCATAATTTTGATTGAGGGGGTAATTAACTCCACAATGCTAGATATAAATGCAGGAGTAATTTCAAAAGATGATGATGATGATGAAGGAGAAATTTCAGAGGGTGGAAGAGCAGTAGTGATGGTATATGCAAGTTGAGCTGGAGAGTGAGCTGGAGATGGAACTGGAGATGGAGCTGGAGAATGATGTGGAGATACATGGGTGGATGCAGGGTGATCAAGATGATCAGAAGAGGGAATTGGTGACTGAGGAGGAGTGGGAATCTCAGACACCAATAAATCAAAACTGGGTTGAGATATCCCAGCAAGATGAGTCGAGAGAGGAGATGCAGGAGGAGAAGCAGAATGTCGTACTTCAATTGAAGTTGAAGGAACTTCAACTGAAGTAGACGGCAGAACTGATGAAGAAGATGGAAGAGATAAATTTGCTGAGCCAGCTGCTAGAAGGGGGAGTGACTGCGATAGTCCTGGTGCTCTCAGAAGTAAATGGAGCAACCCCTGCAGGAGCGGGCTTCAGGAAGGTCCTTTTCCATTTTGTGAGCAAGGATGGATCCATCTTCTTGCTTGCGTTGATGGAGGTGGCGGCTGACACTAGCAGATGGGGGTATTTCTCCTCCAGAAAAATTCCAACTACCCTTCCTAGGGTAACTTCTTTCTTTCCATTCTTTTTCCTGATTAAATCAAACATAATGCCTGCCCAATTGATCTGCTTCTTATTAACAATTGCACACATTAGTGCAAATTGCTGCCTTGTAATATTATCGTGGGCGGAGTGCTTTCCCAGTAGCACTTTTCCAACAATTTACGCAAGAAACTTGATCTTAAACGGGAAATTCACTTTGAGCAGCTTGGAGGGAATGCCTTCGGCATGTCCCAGTTCAGTTAACATCCTTCCGAACTCAGGAGTATCTTGCTCATACTCTTCTTTACCATTAATTAATCCAAAAATTTTAGTCAGAATAGCGGGAGTCAATATTACCTCTTCTCCGCTAATTGTTCCAGTCATCGAATCATCAGTAGAAGATGAAGTGAAGGCCCACTCTTTGATCTCTTGAGTGTTTATCTTTATTCTGTAGGACATGAGTTTCTCTAATCCTTGATCTCTGCACAGATTCAGAATCTCCACTATTCCTGGTTGGCAGCAGCTGAAGGCATCGAAATCTACGCTGAAACCGGCATCAAACTTCACTACTGCAAGAAGCGCTGGAGCAATCGCCATCGAAAACACTATAGAAGACGAGGGAGAGATGGCGAGGACGGAGCGCAAGACAAAGAGCAAGCGGGAAGACGGAATGCGAAAAGACGCTCTCCGTCGACGATAAGAGCAACTATTTTTTAACCTAGGTCGACCATCGGCTTTATATTAAAACAGCGATCGTCGATCTATTTAAAAGATACTGGAGACGATGGTCGAACGGTCGTTCGACCATCGGTCCTGAAGCAGAGTAGTCGATCAATCGTTCGACTATTTCTGTCTTCACAAACAGCAAGCTGTCGTCAACCATAGATCGATGATAGGCTCGACCTGTTCGACTATCTTCGAACGCCGGTCGACAATCTTCAAGCAGATAAGCTATCTTCAACCATAGGTCGACGATAGGCTTGATCCGTTCGACTATCGTCGAACTTTATTCGACTATCTTCGAACAAGTTTCAATATAGCAGACGTCACACTTAGTCTCTTCCATTAATCATGCCTAGTTTAACTAAAAAGAACAGATGCTTCTGTTCATCTAAGGGCTTGGTGAATATATCACCTCTCTGAAGGTCTGTGGATATGAACTCAAGGCTGATCTTGTTCTTTTCCACACAATCTCTCAGGAAATGGTGTCTAATCTCAATGTGCTTCGTTCTAGAGTGGTGCACTAGATTTTGTGCAATGGAGATAGCACTTGTACTGTCACACATGATTTTAGTGTTCTTGTGTGAGTACCCATAATCCAAAAGTTGATTTTGTATCCACAGGATCTGTGAACAATAACTAGCAGCTACTATATATTCAGCTTCTGCAGTTGAAGTTGAGACAGAGGCCTGCTTCTTACAGAACCAAGAGACCAATCTCTCTCCCAGGAACTGACAACTTCCTGAGGTACTTTTCCTGTCAACTCGACAACCAGCATAATCAGAATTGGAATATCCAATTAATTCAAATTTTGACTCAGCTGGGTACCAATGTCCTAGATTTGGACATCCCTTCAGGTATCTCAAGATTCTCTTGAGAAGAATCAGATGAGATTCCTTGGGGTTGACCTGGAATCTAGCACAAAGGCATGTAGCAAACATTATGTCTCGCCTACTTACAGTTAAATACAATAGGGAACCAACAATGGCCCTATAATTCTTTTGATCAACAGGCTTTCCCTGATCATCAGAATCAATAACTACATTAGTAGCCATAGGTGTATGCATTGCTGAAGCATCTGCCATCCCAAACTTCTTTACCAATTCCTTGGCATATTTGGATTGGGAGATGAAGATGCCATCAGCATCTTGCTTTACTTGGAGACCAAGAAAGTAAGACAGCTCACCTATACTACTCATCTCAAACTTAGAATGCATTAAGTTGGAGAACTTTTTGCATAGTTTGGGATCAGTGGAACAAAAGATAATGTCATCCACATACACTTGAACTAACATGATTGTGTCCTTGTGGTGCTTGACGAAGAGGTTTCTATCAACTACTCCCCTAACAAATTTGTGCTCTAACAGGAAACTAGCTAGAGTCTCATACCAGGCTCTTGGTGCTTGTTTTAGTCCATAAAGAGCTTTCTGCAACTTGAATACCTGTGAGGGCTGAGTTGAAGAAACAAAACCGGGTGGCTGTTCAACAAATACCTCTTCCTTTAGCTCACCATTAAGAAAAGCACTTTTGACATCCATCTGAAAAACCTTGAACTTCATATAGGCTGTATAGGCTAAGAAGATCCTTATTGCCTCTAGCCTTGCAATAGGAGCAAAGGTTTGGTCATAATCTATACCTTCCTCCTGTCTGTAGCCCTGAGCTACAAGACTAGCTTTATTCCTTACAATGATTCCATTTGCATCCAACTTGTTTCTATACACCCACTTGGTGCCTATGATCAGTTGGCCTTTAGGTCTTGGAACCAAAGTCCATACTTTACATCTTTCAAACTGATTGAGTTCCTCTTGCATAGCAATGATCCAATGGGGATCTAGCTCAGCATCTTTAATGGTGAGGGGCTCAATTTGTGAAAGGAAACAAGCATGCATCACATCCTATCTTAATTAATGTCTTGTTTGAACACCAGCTTATATGTCTCCTATCACTTGAGATGTAGGATGATCTCTAAGTGTGACAACATCAGCAGGTGGGATGTGATCTTCAGCAATAGTTGGGATTAATTCCTCAGGAGGAATTTGATCTACTATTGGTGGTACAGCAACAACTTCTGCAATGTCTTCATCACTATCTTATTCAGTGATATGAATTGTTGAAAGATGGAGGAGTTCTTGAGTGGCATCTTTGGAAGATTCTTATACCTGTAATGAACTTGAGGAAGGGGAAGTTTCCTTCTCCTTGTAAAACATTTGGGATTCATCAAAGGACACATGAACAGACTCTTCAATTTTAGAAGATGATTTATTAAAAACCCTATAAGCTTTGCTTACTTGGGAATATCCAAGAAAAATTTCCAATGAAGCCTTTGCTTCAAATTTTCTAAGGTATTCTTTATTGTTATTATGAATATAAACAACACAGCCAAACACTCTAAAATAATTTATTTTAGGTTTCTTTCCTTTAAGTAACTCATAAGGAGTTTTACACTTAAGTTTGTGTATCAGACTTCTATTCAAGACATAGTTGGCTGTACTAACAGCTTCTGCCCAATAGGAAAGATACATATTAGCATCTGCCAACACTGTGCCAGCAGCTTCAATTAGTGTTCTGTTCTTCCTTTCAACTACCCCATTTTGTTGGGGAGTTCTAGGAGCTGAGAAGCTATGTTTGATACCTTCTCTCTTACAGAATTCTTGCATGAGAAAAGAGTCAAACTCAGTACCATGATCACTTCTGATCAAGGCCACATGAGTAGAGTACTCAGTCTGCACACATAATAGAAAGTCTGTAAGGGCTTTGAAGTTATCAGCCTTTGTTCTCAAAAAGAACACAAAAGTGAACCTATGGAAGTCATCTACAATGACTAGGGTGTAATACTACCCTCCTAAACTCTGTACATTTATTGGGCTAAATAGGTACAAATGTAATAAATACAGGATTCTAGGAGAGTCACTTTTATTTACTGATTTAAAAGAGTTCTTGGTTTGCTTGCCTAGTTGACAAGCCTTGCATAGGCTCTCCTTCTTGTAGGGGCAAGAAGGTAAACCTCTAACAAGGTTGTGTTTAGATAACCTAGATATATTCTTGAGGTTAACATGGCTAAGCTTTTTATGCCATAGAGTATTGTTATTGGTCACTTCATTAAACAAGCAGATTTCAGAGTGAGTTGAATTAAAATCTACTAAATAAATGTTACCTTGTCTAATGCCTACTAATACAACATTATTATTTAAAGTAATATTACAAAGAGAGTTAGAGAATGATACCTGGTATCCTGCATCACATAACTGACTTACTGAAATTAGATTATGCTTCAGTCCAGTTACATAAGCAACTCTCTTGAATGTTACAGCTCCAATTATCATCCTGCCATAGCCTTCAGTTTGACCACAGCTTGAATCTCCAAAGATTACCTTTGGGCCAAGCTTTTCCTTGAACCTTGACAGATGTTCTTTATTTCCTGTCATGTGCTTGGAGCAACCACTATCCAAATACCACTTATTTTGAGTGATAGGATAGGTCTTCACCTACAAATAAATCAATTTAAACATTGTGGACCCAGGTAACCTTGGGTCCCTTGTTTTTCACATAAGAAAAACTGGAAATAAATGAATAAGCAGGCTGAGGGTGATAACCTAATGGGTAAGATCTCCTAGGTGGGATTCTCCATGCAGATGATGTGTCAATGAACCTAGGGTTTCTATTCATATTCGGGTTTCTAAAGTTCTGGGTGTAATTTTGAAATTCATATTGGAAACGTCGACCAGCGTTCGACGATGGCTGCTCAGATCGTCGATCTCCGTTCGACCACTGAGCTTGCGATCGTCGATCGACGTTCGACGATAGATGCTCAGATCGACGAGCTTCGTTCGACCACTGAGCCTGCGATCGTCGAGCAACGTTCGATGTTTTTTGTAATTCCTTAAATTTCTGTTTTCTTTTCTCTCTTTTAGCTTTATTTAAAACTCTATTTACTTGATTGACTTGCTCAGTGTTTTTTATTCCACTAGATGAAATAAAATTCATTGGAGTTGAAAGTTGGTTTTTAAGAATGATTGGGGGCTCACTAGAAGATGCTCCTAAGCCTAATTTGTTATTGCCTGCCCTAGTGTTAGACATGCTGGTTATTTCAAGCAACTTAAGGCTTCTACCATTCAGAGACTCTTCTAACCTTTTGGACTTAGCTAATTCATTCTTAAGAAATTTAATTTCATCACTAGAATTAGTGAGATCTTCCTTTAACTTGATGTTTTCATTAGCAATCAATTCAGATTCAGCTAGTTTATTTCTAAGTTCTTTTATTTCTTTTTCAGAACTAATTAAATCTAAACATAAATATTTAAAATCAGATTTAAATTCTGCAGATGTAAAGTCATAAGAAGATAATACCTCATCTTCTGTTGGCATCTCTTCATCAGAATCTGAATTCTCTGCAGCTGAATGATTGCTGCAGGCATCAATTGCCATCAGGCAAACTTCCTTTGCCTTCTTTTCTTCTTCATCCTCACTGGAGCTTGAGGAAGAGGATTCCTCATCAGAATCGCTCCAGGTTTCAGCAACAAAGCCTCTCTCCTTCTTTTTATTCTTGTAGGAGGATGGCTTGGAGTGCTTCCTGTGTTGATCCTTGTCTTTTCTTTTATCTTTGTTCTTTTCCTCTGGACAATCTGGAAGAATATGTGCAGGCTTCCTGCAACCATAACAGATTATTTCTTTAGAAGGGGTACGATCATACCTTGGTTTATCTTCATACTTTGAAGATTTCTTTCTGAATTCCTTCCTTCCCATCTTGAGAAACCTTTTGGCAAATAATGCCATCAGTTCCTCATTGGACTGGCTTCCTTCAGAAACTTCAGCAGCTTTAAGAGCAAGGGTTTGCTCTTTTCTTGTAGAAGTTGGGGTCTTTGCTTCAGCTTCTGCTTCCCTTGACTTCAGCACTTGCTCAAAAGACTTGAGCTTGTCGAGAAGGGCTTCTGTTGAGATTTCATTTGTGCTTCTGGCCTCCTTAATAGGCCAGATCCTTATATCCCATGTGCTAGGGAAGCACATAAGAATCTTATCATTGACCTCTGTCAATGAAATATCCTTGTCAAGGGTCCTCAGCTCATTGATGATTGAGCTGAGCCTTGTGTAGATAGCTTCCACTGATTCAGCATAAATTTTCTTGAAATTCTCATATTGTGAGATAAGGTTGGACCTCCTATCCTTCCTTTCATCAGCTGAACCAGCTACAATCTGGTTCAGTGTATCCCACATAGCTTTTGCTGAGGAGCAGTCAGCAACCTTCTGGAATTCTTCATCAGACATTGTCTGAGCCAGAATGTTCATTGCCTTGGCATCTGCTATCTTTGCCTTTTTGTATTCATCATTGTAGTTTGGAGGAGGCATTACACTCATATCAGATGATGATGAGGCAGTAGCTGCAGCAGGTGCTCTTGGTGGTCCTGTCAAAATAGAAGCAAAAATACTTTCATCAATAGAGTTCATATATAATTTGATCCTTGCCTTCCAGATGCCAAACTTAGCCAAGTTGCATGCTGGAGGTCTGGTGCTAGAATAATCCTTGGACTGGGCCATGATAGTGAAAGTGAATATCTATAAACTTTTGTATCTATCAGGATCTTGTGACTTAGGTGTTAGCCTATTCAGTCAGTCAACCTCCCTCTGATACCAATTGAAAGAGAAGGGATAGATACTACTCTAGAGGGGGGGTGAATAGAGTAATCAAAAAATGCACTAGCAAAGTTGACTTTCTACTCAACTCCCTTGAAGTTAAATGCGGAATAAAAGTTATAGATATTTGAGATTAAACCTTAGAGCCTAACACAAGTGTTGTGCACAAAAAGGAAGCCAACTGTAATTACAGTTAAGGCTTGGAAACCTAAACAGCAACTAGCAAACCTAGTTAAGATCTAATCACAGCCACAATGCAAGTAATTAAATAAAGCAATCCAGACGACACAAGGAATTTATAGTGGTTCCCCAAACAACTTGGGTACGTCCACTCTTCTACCAAGAAGGTAGGAATCCACTCAGGTTTTTGATCAGGTGCCCTGCCACCAAGAAGATCTGCTTCAGGTAGATCAAGAAACCCTTTAGACTTTTGATCAGGTGTCTAAAAACCAACACAGGTTTTTTATCAGGTGCCCTCCCACCAAGGGATACTTTTGAAGGGAGTAATAACCCTATACAGGAGGGGTAAAGGAGGTTAAGGTGTCTTCTCTATATTAATTAGAGAAGCATAATAACTTGCACTGAGCTAGAAAGCTCTAAAAGAATCAAGGCTCCCGCTGGCTCAAAGAACGTCCAGGTGAAGTCTTGCTTCAGTGCAGAAACACTTCAGTAAATACTGAAGGAAAAAGCTACAAGAAGATAAAATAATATGAAATAAGATTTTTTTCTTCAGGCAGCTATCTTCTTCTTCTTCTTCAAAAGGCTCTGAGTGAAGGTCTTCCTGTAAGCAGGAGAACTCAGGTTGAAGAAGAGTGAAGAACTAGAACTTCTTCTCAGTTAGATGTGAATGTGCTGAGAGCAGTTGGAAACTGTAAGTTCTTAAGCTTGAATGCTGCTGATCGCTTTTTGGTATATGAGAGCTAGCTAATTTCTTTCTTCAAGGAGGTCTTTATATAGCAGCAGCAGCAACGGCTCTTAACTGAGTTTGAATCTTGTCTTCTTCTGAACTCTGCAAGCTGAGCTGCAAAAATTATAAAGCAAAACAAAATACTGCAGGCAGATATCATATAAAAGGATAAAACTTTCTAAGAAGCTGTAAATACTTCTGATGAAATAATATAAGAGAAAGTCACATCAGAAAAGACTCTTTACAGCCAAGAAAGACTTTTTGAGTCTAACGGCTATAAAGGACAGCCTGGCAGAAATCATATCTCAGCTATAAGACAAACAACTTTGTCAGAAAAGATTAGCTCATGCATAAAGAATAGAATAGATATTGCATGGAAGTGTTATAACAATTTATTCAGATAATCTTTTATACAATATGCCAAAATAAGTATGAAATTAGTCACATCACAGAAGATGACAAAACTATTTTAAAACATACAGCAAAACGTCGAACGACCCTCGGAGATCGTCGACCGACGCACGGAGATCGTCGACCTATCGGACAGATAGTCGAACGATCCAGATAGTCGAACTATCAAAGCAGATAGTCGAACTACCTCAGCAGATAGTCGACCTATCAGAACAGATTGTCGAGCTATCAGATAGTCGATCTATCCGGACAGATAGTCGAACTACCAAACAAAACAGATAGTCGACCTATCAAACAGATAGTCGACCTATCACAGAAAAACAGATAGTCGACCTATCAACAGATAGTCGACCTATCAAAACAAAACAGATAGTCGACCTATCAACAGATAGTCGAACTATCAGATAGTTGAACTATCCAAACAGATAGTCGAACTATCAAAGCAACACAGATATTCGACCTATCAACAGATAGTCGAGCTATCCGATAGTTGAACTATCAGGACAGATAGTCGAACTATCAAAGCAAACAGATAGTCGACATATCAACAGATAGTCGAGCTATCAGATAGTTGAACTATCAGGACAGATAGTCGAACTACCAAAGCAAAAAGATAGTCGACCTATCAACAGATAGTCGAGCTATCAACGCAGACAGAACGTCGACCAACTGACAGACGATCGTCGATCAGCCGATAGACGATAGTCGAGTGACGTTCGACTATAGTCGAAAGAAAAGCTACTTAACCAAATATTCATCTGGAAAAGCAATTCTACACAACTAGAGAATCTAAACTATCAACTAACCTTTGACCATAGATAAACCTTGGGTCAAGAAACAGAAAGAGAGGACTGAACTCAAATCAAAACCTAGGGTTCCAACACAGCCTAGTAGTTGAGATGCCTGCTCCACTGTCACCGTATGGCCACGACGGTTTATGCATAAGAGGTTAGCTACCTGCTCGAAAAGTTGGAACTACAAGTCTGTGTCAACATAGTGAGTGCATGTGCGTGTTCATGGGTGAGTCATTGCATTGCATACAAATCATTACACTCCATTGCATACAAAAGATCATCATTGTATAAGTTTGTATGGGCACTCTTATACGATGAGTTACTTACTGCTGAATGATCCTCAACTTATATGTTTGTATTGGCATTCATATAAGTTGAGTTACGTTCTGTTATAATACTATACTCTCATGATGCGATAGATGATTGAACTGCTAGAATAAGTTGTTGCTTATTTATTACACTGCATTGTTTACATTGAGATATACCACCTTCCTGTACCTAAGTTTCATTTATATTATACCCTAATCCTTTCTCCGCCGGGTGCCGAGGAGTCGCCGGAGGAGCGGATGTGAAGCCACTTTGTCTTTATGAATAACGGTTGCTATGTCTTCCTTTTTAGGAGGAAACCCCACAGGTGGAGCAGCAGGTTATGCAGCCGGACAACCACGCCAAGATGACAGGTCCTTAGGGGACGGTACAGTCGCTACCGTCGGTTACTGATGTGAGTGTGATAGGCTTTTGTTGTACCCATTTTGGGAAAACTATTTACGTACTCTGATGTTAGAAGCTTGTTGAAGCTTCTCTATAGTTTTTATATTATGGACCATCTGCTTGGTGTGGATTTTACTTCTATGTTATATTTGGTTGGGTTGGCAATGTATGATATTGGTTATGGCTGGCAGGATAGGCATCTTGTAGTATAGGCTAGCCCGAGTGTTAGTGCTACCGCAAGGAACCTGTTCTGGGCATAAGACCCCTCTCGTGCCGTGTGTTGTGTTCCGGGGGGGTCTTACATAGCGCCGAGTCAAAGAGAACATGCGCCCAGCGGTTCCTCACCATAAATCTTCCTATAAGATAGCATACGCAACTAAGGAAAATAATGCTAATGCTATACTAGAAACAAAACATTCAGGCTAGGGAGAAATCTTACCTGAAATGACCTGAGTCGAAGTCTGTGCTTCCTCTGAAGAAATTACATTCAGCTTCCCCTTGCCTTTATACACACGCTGAGGCAGTGGCAATTCCTGGAGTGGTACTGGCTGGAACACCGGCTGGAGTTTTGGGCACTGAGCCTTGATGTGCCCTTCTTGACTGCAAAGAAAACAACTTCTCGGCTTACTCTTATCCATACCCCAGCAATGGGCAACATCATTCCCTGGTCGCTTACACGCATAACAGAATAAACCTTTCCTAGGAGCGCCTCTAATCGCATGCACCTGCTCCGTATTCTGAGCTACCAACCTCATGAAACTTTTCTCTACGGGATGGCCCGGCCGGCCACAGAAGCTACAACCCTCCTTGCTCTTCTTTCTTGAAGACGCGCCGGGTACCTGGGGACTCTTTCCTTCAACCGCTTTCCTTTTATCTTTTCTAACCTGCTGTCCTCTTTGCTTAGCATTATTAATGGCCTCCACCTTCAAAGCAGCTTCTACCGCACCAGCATAATTCACTCCTCAATGAGCAACGGCTAACTGCTGAACATCACTTCTCAGGCCGCCAAGAAATCGCTTAACTCTATCTGCTTCGGAACTCACGAAGATGGGAGCAAACTGGCTCATTTTGCTGAATTCTATTTCGTACTCCACAACCATAAGCTGCATCTGCATCAAATGTAGGAAATCATTCATCAGACGGTCGCGCTCGACCGAAGGCAGAAACTTCCTTAGCAACAGTTCCTTGAAGGTCTCCCAAGAGCATCCCTCTTTCAAGCTCTCCTTCTCTATCAGCCACCAACTCTTCGCCAATCCCTTAAGCTGATAGGCTGCGATCATCACCCTCTGATCGGGGGTAACTCTAGAATAGGACAACATCTCCTCGATGGCTATAAGCCAATCATCCAAAACCAGGAAGTCTGTTTTCCCATCATAAGTAGGTGGTCCAAGTCGCTGGAAGTGTGATATGAATATCATCTCCAGGGGCAGCACAATAGGAGTTACCAGGGGAGCAGGAGGAACAGGAATTGTTACTCCTACAACAGGGCTCGGTACTCTCGGAGGCTATCTGGCCACAACTGCTATCAGAGACTGGATCTTAGTCTGCATATCCACCACTTGCCTAGATAAAGCTTCATTACTCTGCCACAGACTTTCAATTAACGCCTCGCTTTGCGCTACGGAAGACTCACCCTCAGATTGGGGAGTCAATCTCGTCGAAGGATGCCTCGCTATCCTAAAATGGTATCAGCAAGACTTAGAACCTACCCCCATCTGCTAGAACAAAACTACCCGGTACAGACGAACATACTTAAATATGAACTTCAACTGCTAAACTTGTTCTGGGATTTGTTTTTTTACAATGATGATGTTATGCTTAACCTAAGATGGTTCACCACCATCCTACTAAATCATGTTCTTAGACCATGAATGCATGAGTTTGTATTATTTTTTGACTCAAAACAATATGTGTACATACGTCATCATGCAAATCTTTATCATGGCATGTTGTGCTGATGATATGTTATGTTATGCATGTTGTGCTATGCATTCTAAAAAAAGGTCTTAATGCATGCCATGGGCGGCGTACAGATGAAAATGTTATGCATCCCATACTACATAACATTCCCATGCAACGAAAAAAAAGAAAACGTACTAGCCGCATTCATGTGGTTAGGTTATGCATCCCATACTACATAACTCTCACATATTGCCTCCTATGGTGGATCCATATACAAACACATATTATGCATCCAATACTACATAATATGCCCCATATACTTCTTCATGCTTATGGGTGTAGTGTTCGTGCTTTAGCCAAGACGTGCTGATGACATATCATTGTTTGTATGATATGATGCTAAACCACTAATTCTAACAGGGAAAGGTTGCCCGACCAATTGTCAAGCAACCTCCCTATGATACCAACTGTCATAACCCGCATTTTCTCAACGATTAAATCGTATGAGAGTAAGAGAAAATATGCGCCGTGATGCCACGTCGTGCAGGGGATAACTGCACACGCTCGGGCAAAACTCTAGACTTTAGATTTAAGGGAAAATTTATAGTTTAATATGACAGAAAACCAGTTATATCTTAATGGCCGTATCCCTCGGCACAATGGATCTGCTAGTCAAAAATTTATATTTATATGTAGCGGAAAATACTTTGGTTAAGTTGCTTAGTCACCCTTAATGAGCCTAAGTATCCCCAAGGGACGACTCATGGTATGCACGACTCTAGAGGTTAGTACAGTATATATAAAAAATATAGTCTTTACGCTATTAGGAAAAATAGTGTCTGAGTTTTAGAAACATGGAGTGCATGAGATACATATAGTAATGCTTTAGGGTTTTAAAATACCTTATATGCAACCTAGCATAAATCCTTCGCAGAAAACAAGTGAACAACCTCAAAAAGGCAAAAGTAGCAGTTTTAGTTCATACCAAGCATCACAAGTAAGCCACCTGAAAGTGATATCTATCCTAGAGATTAGAGCAAACACACAGCAAGAATAATAAAGAAAAGAAAAAAGGCAAACCAGAAAACACAAGAATTTTATAGTGGTTCCCCTAAACTTGGGTACATCCACTCTTCTACCACCCTAGGTAGGAATCCACTGCAGGATGAGTTGATCAGGTGTCCTTGGAACCAATAAGCTTTTGATAAGTTGCTCAAAAACCAAATTGGATTTTTTGATCAGGTGTCTTGCCACCACTGAGTTTTGATAAGGTCTCAGAAACCCAGCAGAACTTTTGAAGGAAGTTCAAGAACCCTTTGTACAGGGGGGAAGGGAGAGTAGATATTGTCTTCTCTGTTCAACACTATAAGAGAAGCACAAGTGGATTTTGATGATTTTGTCAAAGCTCCCTCTGAGATTTGCAATTGTTCAGGTAGGAGAGCTTTGCATAGGGTGATAGGTCTTCAATGTATGACTGCTCCAGCAAATGATGATTTCAGCAAAGGCTGAAATGTGAGTTGTCTTGGAGTGTGAATGATGAAGCCTTGATGATGTTGATCTTCCAGTAAGCCTTCAGACTGATGTAGAGTAGTTGTCTCTTCAGGCTTCCTCGAATAGTAGATCTGAGAGGAGCACTGGCTATACATGTGATGTTGAGTTCTTCCTGGAACTCTGATTCCTGTACTACTTTCTTCTCTCCACTATTCTCTCTCTTCTTATTATTCTCTATGTTCTTGTTATTCTCTTCTTTTTCACCCCTTTTTTTCTTCTCTGTATCTCTGTGTATATATTCTGATAGGAGGCCAGTGGTCATTTGAATTCTTGCATTTATTACTGCTGCCTCTTAGTTACTCCAACGGCTATAATCTCCATAAATACATTCTTGTAACTGTCCTGTAATAAAGCTTTGTTGGAATATGAATGGCTCACATTGATTGGACCAAGAATATCCTGAAAATCTGTCTGGGAACTTGTGTTCAGAGAGATGGCAGAAATCATCGATCTCAACATGATTATCGTCGATCTGAGCACGACTATCGTCGATCTGATCTCATAGATGTTGGAGCTAGTCTGAAATAGAAAACATAGATCTGAGCTCGGAGATCGTCGAATGGAGTTCGAAGCCTCGTGGACCTGAGCTCAGAGATCATCGATCTCAGCTCGATGCCTGAACTTCAAAACATCGATCTGAGCTCGACGCCAAGGTTGAATTCTGATTTCTACTGACTGATTTCTCTTGGTTGATTTCTTCAATCTCTGAGAGCCTCTGACTTAGCACATCCTATGACCCTTAGCTATACATTGATGGGTCAATCTAATAGTTCTAAAGACAAGTGATCCTGACCCAAATCCAAATTAGGGTGTTCCAACAATCTCCCCCTATTTGGGTTAGGATTACTATTTACATAAAAATATTACAATTATAAAGCATAAGATATAAAAAGAGAAGCTTTGCATAGCTGACTTCTGTTGCTGTTAAAACTGATTGCTGCTGGCTTTACAAAACTCCCCCTATGTTGATGCAGTAACTGTGACCTGAGGAGGCTGGGATGACTTCAAAAATTGGATTTTGATTGACTCATCCAGATAATTCTTATAGATGGTACCTGCAGAAGGCTATGGTAGAGATTGCTCTCTCCTTGAAAAGGATATGTTAGCATAAAAATTATATTTGTCCAGCAAATTTTATTATGATTCTGAATCTGAAAAACAAAGTCTTATATCTTCCTTCCTATAGAATTTCTTTTCATTAGAAGAGATTCAAACTTAGTGCCATTATCACAGCTGACCAATGTAACTAGAGTAGAGGACTCAATCTAGATGAATTTTGAAAAAGATCTATAAGAAATATAAAGTTATCTGACAGAGAATTCTCATACAGAAATCCTAACATAATTTTAAACAAGATATAAAAAGGATAGAAGCATCCCTTAAGAAAAGATGTTTCCTAATAAATTTGTTCCAAATAGAAAAAGGATTTGAAAATATTTTAAATTGTTTATCCTTATAATTATAAATCAAATTTATGAAAAAGCAGACTGAGTTCAACGATTTTATATAGGATCGTCGATCTGAGTTCGATGATTTGAACTCATTTCGTTGATTAAAATGTTTCTTTTTTCCTTTGAATATATTCTGAAAACTTTCCTCTGAGAAGTTTTGTTTCCTCCTCAGGTTTTATTGAATCTTGGGAGCAAAATTGAAGTTATAAGTTAACTGAACTTAAAACAAAGTTAGATAATACCTGATCCTCTTCAGGTTTTGATTTTCCTTTTGTTTGTTCAGACTTTAAACTGCTGAAGGAAGTATTGAAGGAAATTAAGCAGAATTGTTTGGCCCTTGCTTCTCCTCTTCATCTTCAAATGATGATTCATCATCTGATACATCCCAAATGAAATCTAGGGATAAAGATTCTCCTTCTTCAAATAAGATGTTGTGGCATCTTTCTGTTGTTCCATCCACTGGTTCAGAAGCCATTTGATGAAGAGAATCCCATATCTCCTTGGCTATTGAGCATTCAACAACTTCCTGGAACAAGTCATCAGATAATGACTATGCTAGGATATTCATGGCTCTGGCATCAGCTAGTCTGGCCCTTTTAGTTGTTGTTGCTGAGTTTGGAAGACCTGTCATAATGGCATAAAATATTTCTTCATCAATATTGTCCATAAATGACTTAATTCTTGTTTTCCAAAGTCAAATTTGTTTATGTTGCACTTAGGAGGTCTGGTGCTAGATTATTCCATATTCTTGCTATGTGAAAAACAAAATGATTAATCTAACTAGGATGGATCAAGAGAGTTCTTTTGTTTCAGGTGTTAGCCTGTATAAAAAACCAAACTAGTGAAGATCTAGTTGTTGAATAACCAACCTCCCTCTGATACCAATTGAAAGTGAGATCTATCATAGAGATTAGAGCAATCACACAGCAAGAATAATAAAGAAAAGAAACAAAGGCAAACCAGACAACGCAAGAATTTTATAGTGGTTCCCCTAAACATGGGTACATCCACTCTTCTACCACCCTAGGTAGGAATCCACTGCAGGATGAGTTGATCAGGTGTCCTTGGCACCAATAAGCTTTTGAGAAGGTGCTCAAAAACCAAACTGGATTTTTTGATCAGGTGTCTTACCACCACTGAGTTTTGATAAGGTCTCCGAAACCAAACAGAACTTTTGAAGGGAGTTCAAGAACCCTTTGTACAGGGGGGAAGGGAGAGTAGATGTTGTCTTCTCTGTTCAACACTCTAAGAGAAGCACAAGTGGATTTTGATGATGTTGTCAAAGCTCCCTCTGAGATTTGCAATTGTTCAGGTAGGAGAGCTTTGCATAGGGTGATAGGTATTCATTGTATGACTGCTATAGCAAATGATGATTTCAGCAAAGGCTGAAATGTGAGTTGTCTTGGAGTGTGAATGATGAAGCCTTGATGATGTTGATCTTCTAGTAAGCCTTCAGACTGATGTAGAGTAGTTGTCTCTTCAGGCTTCCTAGAACAGTAGATCTGAGTAGAGCACAGGCTGTACAGGTGATGTTGAGTTCTTCCTGGAACTCTGATTCCGGTACTACTTTCTTCTCTCCACTATTCTCTCTCTTCTTCTTATTCTCTATGTTCTTGTTATTCTCTTCTTTTTCACCCCTTTTTTTCTCCTCTGTATCTCTGTGTATATATTTTGATAGGAGGCCAATGGTCATTTGAATTTTTGCATTTATTACTGCTGCCTCTTAGTTACTCCAACGGCTATAATCTCCATAAATACATTCTTGTAACTGTCCTATAATAAAGCTGTGTTGGAATATGAACGGATCACATTGATTGGACCAAGAATATCCTGAAAATCTGCCTAGGAACTTGTGTTCAGAGAGATGGCAGAAATCGTCGATCTCAACAAGATGATAGTCGATCTGAGCTCGACTATCGTCGATCAAAGCTCCGAGATGTTGGAGCTGGTCTGGAACAGAAAATGTCAATCTGAGCTCGTAGATCGTCGAACGGAGTTCGACGCCTCGTGGACCTGAGCTCAGAGATCGTCGATCTCAGCTCGACGCCTGAACTTCAAAACGTCGATCTGAGCTCGATGCCAAGGTTGAATTCTGATTTCTTCTGACTGATTTCTCTTGGTTGATTTCTTTAATCTCTGAGAGCCTCTAACTTAGCACATCCTATGACCCTTAGCTATACATTGATGGGTCAATCTAATAGTCCTAAAGACATAGTGATCCTGACCCAAATCCAAATTAGGGTGTTCCAACACCACCAGTGGGCGTCAACAACCTGAAACGAACCCACTGGTAAGTATGCATGTCTATACAGAAAGAAAGATAACTACCTCACAAGGATAAAGAACAACAACCTCAGCTACCTAGGAGGCCACAAGAAAGCTCCATAATAGTACTAGCCGTCTAACTGGCTACAACCTGAACCTGAGGCATTCAAAAAAAGAACACCTCAGCAAGTAAAAAAAGAAACAAGTGGAGATTAGGTTCATAAGCAATAAAAGAAGGGGGTTTACTAACATTGCAACAAAAAGCTATCAGTAAAAGAAAAGGCATGACAGTAAGAAGCAACACTGTCCAAAGAGCAGTAAAAGTACACCAAGTGTGAACATAAATAGCAACAAGCTCTGCCAAATACCAGCAGAAGCACCAAGGCAAACATATGCCAAAAGAAATAGCCATGAGAAAGGAAAGGGACTAACAGTCCTAATCTTTGTGAATTATTGGCCCTGGTGAAAACCTTGGGTCGGAGTGGGTGGCATAGCCCTCACCAACAACCAGACCCAAAACACTCCAGGGTGAAAACAACCGGTTGCAGCTACAGGCTCCACACCCCCAACCATACCAGCCCAACATGGACTAGGTGGTGGTGGCCACAGCTCAGCACACACAATTCACCCCTTACAGAGCCCATAAAACCACACCACCTACCATAATCCACGATTCGGCATTCAAAAGCTAGCCGAACACAAAACACCCCCCCTTCTAAGGGAAAAAGCCATACTAACAATCCTAAGGAAACACACAAAACCCAAGGCAAAAGCGTCGAGTGCACTTGACGTGGCGTTGAGTGAGCTCCACTCACTTAAAGCCAAAAGACTTAGCCGCAAAACTTTCGCTGGTTGACGGCGTCGAGTGAGCTCAACTCACTCAATGGTGTCAACGCTTTTCTACTTAGCCGCATAAACTAGCCTCGGTATTGAGTGAGTTCACCACACTCAACGCCAAACCTGACCGCCAAGGCATTGAGTTAGGGCCACCCACTCAACGCTTTGGACTTAGAGAAAAAATAGACTTTAGCGTTGAGTGTGTCCACCATACTCAATGCCGAAATAGCCATGGCGTTGAGTGAGGCCGACTCACTCAACGCCAAATGACTTAGCTGCTGGGAAAAGCTACAGCGTTGAGTGAGTCCACCTCACTCAACGCCAATAGCTACGGCGTTGAGTGAGGTCCACTAACTCAATGCCAAAACACTTAGCCAAAAATACGACCATGGCATTGAGTGAGGGCACCACACTCAACGCCAAAAGCCTAACAGTAAAGGCATTGAGTGAGGTACACTCACTCAACGCTTTTGACTTAGACTAAAAACCACTCGATGCCAGCAACCCGAGAGCTCTAACTGGCCTAAAAAAAGTCTCCTAACCCTTCCACCCAGCTACAGCAGCAATCAGACTTGGACTACAAACCCTACCTCCAGCCACTGACCTGGACTTAACCCTACCTCCAGTTATTGACCTGGACTTAACCCTACCTCCAGCTATTGACTTGGACAACCCACAACAACAAGTAGAGAGAAAACTTAAATCTGGACAAGGTTAAAATCAAGCCTGAAGCAGTCCTAGCTTCTAAGAGAAGAAGAACTAAACTACAGTTATAACAAAGAAATAAAACAACACACACAAAAAAGGGAACAAGCTTGGCAAGGGCAAAGGGATCCACTTGCCTCTACCTCTAGGAAACAGCAGTTAACTCCTAAGCTTTGCATGGTCTGCAAGATCGGCCACCTAAGAGAAATTCTGGAGATTTTAGAGGGAAGAAGAGCAAACCCGAAAACCCTGGCTTCTAAAGACAACCCTAAAACAAGGGATACTTACCTAGGGAGGAAGATCTGGAGGAGAGCAAACCGAATCTTCTATCACTCGAGAAAACCTAGTTGAAATCCTCCATCAATCGCCAGCCAAAGCTCCAGGGCCTCCGCCTCCCGCTCCTTCCGGAAGAAGCTAGTTGACTTCTTTATTTGGGAAGATGAAACCAGCTAACTATTTTATAATATATCCAGCCACTAAGCAAATTTAATAATAGCATAATAGAGAAGCTCGGCCACCAAGCTGATAGAATATTATATAAGCTTGGAAAACTCCCCACTCAACTAGATAGTTAAAAAACTAATCCTAAAGCTTGGCAAGCTCGGCCACTGGCAGCAAAAGAAGGTCTAATAGATATAATATATATATATATATATATATATATATATATCATAACAATATTATATAAACATATATATATACACTTATATATCTATAACAACATATACTTATATAATACATAAATTTATATGCCAACATAGCTACTTATATAAACTTAGCTATCCGCACCCAGGACAAAATACAAACATATATATATATATATATATATATATAAATAGCTAAGCAACTTAGTCTAAAAATAGGGCACCATCCCTACCAAGCTCGGCCACTTAACGTCATGCACAATAAAAGCAACAACTACTAGCTAACAAGCAAACGTCGAAACGACGCAAAAAAAAAGATCTCGGACTTTGACGAAACTCGCACCGTAGCTAAACACCCATGCTACGAAAATAACAGCGAAGTCGAAAACAACATCCGACGATCAAAACTCGGGCTAACACCTCACGAAGCCAAAGCACAAGTATTCCCTGAGAGGCTCAGCCGAGTCACAAAAACAAACTCCGGCTAGCTGGAGAATCTTGCAAACAGGCTACAAATAGGCCACTCAAGGAACCTAAAGAGCTAAGACCACGCTCTAACAACGGCAAAGGCCGACAACGCATCATCGTAACGCCAAACAACGATCAAACAAAACAAATAAAAATCGGGGGCGTTACACCGAGTGAGCCTACAGTCCTGCTAGCTTGATGAGAGACTGGCCAGCGGGTCTTCTCAAGTCCTTGCCAATTATCTTGCCATCGAGTGAGCCTACAGTCCATCCAGCTTGTTGAGAGCCTGGTCAGCGGGTCTTCTTCGGGGCTTGACAATAATTCTGCCACCGAGTGAGCCTAGAGTCCTACCAGCTTGACGAGAGCCTGGTCAGCCGGTCTTTTCGGGGCCTTGCAAATCATCCTGCCACCGAGTGAGCCTGCAATGCTCCAAGCTTGATGAGAGCCTGGTCAACGGGTGTTCTCGGGGCCTTGCCAATCATCCTGCCACCGAGTGAGCCTACAGTCTTGCCATCTTTATGAGAACCTGGTCAGCGGCTCTTCTCGGGGCCTTGCCAATCATCCTGCCACCGATTGATCCTACAGTCCTGCCAGCTTGATGAGAGGCTTGTCAGCGAGTCTTCTTAGGGACTTGCCAATCATCCTGCCACCGATTGAGCATACAGTCCTGCCAGCTTGATGAGAGCCTAGTCAGCGGACCTTCTCGGGGACTTGCCAATCATCCTGCCACCGAGTGAGCCTATTTCCTTGCCAGCTTGATGAGAGCCCGGTCAGCGGATCTTATCAGGGCCTTACCAATCATCCTGCCACTGAGTGAGCCTATAGTCCTGCCAGTTTGATGAGAGCCTGGTCAGCGGGTCTTCTCGGGGCCTTGCCAATCATCCTTCCACCGAGTGAGCCTACAGTCCTGCAAGCTTAATGAGAGCCTAGTCAGCGGGTCTTCTCGGGGCCTTGCTTATCATCTATTTCGTCCTCATGACATGAAAGAAGACACCTTGTATTCCATTATATCAGAAGGTCACAATAGATTTACAAGCATTGACAAATTAAAAACATGTTAAGGATAAAATCTTTATAAGTCATCACCGTTTCGGGCACTATCAAGGGGTACCCCGTAAACATCCTGGAGGTGGTACCCTCCTGACTTCAAGACCTCCTTTACTATAAAGGGGCCTTCCCAGGTTGGATTGAGTTTTCCCACCGAGGCTCCTCTGCCTGCTGCGTCTACTTTTTTGGGGACCAAGTCGCCGTTCTGGAACTGCCAAACCCTTACATGCTTATCAAAATATCTCGCCATCCGGCACTTGACTTCTTGCTGCTGAGTCAATGCTAATTCCCTGAGCTCCTCCACCAGATCAAGAGAGAGCTTCTGCTCCTCATTCTCTACCCACCACCCTTCGTCTCCTTTCTTTGTACAGTTACTCTCGGAGATTCGTCATCGAACTCTATAGGTATAATGGCCACTGAGCCATGGGAGAGTTTAAATGGAGTCTCTCTCGTGGAAGTGTTTGGAATGGTCTTCAAAGCCCAAAGAACTGAAGGGAACTGTTCTACCCAACTTACTCTTAAGTTCTCCACCTTCTTCTTTAAAAGATTCACGATAATCTTATTTTCTGCTTCCACCTATCCATTACTTTGAGGATGATAAACCGAGGCGAAGCGGAGGTCTATTCCAAACAGGACACAAAAGTCTACGAATTCCTTACTAGCGAATTGCGGTCCATTATCAGTGATGATGGCCAACGGAAGCCCGTGCCGGCAGATGATCTCTACCCATATGAAATATTTGACCACTTGTGACATCACCTTAGCCAACGCCTTCACCTCTAGTAACTTTGAAAAGTAATCCACCATGACAAACAGAAACTTTCTTTTGCCCCTATCTTGGGGAAAAGGACCCACCAAATCCAGTCCCCATATTGCGAAGGGTCAGGGAGCCGTGATTGTACGTAATCTTTGGGCAAGAAGGTGTTGGAGAGGAGCGAACTCCTGGCACTTTTTACATCTTTTCGCAAATTCTTCCGCATCCTTTCTGAGGGTAGGCCAGAAGTAGCCCTCCCTCAACACTCTCCCCTCCAAGGTCCGACTTCCCGAGTGACTCCCACATTCTCCCGACTGAATTTCTTCCAGAACTCTTGGAATCTCTTCCTTAGATACACATTGATCCAACAAACCCGTTAATGTATTTCAGTATTGTAAGACCCAATTTTTTTTTTTAGAGCCGGGGTCTTAGGCCCAGGATCGCCGCTTTGCGGTGACACCTTCACGTCTTGAAGGGTCATCACCACAAGGCGCTGATTCTTCCGGCAAATTCGATCACAGAAAGATAGCACAATAAATGAAAAGCAAAGTACACAGAAATCACATGTATAGAAATGAAAGTCTCCACGAAGGGAGAGTCCACATAAATAGTATAAAAGGTACTGAAAGTAAGGGCTTATGCCCGGTACATCATAATCCTCACTACAGGTCACTCAAACAGAAACAAACTATAACATCTACTATAAGCCGGGAATCACAGTCCCAGCTGTCTGAACTCCTAAGCAAGAATGCCCTATCTCCATGCGGGCCGACCTCCAGGGATGCTCCTCCATGCTGGGCTCCACGATCCCCTAAATGATGTGGTCCGGAAACCGTTAGTCATAAAGACTAAGCCCTATCATCCCCTACCCCTTCCCCCATGGCTCCTAAGTACCGAGCTGAGACAAAGAAAGGGAAGGGAATGAAGGTAGAGAATAAATCAAAAGCAGGTGACAACGGACCTATGCTAGCAATTCTATTATAAATAATGGCAATAACAGAAAGTAGGAAATGTAACCTTAACTTATGTGCGGAAGCACCTAAGCCAAGGGAACTTCTGCAAGGATCCCATCGTATAAAGTGTCCCATACCACTTATACGTTGGGGTGTCGGTTATCAAACAGTAGAATATATATATAGAATTTAACCTTAATTTATAAACTTGCCCACACAAGCTTATAGACCAAGGGGTCGTTTTGCAAGGCCTATTATATAAGCGTCCCATTCCACTTATACATTAGGTGTCAGGGGTTAAATGAATCGATTATGCCTTGAGATGCTAGTGGGTATGATGAATCATGCAAGTGCAACACACACACCTGACTCTGTATACACAGACCTTTAGTTCCCCCTTTCGGAGTCGCTACCTCCCAGGATACCTCTGTAGTGGCAGACGGAAGCGGTGGGTTGGGCCTTGCCCACCTCAAAACCAGTAAAGCACTACCGGTCAGACCTATCGTATGCCTCAACACTTGGTGCACAACGCAGACTCTTGCATACTATTGCCGGCTGGAGCACCAGACTTCTGTTGGCGAAGTGCTAACCACACTTGCAGAGTCAGCGTATTGGCGTCGGTGCATTGACCCTCCAATACCGAAGACCCACCACCTTAATTTTCTTTCCAGACTATGCACATGAAAAATTTATCGTATCAAACCAATAGAGCTGAAGCTCCCCGGACCATTCTGTCCGTCTATTAACCAATCAGGCCGAAGCTCCCCGGACCATTCTGTCCGTCTCTTAACCAACCGAGCCGAAGCTCCAAACTATCTTCCTGTGCTAACAGTGTTTGTGAAACATGCAACCCTAATTACTAAGTTACTCTTATCAGTTTTTTAATACAGTTTACGTTAGCCCAGGACTGCCCCCGGTATTCCTTGTGAAGGGCTCTCAATGGGCACTAGGTGTAACACCCCAGAACTCAAAATATGTTTGTACACAATTTTGAGTAGCAGGCTGGTAGACACGGCCTGGGACACGGGCGTGTCCCAGGGCGTGTCGGGGGTACACGGCCTGGGACACGGGCGTGTCCCAGGGAGTGTTCGATTTAAATCTCAAAGTTGGCCTATTCGGGTCAGAGCCGTACACGGCCGTGAACACGGCCATGAACACGGGCGTGTCAGGCTGGACATGGGCGTGTCGGCTGCCGTGTTCCGACCCGTGTACTAGTTTTGGAAGTCGATGGGTGCCGTGTAGCAGGGGACACGGGCGTGTCTCAAGAATGACACGGGCGTGTCAAGTTCGACACGGGCATGTCGAGCCCCGTGTTGTTCAGTCGGTTCCAAACCGCGTGTGCCTCTTAAGGGTACACGGCCTGTGACACGGGCGTGTCACAGGCCGTGTCAGGCAAAAATTGGGGTTTTGGGCAGATCTCGGCCGTTCGTTTCCTTCTATTTGGATCGTGTGGTCCATAGCTTTTCCAGCCTCTTTAAGGCCGTGGATTGAGATGAAATCTCATTCCACTTAGCCTTTCTCTTTCTAAAGAGAAGAAAGAGAGGAGAGCTTGGAGGAGGAGGAGGAGGAGGCCGGTGGAGCTTCGTCGAGCCGAATAGAGAGCCGAGTGCAGCGTTGCGGAGGCAAGGCCGCTGCGGTGATTTCCATCCGGCTAGTTTTCTATGGCGCCGAAGCGATCGTCAAGGGTAACGATCTTTCTTCCTTGGGCAGGTGAAGCCCTTTGTTTTGCATGTGCATGGGATCCTCCATCAAGAGATGGAAACGCGTAAGTGATTCCAGCAGTTGAGTCTGCATCTAGAGCCGGAAGTCTGTAGTACGACATAGGCATGCTGTGTGAAGCCCATCCAGACGTATGTCGGGATTGGTGATGTTTATATTGCGATCCGGAGAAGACTCCGTGTATGCATCGTTTAGCCTGCGGAGATGGTGAGGACGATGTGTTTGGTGTATAGGATGCTTTGTATAGCTCCTTTGGTTGCATGCTTGTTAAGAGCTGGTTGATGGAGTGCGGACACCTCTGAGTGGGTGGGTGCGTGAGGTCTTCAACAGGGGTTTGGAGGCTTATGCCCATTCTACCAAGTGGCGATGAACACCTCTGAGTGGGTGGGTGCGAGAGGTCTTCAACAGGGGTTTGGAGGCTTATGCCCATTTCACCAAGTGGCAATGTTAAGATCGGGTGAGCGGTCGATTGGTAGCAAAGCAGCAGGGCGAATTCCCTAGGCTTGTTACACTACGGGGGTAGGTCGACTGATAGTGCTCACGGGTTTTGGTGTGGTGCGTACCTCTGAGTGAGACGGGTGCGTGAGGTCTTCAACAAGGGTTTGGAGGCTTATGCCCGCCTACCAAGTACAAACCATAAAAGGTGCCCTGAGTGCACGGAGCGCCTGACATTGAGGCCGGCGTTTGTGATGTTGGGTGTATGTGCTTTATATGTTGAAATTGTTATACATGCAGGGAAGGAACCACTGCCCCGGGTAAGGGGTGGGGTCGTTATAATTGGTCAGCTGAATGCTGACCGTTGCTTTGTTTATCACCCATGGGGTGGACGTCCATATGCAGGTGTTGCGGGCTGATGGATTGAGCGGGCAAAAGCCCATGCTGCTGGTAGGCCCTCGAAGGCCGTGCGAAGTGTTGGATTTCATGTGTGGCCAGCCTGCGTGCCGATGTATGAAATTATATGTGTTGTTAAGAGTAACTTGTAAGGCCTTAAGGCCGTGTGCGGTGTGGTTTTGTACACATTCCTGGTTATCTATATAAATGTGATATTTATATATTAGTGGACATTCAATGGTATGAGTTCTTGCACTTAATAAGCTTCCGCTAGAATGCTCTGAGTTAGGACTCGTTTGGTTTGGTATTATCCTGTGACCTCACCGTCTGTTTGTGGCATATAGTGTGGGGCCCCGGCCGGACCTTCTACTATACGTCATATAACGGATGGGTGAGTTACACTAGGAACTATGATGGTAGCTGAAGCCCATCGTTCCCTTTCGCAAGGCACTTATTATTATTGGTTGATTCCCTTAACCCATTCCCTTCTCATATTACAGTGGGCTAATCCTAGGGTGTTTTTTACTCTTCCTCTCCTCGGGGAAGACGATCTTTCGTCGAACCCAAACACCTCTAAACTCTAGCCAAACCACTTCTCCCTACTCTTCATATCCTTCTATTGCGAAATCATCTACATCTATCCACCCAGCCAAAATGATAACTCCAACAACTATCCCAGATCATGTCCTATTCCAATTTAACAATTTGCTATATGTAGACCAACCTAGGCTATATGTCGAACCGAATAGGAGATAATCTAGATAATCATCTGAATGCCCTAAATTATTTACTGGAGATTTTTCATGACACAAATAGACTAAATCCAGAAAATTGTAATTTTCCTAATTTATCTGGCATTTAGTTAATTTTCTTTACAGCTTCTAAAAGCTACCAATTGAACATGAAGTTCACTTTTCAGGTATGTATAAAGCTTCATAAAATCATGATAAATCCTAAACAACAATTTAAAAGTAAATCCAAGATATAACAATTTTTCTAGTAATTTAAGAACTCTAATTTAATTTTGATAATAAATCCTATCTCCTTTCATTAATGAAGTAAGTGCAATAGATAATCATCAAAAAATTCTTAATTAATCTTCTAGAGCAGATACTGTCCTAAACACATCAGTGGCCAAATTTCATAATTCTTCAATGGGGATTGAGGTCTAGAATAAATAATTACCAAAATCTCAAAAAGATATATTTGTGAAGCAAGTATTGTAAATATTCTTCTAAAAATCATGAATAAAATTATACAACTAGATATTGATTTGAAAACATCATTTGATAGGTTTCATAATTTTACAGTAGGTAATTTTCTCTAAATGATTTATTGAACATAATTGCCCTTTTGAAACTTGTGAAGGAAGTACTAGATATTATCAACTACTGTAAATCATTTAGAGCAAATTAATATAATACACTTAAAACCTGTAGCTTTGCTTTAGCCACCACCGGCCATTTTGGCCACCACCCTGGCCAGCCACTGCCACCACTACCTCCGTCGAGGTGGTGGCTATCGGTCGGCGGTGGTTTGGCCGCCGGAGGTGGTGGTTTTCGGCGAACCCGACCACCATGAATTTTGGAAAAACCATTGAAACGCTCACCCGATCCAGCTCTATTGAGCCCGATGACTCTCCTAATTGATTTCTAAGATCTATCCATAGAAGAAAGAGTAGAGGAGGACCTTATTCGCGGTTTGGAGTTGAGCCAATCGTAGGGATGCCATTTGCGCGGTGGTGGCGTCACTGGAATTCCTCAACAGCAAGGTAATAAGCTCTACCTTTGTCGGGCAAGGGTGAAAACTTCCTCTCTAAGTCTAGGGAGTATTTTAAAGGAGAAACAAGGCTGCGAGTGGGGTTATAAGCTATCCAGCCATTAATGCCTCCTTAAAAGCATGCTTCGGCCATGGTGGAGGGGAGATGAAACGACTCCAAAAGAGCTAAGAGAAGGTTGGAAACTCCTCCTCTCCCCGAGAGGAGTTGAATCTAGCCATTTCAAGGGGGAGAGGATGGAGCCAAGCCTTAAAAGCCATTAATGGCCAGGCAAATTGTCGCTCGGCAATGGCTGGAAGGAGAGGATATGGCTGCCACATGGCACAGTCGGTCAAAATAATAAAATATAACTTAACTAAGTCTTAATAAGAGAAAATGGCCTAATAACCCATTCTGGCCCACTTCCTAGACCGGCCCGGTTCAACTGAACCATCAACCAAGCTTAAAAAGTTTATAAGTAAAATGGCGTTGAGTGAGCTCAGCTCACTCAATGCCATCCAGGCTACGGCGTTGAGTGAGCTCTGCTCACTCAACGCCATCAATGCTGCGGCGTTGAGTGAGCTCTGCTCACTCAACGCCATCAATGCTGCGGCGTTGAGTGAGCTCTGCTCACTCAACGCCATCCAGGATACGGCGTTGAGTGAGCTCTGCTGACTCAACACCATCCAGAATACGGCCCTTCCAGACTATGGCGTTGAGTGAGCTCTTCTCACTCAACGCCATCCAGATTATGGCGTTGAGTGAGCTCTGCTCACTCAACGCAATCCAGACTATAGTGTTGAGTGAGTTCAGCTCACCCAACGCCATCACATTAAGGTATTGAGTGAGATCTTCTCACTCAATGCCACACAGACTATGGCATTGAGTGAGATTAGCTCACTCAATGTTATCCAGATTATGGTGTTGAGTGAGCTCTGCTCACTCAACGCCACCCAAGCTATGGCGTTGAGTGAGCTAAGCTCACTCAACGCCATCCAGATTATGGTGTTGAGTGAGCTCTACTCACTCAATGCCACCTAGACTATGGCGTTGAGTGAGCTCAGCTTACTCAATGCCATCCAGACAACACCATATTGCATTGAGTGCAGTCACTGCACTCAACGCAATTCAACTTATGGCGTTGAGTACACCCGACGCACTCAATGCCAACCCACCTGCAAGATGGTGTTGAGTGCAGTCAGTGTACTCAACGCCATTCTGCTTATGGCGTTGAGTGCACTCGACGCACTCAACGCCCGAGTCCTATTCTTATTTTAAGCAAGTTTCTGACCTACTTTTTGCAGACCAAGGTGATTTTCACCTTCCTACCTAAGCTCTCTTGGTCTTCTTAGGCTTCTTAGGGTTTTTTCAAGACCTAGTCATGACAAAACCACTCCTAGGGGTCTAGCCGGAAATGGGATGTTACAAATCCCAATAAACAAAACAAAGATTTCGTCCCCGAAATCAAGGTTAAGCCTACGGGGGCTCCTATCCGGGAGAAAGAAACTTGTAACATCCCATGAGAATTGAAAGATTTACATCACGACGCCATGTTTGCTATGTGAGGTTTGAAGGCGATAGTCAAATCTAAGACCAATTCGCCCAATTGACAAAATCTAGACCCCAATAAATAAAAGATTAGCCCTTATTCTTGAAATTTAAGTCCTACTGGTTTAAAATAGGAAAGTAAATTTAACGTCCTGAGAAGTTGTGAGGTATACCAGACTGAACAGCTCCAGATACTTTTGTCGCATCAGGTCCTGCAGTTCCCAGGTATGCTCCTCCTGGTCGTGGTTCCTCCACAAAACTTTTACTAACGGAACTTTCTTGCGACGCAAGGTCCGTACTCCTTTGTCATCGATCTGAATTGGCTCCAAGTGAACTGAACGGTCGGAAGCTACCAGTCCATCTGTGGTCAAAATTTGCTGCTCTGGGCGTAGTAGAGCCCACCTATGTGAGTAAATATGGAACACGTCGTATAAACCTGCTAGTTTTGGTGGCATCTCCAGCCTGTAAGCTAGGGGCCCGATCCGCTCCAGGATCCTGTAAGGGCCCATATACCTAGGGTTGAGCTTCTTCTTCTGACCACGCACCCGTGAAACTCCATGCATGGGTCGGATCTTCAAAAACACTCGGTCCCCCACCTAAAATTCCACCTGACGATGTCAGGCTTCATAGTACTTAGCCTGTTTGCTCTGCGCTTCAAGCATCCTGTCCCGTATCAGTCTCACCTGAGCCTCAGTGTCTTTGACAAAATCTGATCCCAACACCTTTAGATCCTAATCCTGAATCCATGAAAGTGGAGTCCTATATCTCCTTCCATACAAGGCATCATAAGGAGCCATCCTTATGCTTGACTGGTAGTTGTTGTTATAGGAGAACTCGACCAGTGGTAAGATCTTCTCCCAAGGTTCCCCACGGTCAAATATGCATAGCCTAAGGAGGTCCTCCAACGTCCGATTGGTGTGTCTCGTCTGCCCATCCGTGTGGGGATGGAATGCGGTGCTGAAGGTTAATCGCGTGCCTAAGTAAGCATGCACGGATCTCTACTCCCTGAAAGTGAACCGACCATCCCGATCCAACACGATCGTCCTGGGCACCCCGTGGTATCGAACAAATTGCTCCACAAATCTCCACACTAGTACTCCCACATAGTCATCCTTCCTGATCTGAATGAATCTGGCCACCCTCGTCAACCGATCGACGATGACCCAAATTGAGTCGTTTCCCGTCCGTGATCGGGGGAGGCCATGAATGAAATCCATCGCGATGTCCTCAAATTTCCACTTCGGCATCGGAAGTGGCTGTAGCAATCCCGCGGGGTTCCTGCACTCCGCCTTCACCAGTTGACATGCCTCACCATGAGTCACGAAGTATGTAATGTCCTTTTTCATCCCTGGACAAAACATCGTCTTCTTCAAGTTTGTCGTCATCTTGGTGACCTCTGCGTGTATAGAATATCTACTACAATGCTCTCCTGCCATAATGTCTTCCTGAATTTGACCTCCTGCGGGTATATAGACCCTGCTTCTAAAATATAGCAGTCTGTCTCTCAGGGAATAATCCCCTATCGAACCCTCCTCCAAGGCTCGGAATATCGGCTCTGCCAATACATCTATCTTCTGTCTGTCCCGGATGCGGTCTCGAATGTCATCTATGACAACCATCGATGCTAGATACTCCATATACAGCTCTGGATCATTCTCGGACACTAAGGGTATGTGCATATCTCTGAAGGACTGGACTAGCTCCATGGGCATCAGTTGTGGTCCCTTCCCTGAGGTATCTCCGCTCCGGCTCAAAGCATCTGCCACCACATTCGCCTTCCCAGGGTGGTAGTGCATGGTGTATTGGTAATCCGACAGGAACTCCACTCAATGTCTCTGTCTGATGTTGAGTTCCTTTTATGTGTCCACGTATTTCAAGTTCCTGTGATATGAGAAGATATCACAGTGAACCCCTTAGAGATAGTGTCGCCAAATCTTCAGAGAAAAAATCAGTGCACCCATCTCTAGATCGTGCACTGGATAGTTCTTCCCATGTATCTTAGGCTGCTGGGAGGCGTAGGCTATCACATGCCCATTCTGCATCAGAACGGCACCCATCCCCTGGTAGGAGGTGTGCGTGTACACCTGGAAACCCTCCCTTCCTGACGGAAGAGCGAGAATGGGAGCCGAGGTAAGCCGATCTTTCAACTCCACAAAGGCCGCCTCGCACTGTGGCATCCAAACGAAAGGGGATTCCTTCTTCATTAGGGAAGTAAAAGGGAGCGCAATTCGGGAGAATCCTTAGACGAACTTCCGTTAGTATCCGTCAAGTCCCAGGAAGCTCCGTACATCCGTGGTTGTCTTCAACGGTGGCCAGTCCCACACTGCCGGAATCTTCGGCGGATCTACTGCCAACCCCGCTCCGCTGATAATATGATCTAAGAAGGCCACCTCCTTTAGCCAAAACTGGCATTTGCTGAACTTCGTGTACAGTTGGTGCGCCCGTAGCCTCTCTAGAGTCAACGTCAGGTGTCGTGTATGCTCCTCCTCCTTCTTTGAGTAGATGAGGATGTCGTCAATAAATACGATGACGAATACATCCAAATACTCCTTGAATACACTATTTATGAGGCTCGTAAATGCTGATGGTGAATTTGTTAGCCAGAAGGGCATCACTGTAAACTCGTACAGTCCGTACCTACTGCTGAAGGCGGTCTTCAGAATGTCCTACTCTCGAATCCGTAGCTGGTAGTACCATGACCTTAAGTCGAGTTTCGAGAAGAAATGTGCTCCTTCCAGTTGATCGAACAACTCGTCAATCCGTGGCTGCGGGTATGTATTCCGGACCATAAGTATGTTCAGCGCTCGATAATCAATACACAAGCGAAGACTTCCATCCTTTTTCTTGACAAATAACACCAGCGATCCCCAAGGTGAAGAGCTTGGCCGGACAAACTGTAACACCCCAAATATCCCCAAGACAAAATGGAGTTTTTGTAGGCTGACATGGCCTGGGATACGGGCGTGTCCCAGGGCGTGTCTTGCTCGGGTTGCTCGGGATCGTTTACTCAACAAATTGTTGGCGACAATTGTTGAGGGGGGGGGGGCTGACACGCCCGGCAATACGGGCGTGTCGGGGGGCGTGTCCAGCCAGGTGTCCTGTGTGTTGGCGCGACCTGCAGGCGGCAAGGTCGGGCGGCGTGTCGCTTGACACGGCCTGGGACACGGGCGTGTCCCAGGGCGTGTCCGGGGCGTGTCCGACACGTGTCCATCCTGGGCGTGTCGAGGTGTCGACCTGGCGGTCGGCGGTCGTCAAGCGGCGACACGGCCTGGAACACGGGCGTGTTCCAGGGCGTGTCCAGGCTTGGTCAACGAGCGTGGGGAAGCGGTCGACGTCGACGATAGTCGAGCTTGAGGGACACGACCATGGACACGGGCGTGTGCCTTGGCCGTGTACTTCTCTAGTCGTTTTGGCAATTGTGTAAGGCTGTGTTACAGGGGTGACACGGGCATGTCGATTGACTGGCACGGGCGTGTCAGGTACGACAAGGGCGTGTCCAAGCCCGTGTTCTGATATCTTTTGAGTCGGTTGCTAACCGACTGGTGGTACATGGCCTGTGACACGGGCATGTCACAGGGCGTGTCAGGACTGTTGAAATGTTTTTCAGAGAAGATCTCGGCCGTTCGTTTCTTTCTATTTGGATCTTGTGGTCCAAAGCCTTTTCAGCTTCTATATGACCGTGGATTGAGATGAAATCTCATTCACACTTAGCCATTCTCTTTCTAAAGAGAAGAAAGAGAGGAGAGCTTGGAGGAGGAGGAGGAGGAGCTTTCCGGCCGCCGGTGGAGCTTCGTTGGTCCGAATCGAGAGCCGAGTTCAGCATTGCGGAGGCAAGGCCGCTGCGGTGATTTCCATCCGGCTAGTTTCTTACATGGCGCCGAAGCGATCGTCAAGGGTAACAGTCTTTCTTCCTTGGGCAGGTGAAGCCCTTTGTTTATGCATGTGCATGGGATCCTCCATCAAGAGATGGAAAAGCGTAAGCGATTCCAGCAGTTGAGTCTGCATCTAGAGCCGGAAGTATGTAGTACGGCATAGGCATGCTGTGTGAAGCCCATCCAGACGTATGTCGGGATTGGTGATGTTTATATTGCGAACCGGAGAAGACTCTGTGTATTCATCGTTTAGCCTGCGGAGATGGTGAGGACGATGTGCTTGTGTGAAGGATGCTTTGCATAGCTCCTTTGGTTGCATGCTTGTTAAGAGCTGGTTGTTGGAGTGCGGACACCTCTGAGTGGGTGGGCGTATGAGGTCTCCAACAGGGGTTTGGAGGCTTATGCCCATTCCACCAAGTGGCGATGTTATGATCGGATGAGCGGTCGATTGGTAGCAAAGCAGCAGGGCGAATTCCCTAGGCTTGTTACACTACGTGGGTAGGTCGACTGGTAGTGCTCGCGGGTTTTGTGAGGTGCGTACCTCTGAGTGAGACGGGTGCGTGAGGTCTTCAACAGGGGTTTGGAGGCTTATGCCCGCCTACCAAGTACAAACCTAAATGTGCCCTGAGTGCACGGAGCGCCTGGCATTGAGGCCGGCGTTTGTGATGTTGTGTGTGTGATATATATATATATGTTGTGGTTGCTTTACATACAGGGAAGGAACCACTGCCCCGGGTAAGGTTAGGGTCGTTATAATTGGTCAGCTGAATGATGACCGTTGCTTTGTTTATCACCCATGGGGTGGACGTCCATATGCAGGTGTTGCGGGCTGATTGGATTGAGCGGGCAGAAGCCCATGCTGCTGGTAGGCCCTTGAAGGCCGTGCGAAGTGTTGGATTTCATGTGTGGCCGGCCTGCGTGCCGATGTATGAACTTATATATTTGTAAAGAGAAACCTGTAAGGCCTTAAGGCCGTGTGCAGTGTATTCGTGTGAACATTCCTGGTCGTATATAAATGTGTTATTTATATGGTTGTAGTGGACATTCATTGTTATGAGTTCTGTAACTTAAAATCTTCCGCTAGAATGCTCTCAGTTAGGATGCGTGTATAAAGGTTTTTGATACTCTCAAGTGGCTCTCTCGTCTGTCTGTGAAATATGGCGTGGGGCCCCGGCCGGACCCTCTGTTATATTCCATGTGACGAATGGGGGCGTTACACAAACCCTGCCTCTACTAATTCCTGCAACTGAATTCGAAACACTATCAGCTCTTTCGGGGCCATCCGATTAGGGGCTTTAGATGCCGTCTTGGTCCCCGACACAAGCTGTATCCTGAAGTCCTGCTCCCGGTGCGGAGGTAGACCTGGCAGCTTCTCTGGAAAAACATCGGCAAAGTCTCGTACTACTAGAATTTCTGTCACAGATTTCTTGACCTCCGCCATCTCAAATAGAACCTTATAAACTTCCTCCCCCTGTAGATGGGCCTTAACGGCCTGAACTGTTGATTAGAGAATACGGGAGGCAAGTCTTATACCTTCGATAATAATAAAAGAGTCCCTGTGTCTCACGGTGATCCTCTTTGCTTGGTAATCAATCTGGGCATGGTTCTAGTGCGGCCATACCATGCCCAGGATTAAGTCATAGTCCATCAACTTCAAAAGCATCCCCGGAGCCTCAAACGCCTTTCAACCGATTTCTACCTCCATGTTGTAGTGGTACGAGTTAAGGAGTTCAGATCCATTGGTTAGTCGCACCCTCATCACCGAGCCCGTGAATCGCTCCACGCCTTCCAATCCTTCTACGAATGTCTCGGACACGAAGGAGTGAGAAGCTCGGGAATCGAAAAGCGTGCGGGCAGGCTTGCCGCTGATGAAGACTATACTTGGGGTGATTAAATGTCTTAGGATTCTATAACGAGTTTTTCTTTTCTATTTATTCTATCTAGTGCAGTTTTATAATTTAACAACCAAGAGGGGAATTCTATGAAAATAACGAAACATTCCATCGTACCTGCTATGACCTGCTCTGGATTCCGAGGTTGTGCCAGGTCCAAAGCATATACCTGCTCTCTTTCTTATCTACAATCCCCACCCCGATATCCTCGTCCTCGTCCATGACCTTGGACTCCAAAATACTGCGATGGCTGGGCAGCCGGTGGTGCTGGTTCGGGTGCCCCCCTCATTGGGCAATTTTTGCGGATGTGACCAACATGATGGCAGTGGAAGCACTCTGGCAGGGGATATGCCATTCCCCCGGGTCTCTGTCCCTCCCGTGCCTGAAGAGGTGGTGGAGCCACCACCACTAGCTCCCTTGTCTCCTGTCTTGCCTCCTGACGAGGCTTGTCCTCGACCCTTCTCCCATCCGTGAGACGGGCTCGTCTCTGATCGTTCCTTTCTCCTCGACCTTGATCCTCCGTTGGCCGTTTCCGGCCCCGAGTAGCTTGCCAATCAGCCTCTATCCTTTTATCCATCTCTAGTATCCGAGAAATGGGCCCATCAGATACAAACAGTACTGCATCCCTCAGCTCCTCTCGGAGGCCCTTGTAGAATCTCTTGATATATCCAACCTCGTCTAACTTATACCAGTCCGCAAACCGGGCTAGGTGGTTGAACTCTCGGTGGTACTCCACCACCGTCCTGGTGCCCTACTTCAGCTGTAAAAACCTATCCTCCAGCTCATCCTTAGCCGACTGTGGAACAAAATGCTCCAGTAACGTGGCCCTGAACTCCCCCCAAGTAATCTCTGTAATGTCCATATCCGCAAAGTTCGTGTTCAGTGACGTCTTCCACCATCTCTTGGCGTGAGACTCCAAGCACGAGACCACCAATGGCACTCTCTCCTCAACGGGGCACCGTATCCCTGTAAACATTTCGTACATAATGTCCAGCCATTCTTCTGTCCGGACAGCTGACTTTGTCCCTTAGTAGGACGGGGGAGAGAGTCCTCGGAAGATGCTCAGCAAGTTGGCTCCCAGGTTTTTTCTGTGGAGCCGGAACCTGCTGAGCCCTAAAAGCCTCCAGAATGGCTGTCAGAGTCTGCCCCATCTCCGACTGTAGGAATTGAGTGGGGACCGGGGGAGGTGGTGCATCATTCGGAGTCTGTTGGACTCCACCCTGTGGTGTAGGCTGTGATGGAGGCTGCACATCAAAAATTGTTTGTAAGCAATTGACTCAAGCCTAATTAACAGTGGGCATTTACATGTGACCCCCACATGGGCACACTACGCTTCTGCTGCTTAGTTTGTCCCCAAACTAAACTCGAGCGGGGGTGTCCCAGGGTTAGTGGACTGCAACTCTTCTGATCGAGATTTCCTCTAATACCACTTGTAAGACCCCATTTTTTTCTTTTAAACGCCGGGGCCTTAGGCCCAGGATCGCCGCTTTGCGGTGACACCTTCACGTCCTGAAGGGTCATCACCACAAGGCGCCGATTCTGCCAGCCAATTCGATCATAGAAAGATAGCCCAATAAATGAAAAGCAAAGTCCACAGAAATCACATGTATAGAAATGAAAGTCTCCACGAAGGGAGAGTCCACAAAAATAGTATAAAAGGTACTGAAAGTAAGGGCTTATGCCCGGTACATCATAATCCTCACTACAGGTCACTCAAACGGTAATAAACTATAACATCTACTATAAATCGTGACTTACAGTCCCAGCTGTCTGAACTCTAGAGCTAGACTGCCCTATCTCCAAGCGGGCCGACCTCCGGGGCTGCTCCTCCATGCTGGGCTCCACAATCCCCTAAATGATGTGTTCTAAAAACCGTTAGTCATAAAGACTAAGCCCAATCATCCCCTACCCCTATCCCCATGGCTCCTAAGTCCTGAGCGGAGAGGAAGAAAGGGAAGGACATGAAGGTGGAGAATAAATCAAAAGCAGGTGACAACGGACCTATGCTAGCAATTCTGTTATAAATAATGGCAATAACATAAAGTAGGAAATGTAACCTTAACTTATGTGCGGAAGCACCTAAGCCAAGGGATCTTCTGAAAGGCTCCCATCGTATAAAGTGTCCCATACCACTTATACGTTTGGGTATCGGTTATCACACAGGAGCATATATATATAGAATTTAACCTTAATTTATAAATTTGCCCACACAAGCTTATAGTCCACCAGGTCGTTTTGCAAGGCCTATTGTATAAGCGTCCCATTCCTCTTATACATTAGGTGTCAGGGGTTAAATGAATCGATTATGCCATGACATACTAGTGGGTTTGATGAATCATGCAAGTGCAACACACACACCTGACTCTGTGTACACAGACCTTTAGTTCCCCCTTTCGGAGCCGTTACCTCCCAGGATACCTCCGTAGTGGCAGACGGAAGCGGTGGGTTGGGCCTCGCCCACCTCTAAACCAGTAAAGCACTACCGGTAAGACCTATCATACGCCTCAACGCTTGGTGCACAAAGCGGACTCCCGCGTACTCTTGCTGGCTTGCGCAACGGACTTGTGTTGGCGAAGTGGTAACCACACTTGCCGAGTAAGCGTATTGGCATCGAGGCATCGACCATCCAATACCGAAGACCCACCATCTTAATTTTCTTTCCTAACTATGCACATGCAAAATTTATCGTATCAAACCAATCGAGCCTAAGCTCCCTGGACCATTCTGTCTGTCTATTAACCAACCGAGCCGAAGCTCCCCGGACCATTCTGTCCGTCTCTTAACCAACCGAGCCGAAGCACCCAACTATCTTTCTGTGCTAACAGTGTCTGTGAAACGTGCAACCCTAATTACTAAGTTACTCTTATCAGTTTGTTAATACAGTTTACGTTAGCGCAGGACTGCCCCCGGTATTCCCTGTGAAGGGCTCTCAAAGGGCACTAGGAACTATGATGGTAGTTGAAGCCCATCATTCCCTTTCTCAAGGCACTTATTGTTATTGGTTGATTCCCTTAACTCATTCCCTTCTCATATTACAGTGGGCTAATCCTAGGGTGATTTTGACTCTTCCTCTCCTCGGGGAAGACAATCTTTCGTCAAACTCGAACACCTCTAAACTCTATCCAAACCACTTCTCCCTTCTCTTCATATCCTTCTATTGCGAAATAATCCACATCAATCCACCCAGCCAAAATTACTAACTCCAACAACTATCTCAGATCATGTCCTATTGTAATTTAACAATTTGCTATATGCAGACCAACCTAGGTTATATGTCGAACCGAATAGGTGATAATCTAGATAATCATCCAAATGCCCTAAATTATTTACTGGAGACTTATCATGACACAAATAGACTAAATCCAGAAAATTGTAATTTTCCTAATTTATCTTTCATTTAATTAATTTTCTTTAAAGCTTCTAAGGGCTACCAATTGAACATGAAGTCCACTTTTCAAGTATGTATAAAGCTTCATAAAATCATGATAAATCCTAAACAATAATTTAATAGTAAATCCAAGATATAATAATTTCTCCAGTAATTTAAGGACTCTAATTTAATTTTGATAATAAATCCTATCTCCTTTCATTAATGAAGTAAGTGCAGTAGATAATCATCCAAAAATTCTTAATTAATCTTCTAGAGTAGATACTGTCCTAAACACATTAGTGGCCAAATTTCATAATTCTTCAAAGGGGATTGAGCTCTAGATTAAATAATTACTAAAATTTCAAAAAGCTATATTTGTGAAGTAAGTATTGTAAATATTCTTCTAAAAATCATGAATAAAATTATACAACTAGATATTGATCTGAGAACATCATTGGCCAGGTTTCATAATTTTACAGTATGTATTTGCTCTAAATGATTTATTGACCATAATTGCCCTTTTGGAACTTATGAATGAAGTACTAGATATAATCAACTAAAATTTGTAATAAAATTCAGAGATATTCATTTAGACCTAAAGCATCTGCTGACCAAGTTCCATCAGATTCAAATGAACAGAGTAATCAAAATAATTAAAAGACCAGTTTGAGCAAATTGATACCTAACAAATAAAGTACTTGAAATATAATCCATAAAATCCTAATAAAATTACTAAGGGTTCTACCTAGTCTAAAACTTACTCCACCCAAGTTTCACAACTTTTAACAAAGGTTTAGTGACTGTGTTTTCATAATTGAGCTTCTACCGTAAAGCTGGGGTTAGGGTTTTGAGGTGTCTACCTACCTCCAAAACCTCTAAGATTTCTAACAGAGAACTTAGGATACACTTTCTTCAACTCTACTGAGTTACAAGGTCACACAAGGGCATTTGCCCCAATGCCCTTCACAACACTCAAAAACCCTTCCTTAGGGTTTGAGTTTGAACCCTCGGGTAATCAACCCTAAATCACACCACTTTCCTAAAGAGGTTGACATTAACCATGCCAAGTCAGTGTCCAAAATTACAGCCTCTGTTGAGGTGATTTGACCACTCAAAACCCCAAGGGGGTGTTTGGACCTAAATAACCCTATAAGGGTCAACCTAGGGTTGATAAAAGCCTAATCAAAACATCTCCAAATGAGATGAAATTTCTACTAGAGCCTTAACATGCCCTCTAAGACCACCCGTCAAAATTTGGGGGGGTTTTGAGGTGTTTAAGATACCTAAATAATTTTTACATGGTTTATTAAATTTGTCCAAAACCTATAGACAAATATTCTCAAAAAATTCCCATTTTTATACAGGCCCTAGATAAAGCTAAGGTAGACCCCCTGACCAAATTTCAGCTCATTTGGATAAGGGATGAAAGGCGGGTATCCATTTGAACCTCAGGATACCCTAGGTATAGGTCCCACAAAAATGGGTGTTGTGGTCAAACCACTTACCCAATCGAGTTGCAATAAATTTTAGAATAATCTAGACTTGAAGGGATACAAATTTTATGACTGGCCGGTGGTGGCTTATAAGTTACTGTTCATCTTCTCAAAAACCCGAAACTAGTAACCTAAATACACTTAAAACCTGTAGCTTTGCTTCAGCCACCACCGGCCATTTGGCCACCTCACTGGCCAGCCACCGCCACCACTACCTCCGTCTAGGTGGTGGCTATCGGTCGGCGGTGGTTTGGCCGTCGGAGGTTGTGGTTTCCGGCGAACCCGACCACCATGAATTTTGGAAAAACCATGGAAATGCTCACCTGATCAAGGTCTATTGAGCCCGAAGACTCTCCTAATTGATTTCTAAGATCAATCCATAGAAGAAAGAGTAGAGGAGGACCTTATTTGCGGTTTGGAGTCGAGTCGATCATCCGGATGCAATTTGTGCGGTGGTGGCGTCGCCGGAATTCCTCAACAGCAAGGTAATAAGCTCTAGCTTTGTCAGGCAAGGGTGAAAACTTCCTCTCTAAGTCTAGGGAGTCTTTTAAAGGAGAAACAAGGCTGCGGGTGGGGGTATAAGTTATCCAGCCATTAATGCCTCCTTAAAAGCATGCTTCGGCCATGGTGGAGGGGAGATGAAACGGCTCAAAAACCGCTAAGAGAAGGCTAGAAACTCCTCCTCTCCCCGAAAGGCGTTGAATCTAGCCATTTCAAGGGGGAGAGGATTGTGCCGAGCCTTAAAAGCCATTAATGGATAGGCAAATCGTCGCTCGGCCATGGCTGGAAGTAGAAGAGATGGCTTCCACGTGGCACAGCCGGTCAAAATCATAAAATAAGACTTAACTAAGTCATAATAAGAGAAAACGGCCTACTAACGCATTCTGGACCACTTCCTAGACTGGCCCGGTTCAACTGAACCATCAGCCAAGCTTAAAAAGTTTCTCAGTAAAATGGCGTTGAGTGAGCTCAGCTCACTCAACGCCATCATGGCTATGGCATTGAGTGAGCTCTGCTCACTCAATGCCATCAATTCTGCGGCGTTGAGTGAGCTCTGCTCACTCAACGCCATCAATAATACGGCCCTTCCAGATTATGGCATTGAGTGAGCTCAGCTCACTCAACGCCATCCAGATTATGGAGTTGAATGAGCTCTGCTCACTCAACGCCATCCAGACTATGGCGTTGAGTGAGTTCAGCTCACTCAACGCCATCAGATTATGGTACTGAGTGAGCTCTGCTCACTCAACGCCACCCAGACTATGGCGTTGAGTGAGCAGAGCTCACTCAACGCCACCCAAACTATGGCGTTGAGTGAGCTCAGCTCACTAAACCTTATCCAGATTATGGTGTTGAGTGAGCTATGCTCACTAAACGCCACCCGGACTATGGCGTTGAGTGAGCTCAGCTTACTCAATGCCATCCAGAAAACACCAGATGGCGTTGAGTGCAATCACTTCACTCAACGCCATTCAACTTATGGCGTTGAGTGTACCCGACGCACTCAATGCCAACCCACCTGCAAGATGGCGTTGAGTACAGTTTGTGCACTCAACGCCATTCGGCTTATGGCATTGAGTGCACTCGACGCACTCAATGCCCGAGTCCTAATCTTATTATAAGCAAGTTTCTGACCTACTATTTGCAGACCAAGGTGATTTTCACCTTCCTACCTAAGCTCTATTAGTCTTCTTAGGCTTCTTAGGGTTTTGTCGTGACCTAGTCATGATAAACCACTCCTAGGGGTCTAGCCGGAAATGGGATGTTACAGCTATAATGTCCCATCCTTCAGTAGGTAGTATGCCGAATTATACCTAATCCACATCTTATCGAGGTCCCTCTCGGGAAAACATTCCTAGGTCAAAAAGATGATGAAGGGATCCATCCAAGACCCTTGCTGGTCCACTTCCATCAGTTCTCCTTCTTTTATGGATGGCTTGAATAGTTTTGTCACCATTCCTCTGGTCCGAGGGACGTACTTGGCGAGTAGGTCAGCTTGAGCACTTTCCCCTCTCAGGTTGTGTTGAATTGAAAAGCCACGGAATTTCCCGATGATGTCTTTGGCCTTTATTAGATACAACTAGAGGGTGAGTTCCCTCGTTTCAAATTCTCTTTTGATTGGTCCTGCTACCACCATAGAGTCTGTGGATACTTTGATGTCCTGTATGCCCAGCTCCCGGGCTAGCTTGAGCCCTGTGATAATCGCCTCATATTCTGCTTGATTTTTAGTGATGGTGAAGTGAATCTTCAAAGCCTGCTAAATTCTGGTCCCTTCTGGACTTACGAAGATCATCCCTCCCACAAAATAACTTTTTCCCGATGCTCCATTTACAAGCATCTCCCAAGAAGCATGAAGAGGTGCTTCGGCTTCTCCGACCTCAACTAGGTAATCTGTCAGGAAATCCGCAAACGCTTGGGCTCTGATGGCCAGCTAGAGAGTAAAAGCGGGGTCGAACTCACTGAGCTCTATCAACCATTTTTCCAAACTCCCAGAATGCTCCACCCCTTCCAAGATGCGGCGGAGAGGATGATCCGTCACCACTTGGATTGAGTGGGCATGGAAGAAGGGCCTGAGCTTCCTGGTTGATATGATGAGGGCGAATGCTAGATTTTCAAGAATAGTGTATCTAAGTTCTGCCTTCTTCAGCACACTGCTCACGTAATAGATTAGGAACTTTATTTTTCCTTCTTCCCGTACAAGAACTGAGCTCACTGCTCTGGCCCTCACTCCTAGGTATTGGAACAAACCCTCTCCTTCTCTTGGCCCTTGGAGTAGCGGTGCTTGTGTGAGTTGTTTTTTAGAGCATGAAAAGCCTTCTTCGCATTCGGTGGTCCATTAAAATTTCTTACCCCGTCTTAGTGCTCGGAAGAAAGGTGAGCACTTCTCCCCATCCTGGGAGAGGAACCTGCTTAATCCTGCCAGCTTGCCGGTGAGACGTTGGACTTCCTTGGCATTCTTCGGAGACCCTAATTCTAGGATTGCCCTCACCTTATCTGTGTTGTGCTCGACTCCTGATGGAGTAAGGGGATGTCCTAAGAATTTTCCTTTGTCTGTCCCGAAGACAAACTTTAGGGGGTTTAGTCTAATCTTGTATTTCCTTATGGTTTCAAAAGTTTCCTCTAAATCTAGGACATGGGACCCAAGGTATCAGCTCTTGATCATCAGTTCATCCACATAAACATCGAGGTTCTTCCCCATATGCTCCTGGAAGATCCGGTCCATCATTCTTTGGTAAGTTTCCCCAGCATTCTTTAATCAAAAGGGCATCATGTTGAGGTAGAAGCACCCATCCTCTGTGATAAAGGTGACATCCTTGACGTCCGGCGGGTGCATGCGTATTCGATGGTACACTTAATATGCATCTAGAAAACTCGATAGTGAAAAACTGACGACTGAGTCAACCAGCATGTCGATTCAAGGCAGAGGATAATAAACCTTATGGCATGCTTTTCTTAAAATGGAGAAGTCTACACATATTATCCATTTCCCCTCTCCCTTCTTCACCATTACAACATTGCTCACCCACTGTAGATACTTGCTTGCAGATATGAATCCCGCCATTATCATCTTCTCCACCTCTTTTTTGATGGGCCCAACCATTTGGTTGAGATGGCTCTCTTCTTTGGTTGTATTGGGCAAGCATTGGTGTCGAGGTTTAGATGGTGGCATGCTACGTCCGCGTTAACCCCCAACAGATCAGCAGCACTCCAAGCAAAGATTTCAACATTCCTCTGCACGCCCGCCCTGATCTCCTCCTGATCCTCAGGACTGAGGTCCCCACTGACTTTTCTCTTCTCTTTTCTTCCTTCCTTGGTGAGGATTTCAATCTACAGCACCTCCACTGACGCCTTTAGTCTTGATGATTCTTCCTCTTTCTCCTGCTCCCTCAACATCCCTTCCCGCTCCCTTGCTTCACGATTTACGGCCTCACGCTCCGTAATGACCATAACTACCTCCCTCAGGAACTTCCCCACCTCTTCATCGGTTGGGATTCTATTTTCTAATAACGAAATCCCGATTTTCTCTGGTCAAGCTTGAAAGACTTAATTCAAGAGCCTAAGCACCTAGAGGGGGGGGGGGGTGAATAGGTTCTAATTTTTCCTTTAATATTTTAGGCAATTATACAAATCTTGCTTGGCACAAACAAAATAAAACACAACACAGAAAATTCACATCACAGAGAACACCAAATATATAGTGGTTCCCCAAGATATGGATACGTCCACTTTCCCCCCTTCGCCTATCCAGTAGAGTATTGGATTCAACATAACTTCTTTCCTCTTTCTCAGATCCAAAGATCCAACAACTCAGAACCAAAATGGTTCCTACACCTCAGACTTTTGCAAGTCCTACCTCAGATTCTTCCCAGAATCCTACCTTAGGCCTCAGCCCTACCTCAGCCCTTTTCTCTAGGCTTACAACTCAGACTTTTCCAAGTCCTACCACTCAGGCTCATAGCCCTACCTCATCCTTTATAATTATAGGCTTATAGCTCAGATCTACAATAGATCCTACAAGATATTACGTAATAAAAGAGATACAAAAGATATAACCAAATAGATCCCTCTATTGATGTTCTTCTTGATCAGTTCTTAATCTTCAGTCCTAACCAGACTTAGCTGTTTCAAAGCTTCTTGATAGAATAAAATAAGGTTGGACTGTTCTTGATGTAGAAGTTGATCCACTGTTAGCTCCTTCCTTGAATTCAAAATGAGATCTGAATATTCTCTGCAGACTGTTCTGGATCTGCCTTCTTAAAGGGTTTCCCCTTTTCTTGTTGTGAATTTTTTCTTTCTTAGTTGATGGCTTTTCTGGCCTTCACTCAGTTGTTGTTATTGGTTGTTAAGGATCAACCCTTTATATAGAGATTCATCATGATTACTGGATGATCCGATTTGTAACAACCTTCTGTTTGTTCTGAAAAAGGTGTCAGACCTGTTGGTAATGACAGCTGTCGACCCACCAGTCATGACAATTGATTCCTTAGAGATTCTACAGCTCAGCATGATCCACTCAGCAATCTGCTTCACATGTGTTGACACAAGTAGACAAAGTGTCGACAAAAATCTTGATGATGTCGACACAATACTCCAAGTGTCGACACAGTCATTCTTCTGCATCTCGACACATCTTCTATTTGTATGTGTTGACAGAAGTCCAATGTGTCGACACAACTGCTCTTGGTCTCGACATAACTGTTGGGTGTCGACACAGCCTCTGCTTTAGGTGTTGACACAATCCTTGCCTCAGGTGTCAACATAAGTCTTTCTTTAAGTGTCTACACAATACCTGCCTTTGGTGTCGACCTAAGTCTCGCTTTAAGTGTCGACACAATTCCTGGGTGTCGACACAATTTCTAGGTGTCGACATAAATCTGGCATCTAGTGTCGACACAACTTCTGGTATCTGTGTCGACACAATTCTTAGGTGTCAACACAATGCTTTACTGCTGGTGTCGACACAAGTCCCGTTTGTCGACAAAATTCTTCACAAGTGTTGACACTTGTACTTAGAATATTTTTCTTCCATTCCTTAACCCTGCACAAGGAAACTTAAACATATATCAAATACATATTGATGTATACCATTGACTAGGATGAATCTTCTCCAAATCTGGTACATACTTCTAGTGTACCAAACAATCTCCCCCTATTTGGAGAAGTCATAACCCTTAGTTAAAGATATACACCAGTCACGATAAAACACATAAGACATAGATGTACATTCATTCCAGAGCAAGTAATCATTCAAACAATGTAAACAATCTAAAATAAACAGTAAAACTGATTTTAATAAGCAGAAAATATTTATTTTACATGTTTTCTCTTGGAGCAAAAATCAAAAAGATACATTGTTTCTTATCATAAGCCTATCTATCCTAAGATTTTCTAGGCTCCCAAATTACAATTCCTTGTCCAGACTTTATCTTTGCCTTCACAGCTGGTTCTGTATCTTTAGCAAGCTTCTTTCCTTTAAGATCCTTTTTCTTTAGTTCTTTAGCATTTATCCTTTGCCTTTCAAAGTAGTGAAAGGGCTTAGGAAAATACTTGTTGGGCTCTATAGGATTTGCAGGTAGCTTCCCAGCTTTTGCACTCCTCCTGTGCTGAAGAATGGCTTCCTATTTATCTTGATATCTATTCCACTCCTGCTCTGAGTACCACTTACCCCTATCATAGGTCTTGTCCTTAACAGCCTTCCATGCAGTCAGAATGATGTTCTTTGATGTAGGGCTCCAAAAAGGAGGGAAGCCAAGAGTAGCTCTGATGGTATTGGAAACCCATTTAGCATGCTCAAAACTAGCTTGGACTAACACTTTCTCCCCCTTTAGGACTTCTCTTTCAATATGATCTCTGAGATCATTCTTGTGAAATTTGACTTGACCTTCTAGATGATAAATCCCTTTTCTGTAGTAGACCCCAAATTTATGAATTTGAGTTGTAATAGCTATTTGGGCAGCCGCTATCGTCGTTTTGACTGCAACTAGATCAGTCTCAATTAGTTTTGTAACTTCTGTTTTGAAAGCAATGGATAGTGCTGCAATCGTTGTGAGAATTTCCTTATGAGAATCCGTGAGATTCTCATATGTTCTAAATTGATTTTCTAAGATATAGTCCTGTTTCACTGTGATATCAGCTGCTTGAGTTTTCAGTTCCTGCTGTTGAGTGGCCAGATACACAAATGCATGGCCTCCTTTCTCAAAGCAGTTTGTCATTTCATTCTTGTGCAGACTCATTTCAAATCTGATTGACTTGATGTCCTGAGCTAGCTAGTTTTGCAGCTCTTTATGAGTTTCATACACATACTTTTCAAGAGCTGTCCTTTGTGCATCTAGTTTTAGTTAAAATTAGACCATTAAGGAAATAAAGTCCATACTTTGAGATGGAGGTGGTGTGGCTATTTGTAAGGCCCTCTTATGGCCAGAGCTTCTCTTTTTCATTACAGCAAGTTTCCTTTTCTTAGCCAAGTTAGCTTCTTCATCATCAGAAGATGAACTTTCTATGTCAACAGTCTCTTCGTTTACAGTATTCTTCAGCAATCCCTCCCCCTCAGTCTCTGGAGTTCTTTGTCCTGTGGTTGTTGCTCCCCCTTAGTCCTTACTACTGGTGAGTCAGGGAACAACTTGTAACATCTCATTTCCAGCTAGACTCCTAGGAGTGGTTTTGTCATGACTAGGTCATGACAAAACCCTAAAAAAGCCCAAGAAGACCAGGTGAGCTTAGGCGTGAAGGTGGAGATCACCATGGTTTACAAATAATAGAATTCTAAACACTAGTTTAGGGTGACCATAGGGCTTCACCATGACTCCATGACCCCACCACAATATCCCTAAACTATTGAAAGGTTTATTAGAGCCCTAAGGTTCAATTGAAATCAACCCAGGGTGGCCAAGTTGACCTAGGATCATCCTAGGCCTAAATTGGGCAAGGTGCCCTAACTAAGGGGAATGTGCCCATAATATGCCCAACCAACCCTACCTAAGTCTTCCTAGACCTTAACTGAGGTCAATGGGTCACCAACGACCCATTGAGGACAATCCAAGAGGCTAAGTTGACCAAAGTCAACTTTAGCCCCAAAGTGGTCAAAGTGCCCTTACTAAGGGTCAAGTGACCTCCAAGGTGCCAAGTCAACCATACCCAACCCTACCTAGACCTTAGGGGAAGCCAATGGGTCACCAAGGACACATTGGGGTCAACCAAAATGATTAATTTGACAAAGGTCAACTCAATCCTTGAAATAGGTCAAATTAGCCTAAATGGGCTAACCCAAGCTCAAACCCATTTCCCCCGCTGTGGCTAACCTCATTATTATTATTCATATGGGTTATGGGCTGCTAATAGGCTATGGAGATGAACAAATTCGGCCTTGATGACTAGGAGAGAGAAAACTCCATTTTACCCTTTAATGGAGGAGAGAGAAAGTGGTTTAAAGGTGTCATTCATGGCCAAGGTAGACCAAGGGCCTCTCCATTTAATTCCAAGGGCTTAATATATTCTCCCTCATCAATTTTGAGGAGTTTAATAACCATAACCATCCATAAAAGTGGCTGAATTTAATTTCTCCCATAAGGAAGAGAGAGAAAGAGGTGAGAGAAAGCCATTAATGGTCATGGGAGAGCAAGAGTTCCTCTCCAATTGATTCCAAAGCCTTGATTCATCTTCCCCTCATTATTTAGAGGAGACCAAGGGTTATCCCCAGCCTATAGGTTGCTGAATACAAGGGATATGCCATGGCTGAAATTTCTCCTTCGTGGCCATAAATGTCTTTGAAGCCATGACCCTTCCTCTCCCCCATTTCACCCTTTTAAAAGCTCCCCTAGTCCAAGAGCATTTGTTTCCACCATTCCACTGAAGAAAACGAGGGAGTTCGCGGGGTTGTTGTAAAGCATAAGAAAGCTCCACCACCGGCCATGGCGCACCACCACCAAACCCGTCGGCAAGCACGGTTAAAGGTCCTCCGCTACTCCTTCTTCTATGGATAGATATTAAGAATCAAATAGGAGAGAAATCGGGCTCAATTGAGCCGGATCATGTGAGCAAAATTTCAGATTTTTTAAGGTTTTTATACCACTCTGGTTCGCCGGAAACTGCCCCTCCGGCGGCCGTGCCGCCGCCCGGCGATATCCCCCACCTCAACGAAGGTGGTGGCGGTGGTGGCCGGCCAGGGAGATGGATGGGTGGCCGGGAAACATTGCTGTAAATAGCTCCAGGTTCGTCCAATCCCAGCCCTTGGCTGGAGGAAGAAGATGACCAGGATCCCTCTGATCTGCTTTAAGATTCGTGTTGCATCATTTTATATTTAGTTTTCATTTTTTGTATTTTCTGTCCTGTTTACTAAGCTGTATTAAATATTAAAAATACTTAGGCACTCCTACAAAAAATATGGCCAATATCAAAGTTGTAGCCCGTGAAGTCTAGTTTATTTTAAAATTTGTTTAAACACATTTGGGTAAGTGGTTTGACCACAACACCCATTTTTGTGGGGTCTATACATATGCTTAACCAGAACTTAGTTTGAGTTCTCCCACCAATCCAGCCATCCAAATGACTTGACATTTTGGATGGGGGTCAATCTTACCTATACCTAGAACATATTCAATAATGGGAATTTGTGGAGAACATTTTTCTATAGATTTTGTAAAATTTTAATAATCAATGATTAAATTAATTAGGTGTCGTAAAAATCTCAACACTACCCCAAATTTGGGTGGGTGGTCTTAGAGGGAATGTTAGGGATCTTGTAAAAATCTCATCTCATTTGGAGATGTTTTGGTTAGGTATTGATCCAACCCTAGGTTTACCCTTATAGGGTTATTTAGGTCAAAGTGCTCTTTTTGGTATTTGAGTGGTCAAATTCCCTCAACAGAGGCTGATATTTTGGCCACTGATTTTATATGTCATGTAAAACCCTCCAATGGTATTTTGACTAGTTTGGGGTAGGGTAGCCCTAGAACCCTAGGGTAGGCTCGTTTTGTTGACTTATTTATGGTTAGAAGGTCATGGGGTCAAATGACCTTGGAATGACTTGAGACTTGCTGGAAGGGATCCTAGGGTGTCTATGGTCCTCTGGTTAAAGTTTTATTGAATTTGGAAACCTTTAACCCCCTCAAATCCCCAATCCTAATTTAGGGCACAAGCCCAATAGTTGGGTTTTGGCAATCAAAACACCTCACAATAACTTAAAACTTAGGCAGGGTATTTCTCTTATAAAAAGAGTCCTAAAATAATTTTGGTGAAATTTTTGGGGTAATAAAATCAGTACGTCCTTAATAACCCTAATTGTGTCCTTACGTTTATTTTGCTTGTTATGATATTGATGTCCACTGAAAAGTTGTGAATTTTCGTATTTGGAAGTTTTACATCATGTTAGTTCCCTCTGAATATTTATTGGAATTTTTAGATGATTATTTTAAGTACTTGTTTCATAAATTATGAATTGTGGATTTATGATCAAAAATAGATATAGAGCACAATATTGCTTCAAAAATTAGGAAACTTTGTCAGTAAGTGTTTTATGACATTTTGTTGGCTCTGGAATTTTGTCATAATTTTTAGAAGATTAAAAATGGCACTTGTTTCACAAAATTATAAATCTTGAAGATTACTTTTAAATAGATTCAGAGCCCCTCATGTTTTAGAAAATTATAAAACTTTGTTAGGCTTAGATTTAGATCATTTTATATCTCCTAGAAATTTGTCATAATTATTAGATGAATTATTGCAGTACTTGCTTCAATAACTAATGGCTATGGAATCATTGATTTAAAATTAAATAAGGGGCTACTCTTGACTTGAAAATTGGGAGAATACTTCTAGAGTGTTTTAAGGCCAAGGTGGACTTACTAGATTTTTATTATAATTTTTAGAACAATATTGCTGTCCTTTGCTTCTTAAAATGGTAATATTGACTATATGTTTTAAATTGTGGATTTGGGGACTAAACAATTATGAAAGTTCTTAGACCTTGGATTTGCTGTAGAAATGTTACCTAGTATTTATCATAATTTTTTTGTTATTTGTTTCTGATTTAAAAGTTCATTTCATGTTCAAAATAGGGTAGTCAGAGTCTTAGGTTAATTAGATTAAATGCCCAAATAATTAGGAAAATTATGAATCTCTGATTTTAGACTACACTTGTTATGATAGTCCTCGGGTAAATTTTATATGAGATTTGGAAGACAATCCAAAGTATCTCCTTTATACATCTCATATAGTATAGGGTGGTCTGCATATAGTAACTACGGAAACTGAACTAGAGTGGGTAGAGAATTTGAAGAGTTGGATCCTTAGAAGGTTGCTGGTTTGGGTAAATAAAGGAGTTCATCATTGGAAGGCGGGATTAGTAGAGTGTGATGTTGATTAGTGTTAGGTGGTGCCCGGGATTGACAAAAGATCGTCTTATCCCATAGAGTGGGAAGGTCAAAATCACCATAGGATAGATCTAGTGTAATATGAAACGGGATTGGGTAAGGGAATCAACCAATAACAATTAGTGCCTTGCGAAAGGGAACGATAGGCTTTAGCTACCATCATAGTTCCTAGTGCCCTTTGAGAGCCTTTCACAGGGTATAGCGGGGGCAGTCCTGGGGTAACGTAAACTGTAGGAGTGATAAATCTTAAAGACCAACTAGAATAATTAGGGGTTCACTTTCACACACCCCGGTGTCTCGGTATGTTAGTTTGACTAGGTTATTCGATCGGTAGGCTCGGTGGTTGTGGAAACGGGCGGGATAGCCCTGCGGGCCGGAGGCCCGGTTGATAATTGGAACGGAAGGGATAGTCCGGGGACCTTTGGCTCGGTGGATAATACATTAATATTTCATGTGCAAAAGATATAAGGTGCTGGTCTTCGGTTTCGGAGAGTCATCGCACCGACACCAGTACATTGACTCGACGGGTGTGGTTTTACACTTAGCCAAATAAAGTCCGGTGCGCCAGCCGGCAAGAGTGTGCAGGAGCTCTGCTTAGTGTAGCAGCGTTGAGGCGTATGATAGGTCTTACTGGTAGTGCTAATACTGGTTTAGAGGTGGGCGATGCCCAACCCACCACTTCTGTTTTCCACTACGGAGGTATCCTGGGAGGTTCGTCTCCAGAAAGGGGGAACTAAAGGTCTGTGTGTAAAGAGTCGGGTGGGTGAGTTGCACTTGCATGATCATATCATAGCATATTTGCATGTCATAGCATCATCATTGCATCAACCCCTGACACCTATTGTATAAAGTGGTATAGGACGCTTTATACAATAGGCCATTCAAAACGACCCCTTGGCTTATAAGTTCGTGTGAGCGTGCTTATAAGTTAAGGTTTTTTTCTTGTATATAAATATTGCTTGCTTGTAAACCGATACCCCATCGTATAAATTGGTATGGGACTTTTTATACGTTGGGAGCCTTGTAGAAGATCCTTTAGCTTATGTGTTTTCATATAAGTTAAGGTTAGATATTTCATAGTCTGTCTTTCATACTTTTATTACTGCTGCTTATTCTCATAGAACTGCTAGATTTGTTCTGTCGCCATATGCTTACATTTGTTACTCTCCACCTTCATAGCTTCCCTTTCCTTCTCCCCGCTCGGTGCCTCGGAGCCATGGGGGATTAGTGGGGGATGATAGGACTTAGTCTTTTAGACTAACGGTTTTTGAACCACATCATTTAGGGGATCGAGCATTAGGAGCATCAGCACCGGAAGGACAAGGAGGTAGGACATGAGGAGCAGTTACTGCACACAACCACTACCGCACGGCGACGGGTCAAGGATGGACTTCAGTTTTCTTCTGTTAGATGTTGAGAGTTGTGAGAGTGTTTGTTGTGAGGACTTGATGTATCGGGTAGAAGCCCTTATTTTGTACTCTGATTATTATTACCGTGGACTCTCTTTGTGGAGATTTATTTTATATACATGTGACTCTGCTGGACTTGTTTTATATTTACTTATGCTACTGTTCTGCGATCGATTTGGACTTCAGGATCGACATTTTATAGTGAAGACCTTCCCGGGCGTAAAGGTGTCACTGCAAAGCGACGGTTCTGGGCCTAAGACCCCGGTGGTTTAAAAAGAAAAAAAAATGGGTTCTTACACAACTCCTCCAAGGTTACCTCCTGCAATATTTGAACATGAGAAATAAGATAAGTTTATAAAATACATGGTTCTTCCTGGGCTTCCATGTCCTTTTCCAGTGACCTTTTTAGCAAGGAGAAACTTACTTGCCTAATTCTAGCAGTATCCTTCATATGCACCTCAGGTGCCTCTTCCTCTACATGTAGTAGTGCTTCCTTATTTATATCAAAGACTATATCAATCACAGTATCAGCTGCTAATTCATTGTCTAGTGTAGCAGCATCATTTACTCCCCCTTGACCAGGCAGATCAGTAAGTATAGTGTCTTGTACAGCTGGTGCTGGGTCTTCTCCTCCTTGAGTAGAGATTCTTTGTTGCTCTGGGAGCATACTACTATCCACTTGTCCTTGTGCATCTTGCTGTTGTTGCCTGTCTTCATCAGAACTGAAGACCACTTCTTCTTCTGAATCACTAGATGATTCTTCCTGTGGAACAACTTTCTTCCACTTCTGTATTATTTCGGTCTGTTTTTGAGGAGTAGCAACCTCCTTAGTCAACAACCTATCCCATCTTGATAGAATCCTTGTGTCTATTCTTCTCATATGATTGATTTTTGTACCAAGAAGTTGGCTCATTACTTCTGGTATTACAGATGATAGGCATAGACTCAGAATTCTCCCCAGGTTCGGTTTCTCTATACCTTCACGTAACTTGTCAAATACTATGGTTCTCCAATCAATCTTATGTTTGAAAATGATCCTTGTCATCAGGTGGAACATGGTGGCTGAGTTTCTTGTCATGTCCACCTATTTTACACAGAATGATCTTCCCTAAAATCTCAGAACGGAACTTCCCTTGTGAATTCATCCCTTTTCAATTGATAGATGAGCCTATCTTAGTATTTGTGTTTAACCCACACCATTTTAAGGCCTCCTTGATCATAGATGGTGGTACGGTATCTTGAATAGTAGCTTTCATCTTCTTCCCGTCTGCGTCTGTAGTTGTAGAAGAATAAAATTCCAGAACTTCTTTCTTCCATATCTTGGTCTGTTCAGAGACCAAGAATTCCAAACCGATGTCTGAAATTAGGGCAATTACTCCCTGAATCTCTGGTGATGCTGTCGTGAACCCACTACGGACCAGCTCATATCATGCGTTCACCTTGTCTTCTAGATGTGGCGCAATTATAGGAAAAAAGAGATGGTGGTGAAAAGGAAAGATGATTCTCGTCGATAGAGGGTCCAGAGCCAGGAAATCAGAAAGCGTAGTCGACCAGATTTTTGCTTCACCTATTTATTGTCTGAGTGAATAGGGGAGTTCAAAAGGCGTGCCTTTGCACTAGGACTAGTCGACAAAATCTTATATGTGTCGACAGAATAGGTATAGGTCTCGACAATTCTTAGGTTTAGTCGACACATATATATGTCGACATACTTATGTCAGTGTCGATATATATGTCGACATGTCTCAACACAAAGTGTAACATCCCATTTCCGGCTAGACCCCTAGGAGTCGGTCTGTTATGACAGAACCCTAGGAAACCCACGAATTGAAGTCCATCAACCAAGATTTCGGGTCACGGGTTAGTCACTCCCGTGACCGACCCGTCACGCCCGTGACCTAGGGCGTGACCCCTTCGACGATCGTCGATCTCCGGATGAAGATCGGTGAACGCAGGTTTTTTAGCCCGGCTTGTCGGTCCCGTGACTGAGATGTCACGCCCGTGACCAAGGGCGTGACCCCCTTCGACGATCGTCGATCTCAGAAAGTCGATCGGCGAGCGCAGAATTTGCATCACGGGGCTATCACGCCCGTGACTGACATGTAACGCTCGTGACCTAGGGCATGACCCCCCCTTTGACGATCGTCGATCTCCGGACGATGATCGGAGAGCGCAGAATTTACAACCCAGACCTGTCACGCCCGTGACTGACGTTTCACGCCCGTGACCTAGGGCGTGACCCCCCCCCCCCCCCTTTGATGATCGTCGATCTCAGGAAGATGATCGTCGAACTCTCAAATTGCCACCCGGGACTGTCACGCCCGTGACCAACGTGTCACGCCCGTGACAAAAACCAAAACGTCAGTTCAGGCCCGAATTATTCTAACATGCGCTATAATAAATTCTAGTGTGGAAAATTACACTAGGAGTATTTATGGGCCGTTTCCTTCTCTAATTACTTAATAAGAAAGAGAAAGTGTTGGTCCAATAGGAAATCGCCACCTGGATCAGTCTTTTCACCTTCCACCTTTTCCTCTCCCTCAACCGTAATCGAAATAATATTAAGAGAGAGAGCATTCATGGCCATGAATGTTTCACCCTTTCCCATCCCCACTATGAGATCTATAAAAGCTCCCTTAGAGCAAGATGAGAAGGTTACACTCTTGACCAAACGGATTCATATTATTGTTCTTGCTGTAGGAGAAGTTCGGGAACGCCACCACCGCGCCATGACGATCCGACGTTCATCTCGCCTCCAAACCGCGAACATGGTCCTCCTATACTTCTTCTTTTGTGGGTAGATCTTAAGATCTTAGAAATGAAGTTCATTCTCAAAGGAGCCGGACCTATCTCGTGTTTTCATGGAAAACCATGAAAAATATATTTTTCAGGTATGCCGGAAACCGCCACCTCCGGCGGCCAAACCACCGACGCTTGATAGCCATCGCCTCGACAGAGGTGGTGGTGGTGGCGGCGTGCCAGGGAAGTGACCGGACGGCCGGCAACGGATCACGGAAGAGCAACAGGAAAAATTTGTTTTCTGAGTTCGGTTCTCTGGTTCTGAAGAAGATGATCAGTAAAACATTTTTTTGATATAGAATTATGTATATGATATATATAAAGGAATTATACATTAAATGGGCCATTTTGATATGGCAAAACGAGCCAATTAGAGGCCGATTTAGGAAAAATAGCCAGTCATGAAAGTTGTACCCCTTCGAGTTTATATTAATTTAAAATTTATTTCAACTCGTTTGGGTAAGCGGTTTGACCACAACACCCGTTTTTGTAGAGGTAGTACCTAGAGTTAGGCAAGAACTAAAATGAATGCTCATGCTTCGTCCCTTCTCCAAATGACCTGAAATTTGGGCAAGAGGTTACCATTATCCATACCTAGATGTTGTCCAAAAATGGGAATTTTTGGAGACACTTTGCCTTTGGTTTTTGATTTAATTGAATTAAGTTAGAGGAATTTGTTTAAGTGGTCAAATGACCTCCAAATCCTCCCAAATTGTGGTGAGTGGTCCCAGGCTATTAAACCTAGTTCTGTACAAAATTCCAACTCATTTGGATGAGTTTTGGATAGGGACTCACCTATTCTTAACTAGGCAATAGTGAGGCATTTTTGAGTAAAAAGTGCACTAGAGGTTGGAAAGGTCAAATCACCTCAACAGAGGCTGATATTTTTACCACTGACTTAGAGGGGTTATTATAACCCACTTGGAGAAAATGGTGTGATTTAGGGTTGGTTTACCATAGGATCCAAACTCAAACCCTAAATGGAGGGTTTTGAAGGTTGTGAAGGACATGGGAGCAATTGCTCTCGTATTGTCTTTAAATTCTGTAGAGTTTACTTTAGCATGATAAAAATCATCTGGATGGAATATTGGAGGATTTGGAGACAAGTAGGTACCTCAAAACCCTAATCTTCGCTTTAGGGTAAAATACTAATGCAGCACAATCTATCACCAAACATTATCTAAAGGCTGTGAAACTTGGGTATATTAAGTTTTGGGGCGGGTAGAACCAATACCAATTTCATTGGAATTTTATGATGTCTATTTCCAGCACTTCATTTGTAACGATTGTTATAGCACCAATTGATAATTTAAATATTTGGATCTTTCTGTTCATTGAAATCCCATGAAATCTTGGAAGTAAATATTTTTGGTCAGAATGATTGCTCCTGAATTTTTGTATAATTTTTAGTTGAGTAAATCTAGTACTTCCTTCACAAATGTAAAAAAGGGCTTTTATGGTTTAAAAATTAATTATGGATGATATTTCTATTAAAAACTTATGAGGCTTAGGATTTGAGACTTTCAGGACATTTTACACTTGTAGAAATTTATTCATGATTTTTAGAATTGTTGTTAAGACACTTTCTTTACAAGTCCACCTTAAGAAGATATTTGATAATAAATTTATTACGAGATTAATACTTGCTGAAAAATTATGAAACTGGGCCAATGCTATTTTTAAGATTGTATCTAAATAGTAAATTTATTTTATAATTTTTCGAAGGATATTCTTTGTACTTGATTCACAAATAACGAAAGATAGAAAATATTTCTAAAATAGTTTTAGTGCCCTTTTGATATTAGAAAAATTGTGATACTTTGGATTTACCATATTGAGATTACATAATATTTAGTATAATTTTGTTAGACATCTTGCATTAGAACTTAGGAAAGTTCATGTTCAAACCGGTAGCCCTTGGAATTTTTGAGGAAATTAATTAAATGCCAGATAAATTAGGAAAATTACCATTTTCTTGATTTAGGCTAGATATATCATGATAAGTCTCCAGTAAATAATTTAGGGCATTTGGATAAGTATTGGATCATTGCCTAATCGGTTCGACATATAGTCTAGGTTGGTCTGTATATAGCAAATTGTTAAATTGCAATAGGACATGATCTGGGATAGTTGTTGGAGTTAGTCAATTTGTCTGGGTGGACAGTTGTGGATGATATCACAATAGAATGATATGAAGAGTAGTAAGAAGTGGTGTTAGCTAGAGTTAAGAGGTGCTCGGGTTCGACGAAAGATCGTCTCTCCCGAAGAGAGGAAGGTTAAAAATCACCCTAGGTTCGTCTATCGTAATATGAGAAGGGAATGGTTAAAGGGAATCAACCAATAATAATAAGTTCCTTACGAAAGGGAATGATGGGCTTCAGCTACCATCATAGTTCCTAGTGCCCTTTGAAAGCCCTTCACAGGGAATACCGGGGGCAGTCCTGGATTAACGTAAACTGTATTAACTAACTGATAAGAGTAACTTAGTAATTAGGGTTGCACATTTTACAAACACCGTTAGCACAGGAAGATGGTTGGGAGCTTCGGCTCAGTTGGTTAAGAGACGGACGGAATGGTCCGGGGAGCTTCGGCTCGATTGGTTAAGAGACAAACGTGTTGGTCCGGGGAGCTTCGGCTCGGTTTTTGGTTGATTACGATTAAACTTGCATGTGCATAAAAGGAAAGAAAATTAAGGTGGTGGGTCTTTGGTATTGGAGGGTCGATGCACCGACGCCAATACGTTGACTCGACAAGTGTGGTTAGCACTTCACCAACAGAAGTTCGGTGCGCCAGCCGGCAAGAGTACGCAGGAGTCCACTTCGTGCACCAAGCGTTGAGGCGTACGATAGGTTTGACCGGTTGTGCTTTACTGGTTTAGAGGTGGGCGAGGCCCAACCCATTGCTTCTGTCTGCAACTACGGAGGTATCCTGGGAGGTAACGGCTCCGAAAGGGGGAAGTAAAGGTCTGTGTGCACAGACTTGGGTGTGTGTGTTGCACTTGCATGTTCCATCATACCCACTTGCATGTCATAGCATAATCGATTCATTTAACCCCTGACACCTAATGTATAGGTGGAATGGGAGGCTTATACAATAGGCCTTGCAAAACGACCCCTTGGTCTATAAGCTTCTGTGGGCAAGTTTATAAATTAAGGTTTAATTCAATATATAAATGCTGCTGTTTTATAACCGACACCCCAATGTATAAGTGGTATGGGACACTTTATACGATGGGAGCCTTGCGGAAGATCCCTTGGCTTAGGTGCTTCCGCACATAAGTTAAGGTTACTTTTTTTACTTTCTGTCATTGCTATTATTTATTATATGAATGGCTAGATTAGTTCCGCTGCCACCTGTTTTCTTTTGATTTAATCTCCACCTTCTTGTCCTTCCCTTTCTTCCTCTCCGCTCGGTACCTAGGAGTCATGGGGGAAGGTGTAGGGGTGTTTGGTTTCTCTATGAGGATGGCGAACCGCTTGTGCACGCAGCGGAAGGAATAAAACATCAAGAACAACCCAAAAGAGATGGGATCAGGCCATGAAAGTTGAATAAGGAAGTTAACGAACAACTAGGCAAAAATTACCTTAGCGGCGTTGAGTCACAACTCAACGGAGATGCTCCAAGCTTTGAGTCCTTGTAGGTGACGAGTTCTACGTGGAATAATGTCTACGTCTCTGCATAAATCCACACGAGCGGGAGAACACCGAGCTTCGTCGCACGAAGGGTCGGGAAGGAGATCAACCGCACCTTGCACTTCCACGGACTACTATGTCCGTTCCAGGAGGAGAAACACTGGCGACAGTCGCCGAAGAGGAGGAGGTTGCCGGAGCGAAGAGGCGGCCGAACACTTCCGTCCGTCGGGGTTCGGGAATCGGCGGAGCGATCGAGCGGCGGAACGTTTCCGTCGGATTCGATTTGGCTACAGGAGAAATCCCGATCTATCTCTTTATTCCCAAAACCCTAAGTCCCCTATTTATACCAAAAGCATAAACAGTCAAAAGGTATCGCTATCCGCAGACCACACGGGATAGGGCTTCTGGACCGTTCAGCGAGAATCACCTCCTGGTTCGGCGAGAATCAATCGCAGAATCGGTGAGAATCAGTTGCAGAATCAGTGAGAATCAATCGCAGAATCGGCGAGAATCGAACAGTTCGATTATCGACGATTATGCCTTAGTCGGCGAGTCATACTCGACGACTCTCGACGATTTTGCCATAGTCGCCGAGTCATACTCGACGACTCTCATCGACTCTCGACGATTTTTCCTTAGTTGCCGAGTCATACTCGACGACTCTCGTCGACTCTCGTTGAATGGGCCTTAGTCGTCAAGTCATACTCGACAACTCTCGTCGAACCATTCTCGACGAATATCTCTGCCAACATTTGCCTGACCCCATTTTGTATGATGATTGGTAACCTTTACCAACACAATCAATATTCAAATTTCTCCACATGCTCTTATGTGCGACCTTGCAGGATTATATCGCGTTGGCAGTGAGATTACATGTTTGACCAGTTCTAGATCACCAAGGTAACTCCAATAGTCTCCCACTTGATCTTGAAAGTATCAAACCAAAAACCTCACAAATAATGAGCGGCATCTAGCAATGCATCATTGCTCCCCAAGCAATAAGAGTTCATAACTCATAAGCCTTTATGAACAATATCCCAGCATTATCTTTGTCCCTTACATCCGGAAAGAACTAGAGGCATGGACCGTGTCACCCTCATAATAGCTCAATCCAAGTTTCTTGATCTAGAACGAACTTCCAGAGAATGGTGAGTCCAATATCACATATTGACTCAACCAAGCATGGCCATGCATTTCTCAGTCCAGTTCCATCAAGGGGCCCATTAATGCAACTCCTGTCATATAGGAGGACAAATCCCATATCTGCTCACACACAAACACCTAAATGATTCGTAACGTGCCCAACAACCACCCTTATCATCAACCTTTCTCAAGGAAGACTTTAGATGGCATCAAAGCACGCTCTTCCTCACTTGATAAATATTGTGACTTCAGGTCAAAGGACCACAACACCATTGTAAATTTAGACCTACTCATGACACGATTAGATAACAATCCACAAAGTAGTCTCAGGTTGGGTCTGTCCAGTAAAACTTGTTCATTAACAAGTACCCACGTGATGACTTGATATCATAATATCATGACCTATGAGAACTGGTCATCAGTCAACACACGTGCTAGTCTTAATGTATCATCATCACCCTTAGTTTCTATGATGATACAACGAACAGGGACCTTTTAAGAATGAAGCTTCAAATAAATCATAGGCTCTCACATTCAAGTCTCGTACTTGATGTCCTATGGAAGCAAACATTCTAAGGGTATTTATTATGTTAACATTTAACTATCGCATAGAGAAACCATAATAAAAGAACTTGCCATTAATTGTAAAAGAAAAACATTGGTACACAATTCATCATTTGAATAAACAATAAACAGCCAACAGAATATATGTTTACATGCAACCCACAAGGCTCCCACTAGAGTTGATCATTTAGGTATCGTATACCCATTGATCTAGTATGACCATCATGCTTTTTCTGCGCGAGAGACTTTGTCAGTGGATCCGTAATATTCTCCTTTGTCGGCACTCTGCAAATGTTCACATCTCCTCGTTCGACAATCTCACGAATAAGATGGAACTGCCGAAGTATGTGCTTGGAGCGCTGATGGGATCTAGGTTCCTTAGATTGTGCGATTGCACCATTGTTATCACAGTAGAGAACTACGGGACCAACAATGCTAGGAACTACATCAAGCTCGCCGATGAATTTCCTAATCCATAATGCCTCATTCGCTACGTTAGCTGTAGTGATATACTTGGCCTCTGTTGTAGAATCAGCAACTGTCTCTTGCTTGGAACTCTTCCAGCTCACAGCTCCTCCATTAAGGCAAAACACAAAACCTGACTGAGACTTTGAGTCGTCCCTATCAGTTTGGAAGCTAGCATCCGTGTTACCATTTATAACGAGCTCTTCCTCTCCAACATACACCAAGAACACATCCTTTGTCCTTCTCAAGTACTTCAGGATATTCTTGACTATAATCTAGTGACACTCACTGGGGTCTGACTGATACCTGCTGGTCATGCTCAAAGCAAAGGAGACATCGGGTCGAGTACATAACATTGCATACATGATTGATCCAATTGCCGAAGCATATGGAATTAACTTCATGCATTCCTAATCTTTACAAGATTTTGGACACTGGTCCTTAGATAGATTCACACCATGAGACATGGGTAAAAATCCTTTCTTGGACTCAAGCATGTTGAACCGCTTCAACACCTTCTCGATGTATGTACTCTGGGTCAAACCCAGCAACTTCTTCGATCTATCTCTATAGATCTTAATAACGAGTATGTAAGTTGCTTCACCCAAGTCCTTCATAGAAAAGCAGTTCCCTAGGTTGTTCTTAACAACTTTCAGGGTAGGAATGTCATTCCTAATCAATAGTATGTCATCTACATACAATATCAGGAAGACTACAATGCTCCCGCTGATTCGCTTGTAAACACAAGGCTCATCTTCATTCTTGATGAAACCAAACTCTTTGATTTTCTCATCAAAACGAAGATTCTAACTTCGAGAGGCCTGCTTCATTCCATAGATGGACCTATTCAGCTTGCATACTTTAGTGGCTTCATTTGGGGATACAAAACCCTCGGGTTTTGTCATGTACACTTCCTCAAGGAGGTTTCCATTAAGGAAAGCTGTTTTGAAATCCATCTGCCAGATCTCGTAGTCATAATACGCAGCAATAGCAAGCAGTATCCTTATGGACTTTACCATGGCAAGAGGGAAAAAGGTCTCATCATAGTCAATACCATGAATTTGCTTGAAACCCTTAGCCACCAGTCGCCCTTTGAATGTTTGTACATTCCCATCCATATCGGTCTTCTTCTTGAAGACCCACTTGCACCCTATGGGTCGTACCCCTTCAGGTGGTTCCACCAAGTTCCAAACTTGGTTTGCATACATGGAATACATTTCAGATTTCATAGCCTCAAGCTATTTGTCGGAGTCCGGTACATACATAGCCTCTTGGTAGGTTGCTGGTTCATCATCATGATCCATAAGCAACACATTACATATTTGAGACATGAGAAATTCATATCTCTCGGGCTCAAATCCAGGTCTACAAGATCTACATAGGACCTGTGTTTCTTGAGCAGGTTCTCTAGCTAAACCATCTTGTAGTCCTGTCTCAGAATCCAATTTCGGTTCATTCACTACTTGTGGTTCTTAAACTTCTTCAAGTTCTACCTTTTCAGTCTTTCTTGATAAGAACTCTTTCTCCAAGAAGACGCCTGTCCTTGCGACAAACACTTTGCCCTCGGACGGTAGGTAAAAGTAATACCCTTTCGTTTCCTTAGGATATCCCACCAGATAACATTTATCCGATTTGGGTTCCAGTTTTTCATGAATTTGACGTCGCACGTATGCCTCACAGCCCCAAATTTTAATGAACGACATACTAGGACGTTTCCCAGTCCATATCTCATATGGTGTCTTCAGAACCGTTTTCATTGGAGCGCGATTCAGTGTCATTGCAGCAGTCTCTAAAGAAAAACCCCAAAAGGAAACAGGCAAGTCTGCATGACTCATCATCGAACGTACCATGTCTAACAAAGTACGATTTCTCCTCTCAAACACACCATTATGCTGTGGTGTTCTAGATGGAGTGAGCTGTGATACAATACCACCGTCCTTCAGATGATCACAGAACTCATGACTCAGGTATTCGCCACCTCGATAAGATCGGAGTGCTTTAACCCTTTTACCTAAATGGTTTTCTACTTCATTCTTGAACTCTTTGAACTTCTCAAAGGTCTCGAATTTGTACTTCATAAGATACACATATCCGTATCTACTGAAATCATCAGTAAATGTAACGATGTAGAAATTCCCACCTCTAGCCATGGAGCTCATGGGTCCGCATACATCACTATGTACAACACCCAAGAGATCCTCAGCCCTCCTAGTGTAAATAGTGAAAGGGGCTTTAGTCATCTTGCCTAATAAACAAGATTCGCATCGCTCAAATGATTCATAATCAAATGAGTCCAAAAGTCCATCTTTATGGAGCTTGGATATGCCCTTCTCGTTTATATGGACTAAACGACAATGACAGAGATATGTAGGGTTTGAGTCATTTGTTCTTAGTATTTTATTATTTTCTACATTATAGATATGATGGTCCAAGTTCAAAACATAAAGACCATTAAACAATTGGGCTACAACATAATAAACATCATTCTTAAATATAGAACAACAGTTGTTCTTAATTATAAAAGAAAATCCAATCATGTCCAAGCATGAAATGGATATAATGTTTCTAGTTTTGGCCGAAACAAAATAACAGATATCTAGTTCTATTACAAGCGCACTGGGCAAAGAAAGACGGTAAACTCCTACGGCCACAGCAGCAACTCTTGCTCCATTGCCGACACGCAGGTCCACCTCCCCTTTACTCAGCAATCTTCTCCTTCCAAGTTCCTGCACATTTGTACAGATGTGAGTACCACGTCCAGTATCCAATACCCAAGATGAAGGAGCAGAGAGGTTTATTTCTATAACGTAAATATTCGAAGTGGAAGTCATACCTCCTTTCATTTTCTGCAGACCCTCAATGTAAGAAGGATAGTTCCTCCTCCAATGACCAGCCTTGCCACAGTGGTGGCATTTCCCCTCCTTCACCGTGCTCTTCTTTTTCTTCAGTGTAGAAGACTTGGGCTCGAGATGTGACTTAGGTCCCACCTTCGTCTTCTTAGAGCCCTTGGCCTTGGCCTTGCCCTTATGCACCATCAATATGGGAATGGCATGACTGGCCTTCTTCATATTGATCTCGCAGTTCTCAACATGCTTAGGAGCTCGGGAAGTGTCTGGTCTATTTCATTAATGTTATTGTTCAAGACAAACTGATCATAACTATCCGGCAACGATTGCAGGATCAGATCTATGGCCAACTCTTGACCTAGAGGAAAACCCAGCCTTTCAAGGTTCTGTATATACCCAATCATCTTGAGTACGTGAGTCCCTACTGAGTCTCGAACTCCCATCTTGCACAGAAACAACGCTTTTGTTACGTCAAACCTCTCTTGACGAGCTTGCCCTTGAAACATTTTCTTGAGATGCTCGCCAATCTCCTTGCACCCCATGTTATCATGTTGCTTCTGAATCTTAGAGTTCATGGTGGCAAGCATAAGGCATTCGACGTCTAAGGCGTCATCAGTATACTTCTTATAAGTATCTTTATCAGCACAGGAAGAATTCCCGGTCGGCACCTCGGGGGCTTCTTCTTCCAAGACATAGAGCTTTCGCTCTTGCCTGAGAACAATTCTCAGGTTCCTGTACAAGTCCATGTAGTTAGTTCCACTGAGCTTATCCTTCTCAAGGATGGCTCTCAGAGACAGAGTGGAGGGTGAACCACTTGCCATGGAATTCTACAAGAATTCATGCAAAATAATATCAGTACAAAAATTTTAAAATACAATTTATTTTTAATTTGGACTTCAATTAAAACTCCGACTATTTTATTTGAAATGATAGCCCTCACTATCAATTCGGAGAGTTCATGCGAGCTTCTCTCTTAGTGGACAATATCCGTATTTCACCAACACAATGAGTCAGCTTTGGCTTTTCTCTTACGATGTGGTTATTTAGGTAGGCAACGCTTGCCATTTGCATCCTCATGCAATTCTTGTATGGTTGGTGAATAACTCCTTATTAGCATCCATCATATGGTGCATGCCAACCCTATACCTCTAGGCACTCAACCTTTGAGGTCACATAGTTAAGTTATACCCGATGTCGACAGTGAGATATCACAATTATCCGCTCGCACCCTTACCAAGATAGATTAATGCACCTTGCTTTAGCAAGCCCACACTTCATCGATCGAGGCAGGAAGAGTGTCATCCATCGGAAGGCATCCGAACACTTAATATTACATTAAGGGATTTTTAATTATAGGTTAACAATTAACCATGATCAACATTTGATCATTGTGCACATCCACAGAAATACAATTTCTAAAAGCCACATGCATCCCTTTTGTGCACAACCTCGCACTATCAACACTTGATAGAAGGAAGGGCTAAATCTGAACATCCGGACTCTTCTAAATCTTCAGATTTACATGCATTAGACAAAGGCAAAGGCAACTCGACTTAAAGCGGTAGACAAGCTCGTCTCTCATTGTTGGATTCAAAATCCAAAACAATACACTGGTTCATTAACCACTCGAGGGACGGTTATTGCTAAGGAGAAAAAATTTTCTAACAATTAGAAATTACCATGAAATCCCAGACATTCCTAGCGGGGTTCCAAGGGGCAGAGCCCCTAACCTGTGGGTTATGGGCCCACTGATCTCCATTTGAAAAACCATCAACAATTCATGTACCAGGATTAAATCTAGACATTTAGAACGCTTCTAAATCCCTATGTTTACACGCACTAGAATAACCTAACTTCCAATACAACAATCATGTCCGTAACCTACCTCTGATACCACTGTTGGGTTTCTCTATGAGGATGGCACAACGCTTGTGCACGCAGCAGAAGGAAAAAAAATTCAAGAACAACCCAAAAGAGATGGGATCGGGCCATAAAAGTTGAATCAAGAAGTTAACAAACAATTAGGCAAAAATTACCTTAGCAGCGTTGAGTCACAACTCAACGGAGATGCTCCAAGCTTTGAGTCCTTGTTGGTGGCGAGTTCTATGTTGAATAATGTCCACGTCTCTGCAGAAATCCACACGAGCGGGAGAACACCGAGATTCGTCGCACGAAGGGTCGGGAAGGAGATCAACCGCACCTTGCACTTCCACGGACTGCTAGGTCCGTTCCAGGAGGAGCAACACCGGTGACAGTCACCAGAGAAGAGGAGGTCGGCGGAGCGAAGAGGCGGCGGAATACTTCCATCCGTCGGGGTTCGGGAATCGGCGGAGCGAACGAGCGGCGGAACGTTTCCGTCGGATTCGATTCGGCTACAGGAGAAATCCCGATCTATCTCTTTATTCCCAAAACCTTAAGTACCCTATTTATAAAAAAGGCATAAACAGTCCAAAGGTATCGCTATCCGCAGACCACACAGGATAGGGCTTATGGACCATTCGGCGAGAATCACCTCCAGGTTCGGCGAGAATCAATCGCAGAATCGGCGAGAATAAGTCGCAGAATCGGCGAAAATCAATCGCAGAATCAGCGAGAATCGAATAGTTCGATTCTTGACGATTATGCCTTAGTTGGCGAGTCATACTCGACGACTCTCGACGATTTTGCCTTAGTCGCCGAGTCATACTCGACGACTCTCGTCGACTCTCGACGATTTTGCCTTAGTCGCCGAGTCATACTCGATGACTCTCGTCGACTCTCGAAGAATTGGCCTTAGTCGCCGAGTCATACTCGATGACTCTCGTCGAACCATTCTCGACGAATCTCTCTGGCAACATTTGCCTGACCCCATTCTGTATGGTGATTGGTAACCTTTACTAACACAATCAATATTCTAATTTCTCCACATGCTCTTATGTGCGAACCTGCAGACTCATATCGCGTTGGCAGTGAGATTACATGTTTGACCACTTTTAGATCAACATGGTAACTCCAACAAGGGGATGATAGGGCTTAGTCTTTATGATTAATGGTTATCGAACCGCATCATTTAGGGGATCGTGGAGCCCAGCATGGAGGAGCAGCCCCATGGGCGGGGCGCTTGGAGATGGGGCAGTCTAGCTCCGGAGTTCATACAGCCGAGACTGTGAGTCTCGACTTTGAGTAGATGTTTTGTTTTTGCTTCCGCATGAGTGACCTGTAGTGAGGATTATGATGTACCGGGCATAAGACCGTATTTTAGTACTCTTATATATGTTATGTGGTCACTCCCTTCATGGAGGTTTTTCATCTTTTTCTATATATGTGATTTTTCAAGTGGACTTGTTGTTTACTTTATTGTACTACCTTTCTGTGATCGATTTGGCTGACAGAATCAGCGCTTTATGGTGATGACCCTTCAGGGTGTGAAGGTGTCACTGCAAAGTGCCAGTTCTTTGCCTAAGACCCCGGGGTTTTAAAAGAAAAAAAGGGGGGTTTACAAGTGGTATCAGAGGAAAACATTGATCTGAAAAATGTAGCAGTCCACTAACCCTGGGCCACCCCCGCTCGAGTTTAGTTTGGGGACAAACTAAGCAGCGGAAGCAGTGGTGTGGCCATTTGGGGATCACATATAAATTTTCCACTTTTAGTAAAGATTGAACGTTTTCTTAGTATGTGTTTTTGTTACACAGCCTCCAGCACAGCCTACGCCCCAAGGTGGAGTTCAACAGGCTCAGGATGTTGCACCACCTCCACCGGTCCCCACTCCTTTCCTTCAGTCAGACATGAGACAGACTCTGACAGCCATTCTAGAGGCTTTCAGGGCCCAGCAGGTTCCGGTCCCGAAACCAAACCCGGGGGCCAACTTGTTGAGTATCTTCCGAGGACTTTCTCCCCCGTCCTACTTGGGGACAGAGTCGGCGGTTCGGATGGAAGAGTGGTTGGATATTATGTATGAGATGCTGACCGGGATACGATGCCCCTGGGAGGAGAGGGTGGCTCTGGTTGTCTCTTGCCTGGAGTCCCATGCCAAGAGGTGGTGGAAGACACTGCTGGACACGGCATTTGCCGATAGGGAGGTTGCGGAAATTACCTGGAAAGAGTTCAGGGCCGCGCTGCTGGAGCATTTTGTTCCGCAGTCGGCCATGGATGAGTTGGAGGAGCGGTTCTTATAGCCGAAGCAGGACACCCGGACGGTGGTGGAGTACCATCGAGAGTTCAACCATTTGGCTCGATATGCAGATTCTTACCAGCTGGATGAAGCAGGGTACATCAAGAGGTTCTATAAGGGCCTGCAGGAGGACTTGAGGGAGGCCTTGTTGTTTGTATCTGACGGGCCTATCTCCCAGATTTTTGAGATGGAAAAGAGGATCGAGGCTGATTGGCACAGCACTCGGGGCCGGAAGCGGCAAGCGGAGGATCAGGGGCGGAGAGACAAAAATGACAAGCAGCGAGGTGCTATACAAGAGGGGAGAAGGAAAGAGGAACCGCCTTGTTAGGAAGTGAGGCAGGAGCCGAGGGAGCAGGTGATACTGGCCCCTCAAACTCTTCGGATGCAGGAGATGCCTGACCTGGGGGTATGGCATTTCCCCCACCAGAGTGCTTCCATTATCATCAGATTGGGCACCTCAGGAGAAACTGCCCCATGAGGGGGGCACCACCTCCAGCACAACAGGGTGGCCCACCTGCTCAGCATTTCGGAGGCCAAGGACATGGCCGAGGTCGTGGATACCAGGGGGAGATCGTAAACAGGAAAGGGAGCAGGTGTATGCTTTGGACATTGCGCAGCCTCGGAATCCAGAGCGGGTGATAGCAGGTACGCTGCAATGCTTCGTTATTTTCATAGAATTTCTCTCTCAGTTGTTAAATCTTAGAACCGCACTAGATAGGTTAACAAGGAAAGAAAACTCTTTATAGAACCCTAAGACATCTAATCACCTCAGGTATAGTCTTCATCAGCGGCAAGCCTACCCACACGCTTTTCGATAATGGAGCAACTCACTCCTTTGTGTCGGAGACATTTGTAGAAGGACTGGAAGGCATGGAGCGATTCACAGGCTCAAAGATGAGGGTGCGACTACCTGATGGATCTGAACTCCTTACCTCGGACCACTGCAATATGGAGGCAGAAATTGGTGGAAAGTCGTTCGAGGCTCCAGCGATGCTTTTGAGGCTGACGGACTACGACCTGATTCTGGGCATGGCATGGCTGTACTGGAACCATGCCCAGATTGATTGCCAAGCGAAGAGGATCACCGCGAGACACGAGGACTCTTTCATTGTCATCGAAGGTATACGACCTGCCTCTCGTATACTCTTATCTTCGGTACAGGCCGTTAAGGCCCATCTGCAGGGAGAGGAGGTTTATCAAATTCTATTTGACATGGCGGAAGTCGAGGAGTCCGTGATAGACATCCCGGTGGTGCGAGATTTCGCTGATATCTTTCCAGAGAAACTACAAGTACTACCTCTGCACCGAGAGCAGGACTTCCAGATACAGCTTGTGCCGGGGGCCAAGTCGGCATCTAGGGCCCCTTACATGATGGCCCCGAAAGAATTGACAGTGTTCCTAAGTCAGTTGCAGGAACTAGTAGAGGCTGGGTTTATCCGGCCTAGCTCTTCACCATGGGGAGCTCCGGTATTGTTCGTCAAAAAGAAAGACGGGACACCCAGGTTGTGCATCGACTACCGAGCACTAAACCGGCTGACGGTCCGGAATACCTATCCACTGCCAAGGATAGACGAGCTGTTCGACCAGCTGGAGGGGGTGCACTTCTTTTCAAAAATTGATTTGAGGTCGAGCTACTACCAGCTTCGGATTCGAGAGGAAGATATTAAGAAGACTGCTTTTAGTAGCAGATATGGATTTTTTGAGTTTACGGTGATGCCATTTGGGCTAACGAATGCACCTTTGACGTTCATGACCCTCATTAATCAGGTTTTCAAGGAGTACCTAGATGTTTTTTTCATTGTGTTTATCGATGACATCCTAATCTACTCGAGGACGGAGGAGGAGCACACTCGCCATCTGGCACTGACCCTACAGAGACTGCGGGAGAATCACTTATATGTAAAGTTCAGCAAATATAAGTTCTGGTTGAAGGAGGTGGGCTTCCTAGGCCATATTATCAGTGGAGCCGGGTTGGCAGTTGATCCGGAAAAGATTCAGGTAGTTCAAGATTGGCCGCAGTTGAATACAGCCACCGATGTACGTAGTTTCCTAGGACATGCCGGTTATTATCGGAATTTTGTGGAGGGGTTCTCTCAAATTGCCCTCCCACTCACATCTTTGATGAAGAAGGAGGCACCTTTCGTTTGGACCCTGCAGTGCCAGGCGGCTTTCCAGGAGCTGAAGGATCGAATCACCTCGGCTCCTATACTTACTCTCCCCTCGGGGAGAGAAGGTTTTCAGGTCTACACCGACGCTTCCTACTAGGGTATGGGAGCTGTACTGATGCAGAAGGGCCATGTGATTGCATATGCGTCTCGCAAGTTGAATAAGCACGAGCAGAACTACCCAGTGCATGACCTTGAGATGGGAGCAGTCGTTTTTGCTCTGAAGGTCTGGCGCCACTATCTTTATGGAGTCCACTGCGACATCTACTCAGACCACAAGAACCTGAAATACGTGGACACGCAGAAGGAGCTGAATATCAGGCAAAGGCGCTGGGTAGAGTTCTTAGCAGATTACCAGTATGAGATGCACTACCATCCAGGGAAGGCAAACATGGTGGCCGACTCGTTGAGTCGGAGAGCTGCCACTTCCGAAGCCGGGCCCCAGGTTATGTCTATGGAGCTGGTGAGGAGATTGGAGGATATGCACATCACACTGGTGTCGTCCGAGGACCCCGAGCTTTACATGGAGTATTTGGCTGCGATGATTGCTAAAGACGATATCCGATACCGAGTTAAAGATGGGCAGAGGCGGGATACCAAATTGGAGCCGATATTCTAGGCCTTGGAGAACGGTGCAGCAGGGGATTACACGATGAGGGACGGCGTGGTATGCTTTAGAGGTCGGACATATATCAGGAAGGAGGCCAGGTACGGGAAGATATCATGGCGGAGGCCCACCACAGCAGATACTCGGTGCACCCGGGGATCACGAAGATGACTGCAGACTTGAAGAAGACAATGTTTTGGCCGAGGATGAAGAAGGACATTACAAACTTCGTGACTCATTACGAGGCATGCCAGTTGGTGAAGGCTGAGTGCAGGAACACCGCTTGATTGTTACAGCCACTCCCGGTGCCGGAGTGGAAGTTTGAGGACATCGCGATGGATTTTATTCATGGACTTCCCCGATCACGGACGGGAAACTACTCGATTTAGGTCATCGTCGATCGGTTGACGAAGGTGGCCAGATTCATTCCAATCAGGAAGGATGACTCTGTGGGAGTACTAGTGCAGAGATTTGTGGAGCAGTTCGTTCGATATCACGGGGTGCCCAAGACGATCATGTCGGATCGGGATGGCCGGTTCACTTCCAGGGAGTTGAGATCCGTGCAGGCTTACTTAGGCACGCGATTGACCTTCAGTACCGCATTCTATCCCCAGACAGATTGGCAGACGGAACGCACCAATCAGATGCTGGAAGATCTTTTGAGGCTATGCATCTTGGACCACGGGGAACCGTGGGAGAAGCTCCTACCCCTGGTCGAGTTCTCCTATAACAACAGCTACCAGTCCAGCATCAGGATGGCACCTTATGAAGCCTTGTATGGAAGGAAATGCAGTACCCCTCTTTCCTGGGTTCAATACGAGGATCCGAAGGCGTTGGGATCGGATTTTGTTGAGGACACCGAGGCTCAGGTGAGACTGAGAAGAGACATGAAGTTAGAGGCGCAGAGCAGACAAGCTAAGTATTATGATGCCCGGCATCGTCAGGTGGAATTTTAGGTGGGGGACCGAGTGTTTTTGAATATCCGGTCCATTCATGGAGTTTCACGGGTGCGCGGTCGGAGAAAGAAGCTCATCCCTTGGTATATGGGCCCTTACAGGATCCTAGAGCGGATCGGGGCCCTAGCTTACAGGCTAGAGTTGCCATCAGAGCTGGCAGCTCTACACGACGTCTTCCATATTTCTTCACTGAGGAGGGCTCTACTACGCCCAGAGCAGCAGATTTTGACCACCGAAGGGCCGGTAGCTTCAGACCAGTATGTTCACTTGGAGCCGGTTCGGATCGATGACAAAGGGGTACGGATCTTGCGTCGCAAGAAGATCCCCTTAGTCAAGGTCATGTCGAGGAACCACGGTCAGGAGGAGCACACCTGGGAACCGCAGGACCTAATGAGGCAAAAATACCCGGATTTATTCAGTCAGGTATACCTCACCACCTCTTTGTATATTATAAATTACCTTCTTGTATTGAACCGGTAGGACTAGAAAAGGGAAATTGAGAACCTAGGCATGTGCACTCAGTCAGGAAGTAGGGGCTAAACTTTTGTTTATTGGGGAGATTTCCATCATTTATCAAACAAGTAATCTCGCTTCGACTCAAAAGGAAAAACCATGTGGGATGTTACAAGTTATTTTATTTCAGTAGAAATCCCCGTAGGCTCAACCTCAATTTCGGGGATGAAATTTTTTGTTTTGTTTATTGAGATTTGTAACATCCCATTTCCGGCTAGACCCCTAGGAGTCAATCTATTGTGATAGAACTCTAGGAAACCCACGAATTGAAGTCCATCGACCAAGATTTCGGGTCACGGGTTGGTCATGCACGTGACCGACCCATCATGCCCGTGACCTAGGGCGCCCGTGACCTAGGGCGTGACCCCTTTCGACGATCGTCGATCTCAGGAAGACGATCAGCAAGCGCAGAATTCGCATCACGGGGCTGTCACGCCCGTGACCGACATGTCACGCCCGTGACCTAGGGCGTAACCCCCCCTTCGACGATCGTCGATCTTTGGACGACGATAGGCGAGCACAGAATTTGCAACCCGGACCTGTTACGCCCGTGACCGACGTGTCACGCCGGTGACCTAGGGCGTTACCCCCCCCCCCCTTCGACGATCATCGATCTCAGGAAGACGATCGTCGAACTCATAAATTGCAACCCGGGCCTGTCACGCCCGTGACCTACGTGTCACGCCCGTGACAAAGGCCGAAACGTTGGTTGAGGCCCGAAATTATTCTTGAAAGTCACACTAGTGTCAAATATCTTCACCTGGGGGGGAATAGGTGATGTGCAGTCTTTTGCAGAATTAAAATTTTACCTGCACAATAAAAGACAACAAACAAAGAACAGAAAGACACAGGCAGTTATAGTGGTTCCCTGATTTGGGTACGTCCACTTTCCCCCTTCGACCTATCTCCCAACAAGGGATGAATCGGTCACTTCACTAACAGGATTGAAATCCAATCCTAACACTAATGGAAGGAACCCTTCCACTCGAAGGAGTCACCACTACTCCACCACGGTTGCACCCAACCCTTACAATGAGGAACCAACGTTCCTTTACAACAAAAGTAAAAATGGAATGTATAAAATAAAAACTAATTTTGGAGTGCTAGGTGTCCCTCTTCGTTCGATGACGCGTTCTTGAAGAAGACGAAGAGTCCACGACCTTAGTTCTCACTTGGAAAGGATCTCCTTGAGATCGGCGGCGGCAAAGATTGCGGCGGCAATTCTTTCAAGATCGGCGGCGGCACAAATTTCGGCAGCGATTCGTTCGAGATCCAACCTTCGTAGCAAAGATAGCAAGGTCTACCAACGATCTTACTTGGATCGATCGTCTCAATCGATTCGGAAGGGGAAGGTGTTCCCGTTCAACAAATCAAGAGACAAAGGATCTCAAGATAGACACGTGAGACGCATTGCTTGGCTAAGCTTCTGTCGCTGGGAGATCAGGAAGAATCCACGATCGGCGGCGGCGACAACTTGATGCGCGGATACGGAGGCAGAAGAGAATACGCGATCCGCTAGGTCAAATCCGGAGGCCCTTTCTTTTCGTATGGATGGATTGTCTTTACTGTTCAAAATACACAAATATATATACTGTAGGTCATCCTTTATGACCGTTGTGGGCCCCACCAAAAGTAGCCCTAAATCCGTTTCAAAACAGCGCCTGTACATTTGGTCCGATCCAGCGCGCCAACGAAAATCGCCCAAGGCAAATTCGGCGGGAATCATTGGTGATTCTCGACGATTAGTCGAGAATCACTAATGATTCACGTCGAGTTCTACTTAGAAGATTTCTAGCTGAAAAAGCAAGCCATCTAGAGAGAATCGGCGAGAATCACAATTCATTCTCGATGAATCGGCGAGATTGCAAATTCATTCTCGACGATTCGGAGAGAATTCCGCCTTAGCTGAATTCAAGACGGCGCTAAGACAGCCGGAAGCATTCGGCGAGAATCGGCTAGTGATTCTCGACGATTCGGCGATAATTCTCGTCGAATCGGCGAGAATCACTAAGTGATTCTCGTCAAATCTTACTTAGACGAATTTTCGTCTATCTTCCCGTGAGCTGGTCTTTGACCCATTCTTGATCCTTGCCTGCTCTTGATCTATCACTGTTCTGTACTTGAAAGTAAGTACACTCCAATAGAGAGAGTTCACGTAAGCCAACACACTAATCTGCTCAACGAGGGATTACGTTGCGCAGATCCGTGTATATTGACCTACTGCACCCTGACATTGGTGTGTACTTAGCGTGGAGTAACTGCAAGCACAACTTGAATACAAATGATCAAATACATTTTCAATTCACCTTAGCTGGTTCCGGGGCTTCTTCAAATCAGGTACATTGAGGATACAATACCCAACAATTCTAACACGCGTTATAATAAATTTTGGTGTGGAAAATTACACCAGGAGTATTTATGGGCTGTTTCCTTCTCTAATTACTTAATAAGAAAGAGAAAGTGTTGGTTCAGTAGGAAATCGCCACCTGGATCAGTCTTTTCACCTTCCACCTTTTCCTCTCCCTCCACCGTAACCAAAATAATATTAAGAGAGAGAGAGCATTTATGGCCATGAATGTTTCACCCTTTCCCCTCCCAACTTGGAGATCTATAAAAGCCCCCTTAGAGAAAGATGAGAAGGTTACACTCTTGACCAAATAGATTCAGATTATTGTTCTTGCTGTAGGAGAAGTTCGGGAACGCCACCACCGCGCCATGACGATCCGACGTTCATCTCGCCTCCAAACCGCGAATAAGGTCCTCCTCTACTTCTTCTTTTGTGGGTAGATCTTAGGATCTTAGAAATGAAGTTCATACTCAAAGGAGCCGGACATATCTCGCGTTTTCATGGAAAACCATGAAAAATATATTTTTCGGGTACGCCGGAAACCGCCACCTCCGGCGGCCAAACCACAGCCGACCGATAGCCATCGCCTCGATGGAGCTGGTGGTGGTGGTGGCTGGCCAGGGAAGTGACCGGACGGCCGGCGACGGATCACAGAAGAGCTATAAGAAAAATATGTTTTCTGAGTTCGGTTCTCTGGTTCTTAAGAAGATGAACAGTAAAACATTTTTATGATATAGAATTATGTATATGATATATATAAAGAAATTATACATTAAATAAGCCATTTTGATATGGCAAAACGAGCCACATAGAGGTCGATTTAGGAAAAATGGCCAGTAACGAAAGTTGTAGCCCTTCAAGTCTAGATTAATTTAAAATTAATTTCAACTCGTTTGCGTAAGCGGTTTGACCGCAACACCAGTTTTAGTAGAGGCTGTACCTAGAGTTGGGCAAGAACAAAAATGAACGTCCACGCTTCGTCCCTTGTCCAAATGACCTGAAATTTGGGCAGGAGGTTACCCTTAACCATACCTAGAGGCCACGCTTCGTCCCTTGTCCGAATGCCGAAGGTTTTTGTTTTAATTGAATTAAGTTAGAGGAATTTATTTATGTGGTCAAATGACTTCAAAACCATCCCAAATTTTGGTGAGTGGTCCCTGGCTATAAAACCTAGTTTTGTACAAAATCCCAACTCATTTGGATGAGTTTTGGATAGGGAGTCACCTATTCTTAACTAGGCAATAGTGAGGCGTTTTTGAGTAAAAAGTGCACTAGAGGTTGGAACGGTTAAATCACCTCAATAGAGGATGATATTTTGACCACTGACTTAGAGGTGTTATTATAACATACATGGAGAAAATGGTTTGATTTAGGGTTGGTTTACCCTAGGATCCAAACTCAAACTCTAAATAGAGGGTTTTGAGGGTTGTAAAGGACATGGGGGCAATTGCTCTTGTATTGCCTTCAAATTCTGTAGAGTTGACGATAGCATGATAAAAATCATCTGGATGGAATCTTGCAGGATTTGGAGACAAGTATGTACCTCAAAACCCTAATCTTAGCTTAAGGGTAAAATACTAAATAAACACAATCTGTCACCAAACATTATCTAAAGGCTATGAAACTTGGGTAGACTAAGTTTTGGGGCGGGTAAAACCTATAACAATTTCATTGGAATTTTATGATGTCTATTTCTAGCACTTCATTTGTAACGATTGTTATAGCCCCAATTGATGATTTAATTATTTGGATCTTTCTGCTCATTGAAACCCCATGCAATCTTGAAGTAAAGGTTTTAGGTCAGAATGATTGCTCCTGAATTTTTGTATAATTTTTAGTTGAGTAAATATAGTACTTCCTTCACAAATGTTAAAAAGGGCTTTTATGGTTTAAAAATTAATTATGGATGATATTTCTATTAAAAATTATGAGGCTTAGGATTTAAGACTTTCAGGCCATTATATGCTTGTAGAAATTTATTCATGATTTTTAGAATTGTTGTTAAGACACTTTCTTTACAAGTCTACCTTAAGGAGATATTTGATAATTAATTTATTCCGAGATTAATACTTGCTGAAAAATTATGAAACTGGGCCATTGCTATTTTTAAGATTGTATCTGAATATTATAATTATTTTATAAGTTTTGGATGGATATTCTCTGTACTTGATTCATAAATAACGAAAGATAGAAAATATTGCTAAAATAATTTTAGTGCTATTTTCATATTATAAAAATAATGATACTTTGGATTTACCATATTGAGATTACATAATATTTAGTATAATTTTGTTGAACATCTTGCATGAGAACTTAGGAAAGTTCATGTTCAAACAAGTAACCCTTGGAATTTTTGAGGAAATTAATTAAATGTCAGATAAATTAGGAAAATTACCATTTTCTGGATTTAGGCTAGATATATCATGATAAGTCTCCAGTAAATAATTTAAGGCATTTTTATGAGTATTGGATCATTGCCTAATCGGTTCGACATATAGTCTAGGTTGGTCTGCATATAGCAAATTGTTAAATTACAATAGGACATGATATGGGATAGTTGTTGGAGTTAGTCATTTTGTCTGGGAGGACAGTTGTGGATGATATCGCAATAGAATGATATGAAGAGTAGTAAGAAGTGGTGTTAGCTAGAGTTAAGAGGTGCTCGGGTTCGACGAAAGATCGTCTCTCCCGAAGAGAGGAAGGTTAAAAATCACCCTAGGTTAATCTATCGTAATATGAGAAGGGAATGGGTAAAGGGAATAAACCAATAACAATAAATGCCTTGCGAAAGGGAACGATGGGCTTCAGCTACCATCATAGTTCCTAGTGCCCTTTGAGAGCCCTTCACAGGGAATACCGGGGGCAGTCTTGGGTTAACATAAATTGTATTAACAAACTGATAAGAGTAACTTTATAATTAGGGTTGCACGTTTCACAAACACCGTTAGCACAGGAAGATGGTTTGGAGCTTCGGCTCGGTTGGTTAAGAGACGGACGGAATGGTCCGAGGAGCTTCGGCTCGATTGGTTAAGAGACGGATGTGTTGGTCCGGGGAGCTTCGACACGGTTTTTGGTTGATTACGATTAAACTTCCATGTGCATAAAAGGAAAGAAAATTAAGGTGGTGGGTCTTCGGTATTGGAAGGTCGATGCACCGACGCTAATACGCTGACTCGACAAGTGTGGTTAGCACTTCGCCAACAGAAGTCCGGTGCGCCAGCCGGCAAGTGTACGCTCGAGTCTGCTTTGTGCACCAAGCGGTGAGGCATACGATAGGTCGAACCGGTAGTGCTTTACTGGTTTAGAGGTGGGAGAGGCCCAACCCACCACATCCGTCTTTCACTACGGAGGTATCCACGGAGTCAACGGCTCCGAATGGGGGAACTAAAGGTCTGTGTGCACAGAGTCGGGTGTGTGTGTTGCACTTGCATGTTCCATCATACTCACTTGCATGTCATAGTATAATCGATTAATTTAACCCCTGACACCTAATGTATAAGTGTAATGGGACGCTTATACATAGGGCCTTGCAAAATGACCCCTTAGTCTATAAGCTTATGTGGGCAAGTTTATAAATTAAGGTTTAATTTAATATAAATATGTTGCTGTTTGATAACCTACACCCCAACGTATAAGTGGTATGGGAAACTTTATATGATGGGAGCCTTGCAGAAGATCCTTTGGCTTAGGTGCTTCCGCACATAAGTTAAGGTTACTTTTTCTACTTTCTGTCATTGTTATTATTTATTATAAAATTGCTAGATTAGTTCCGCTGCCACCTATTTTCTTTTGATTTAATCTCCACCTTCATGTCCTTCCCTTTCTTCCTCTCCGCTCGGTACCAAGGAGCCATGGGGGAAGGTGTAGGGGATGATAGGGCTTAGTCTTTATGACTAACAGTTTTTGAACAGAATCATTTAGGGGATCGTGGAGCCCAGTATGGAGGAGCAGCCCCAGAGACCGGTGCGCTTTGAGATGGGGCAGTCTAGCTCCGGAGTTCATACAGCCGGGACCGTGAGTCTCGACCTTTAGTAGATGTTTTGTTTTTGCTTCCGCATGAGTGACCCTTAGTGAGGATTATGATGTACCAGGCATAAGCCCGTGTTTTAGTACTCTGATATATGTTATGTGGACACTCCCTTCGTAGAGATTTTACATCTTTTTCTATATATGTGATTTTTCCAGTGGACTTGCTGTTTACTTTATTGTACTACCATTCTGTGATCGATTTGGCCGGCAGAATCGGCGCTTTGTGGTGATGACCCTTCAGGGAGTGAAGGTGTCACCGCAAAGTGGTGGTTCTTGCCCTAAGACCCCGGGGTTTTAAAAGAAAAAAGGGGGTTTTACACAGAGTGTCGACTTTGATTTTTATGTGTCGACGCAAAAATCAGCTAACTGAAAGTCTCGACATAGTTATGTCGACGCCAACTCTTGTCTGTCGACACAAAAGTCCTCTAGTTATATGGTCTCGACATAGTTGTGTCGACTCCTATTCTTCAATCGACACAGATATTATTTCTGTGTCGACACATCCATTTTCTTTGTCGACACAACATACGAAGAGTGTCGACACAAGGTTTCCTTGTGTCGACATAAACTTGGTACTTAGCCAAATTTCCTGTGAAAACTTGAGCTTACATTTTCTACTAAAGGTAGCTTGGGCTAACCTAATCTAGATTCAATATACCTAATTCAATTTTAAAATAATAGAATTTAGTTTCATCCAGAGGTTTTGTGAAAATATCAGCAATTTGATTATTTGTATTCACAAACTCTAGACTAATATTTTCTTTTTCTACATGTTCTCTCATGAAATGAAATTTAATTTCAATATGCTTTATTCTACTATGTGATAAGGGATTCTTAGCAATAGAAATAACACTAGTAGAATAAAAGAACAGTGGAATTCGACTTACCTTGATGTCATAATCTTCTAGTTGGTGCTTTATCCATAATTATTGTGCACAGCAGCTGCCTGCACCTACATATTCCTACTCAGCTGTTGATATAGCTACACTGGTCTGCTTCTTGCTGCACCAAGACACCAGTCTTCCTCCTAGGTATTGACAGGTTCCTTTAGTACTTTTCTTGTCTTCTTTGCATCCTAAGAAATCTGCATCTAAGAAACCAGTTAGTGTGAAATCTCTATTCTTAGGATACCAAGACCTAGATTAGGTGTGCCCTTGAGATATCTCAAAATCATTTTAATTGCAGTATAATTAGATTCCTTAGGGCATGCTTGGTACCTGGCACAGACACATGTTGCAAATGATGTCAGGTCTACTAGCAGTCAAGTATAGTAGGGAGCCAATTATTCCTCTATACAAAGACTCATCAACAGGTTTTCCAGCCTCATCTTTGCCTATAGGCATACTCGTTCCCATTTAAGTTTTCATGGTGGAACCTGAGTCCATTCCATACTTTTTAATCAACTCCTTAATGAACTAAGACTGAGATATGGATAGTCCATTATCAGTCTGTCTAACTTGAAGTCCCAAAAAGAACTTTTGTTCACCCATACTGCTCATTTCAAATATCCCTTGCATAAGTTTTGCAAACTTCCTGCAAAGGTTGTTCTCAGTAGATCCAAAGATAATGTTATCAACATATATCTGGACTAAGATTATCTTGCCTTCGGATTCCCTATAGAATAGAGTTTGATATATCTTTCCCCTTGAGAATTTATTCTCAATAAGGAAAGAAGACAAGGTTTCATACCAAGCCCTGGGGGCTTGTTCTAAACCATATAGGGCTTTCCTAAACCTATATACATAATTAGGACAGTGAGGATCTACAAAATCTGAGGGTTGTTCAACATAGACTTCCTTTTTCAAGTCACCATTTAGAAATACTGATTTCACATCCATCTGAAATACCTTGAACCCTTGATAGCAACATATGCCAGGAAGCCTCCAGTCTTGCTACTGGGGAAAAGGTTTGATCAAAGTATATTCCTTCCTCTTATCTGTAGCCTTTTGCAACCAGCCTGGCCTTGTTCTTGATGATTGTTCCATTTTCATCAAGTTTGTTTCTGTAGATCCACTTAGTTCCTATGATATTGTGATCCTTAGGTTTAGGAACCAGTTTCCAGACTTTGCATCTCCTGAATTGATTCAGCTCTTCTTGCATTGCATCAACCCAGTTCGCATCTAGCATTGTTTCTTCAAACTTTTTGGGTTCTATTTTAGACAAAATGCTAGAATACAAAACTGTGTTCATGCTCTTGCTCCTTGTTAGAACACCTTGACTTGCAACTCCAATTATCTGGTGAGCTGGATGATCCTTTAAGTGTCTTCTTGCTGGAGGAAACCTATCTATCTCATGACCCTCTTAAGTTTCCTCCACCTGATGCTCCTCATTCTCTTCTGCTTCCAGTTTGTTTTGTTCTCCCCCTAGACAACATGTATCATCCATCCTATCAGGACCTTTATCATTAATGGTCATGTTGTCCAGCCTATCTGTTAGACCTATAGAACTAACTGAAACACTAGATAATTCATTGTTAATAAATCTAGACTAATCAAAAACTACATGAACAGACTCTTCTACAACTTGGGTAGTCAAGTTGTAGATCCTTTATGCCCTACTGTTGTTGTTGTTGTACCCAACAAATATCCCTTCTAGGGATTTGGCAGAAAACTTTGTATGGTAGTGCTTACGATTCACTAGGACATAACACTTGCTACAAAAGATTCTGAAATAAGAGATGTTTGGTTTTCTGTATTTCAAAATCTTATAGGGAGACAACTTAAGTTTCTTGTTAATGGATGCTCTATTGAGAACATGACAAGCAGTATTTACTGGCTCAACCCAGAAATATTCAGGGAGAGTAGTGTCACAGAGTAGAGTTCTACCAGCCTCAATGAGAGTTATATTCTTTCTTTCAGCAATACATTTTGCTGAGGTGTTCTAGGTGAGGAGAACTCCTGATGAATCCCAAGTTCTTCACAGAATTTTGTCATACATTCAGATAGAAATTTAGTTCCATGGTCACTTCTGATTTTGACCACAGAAATGTTAAATTCATTCTGAACTTGTCTAACAAAAGTCTGGAAAATACTTGGGGTTTCAGATTTCTGCCTTAATAAGAACACCCATGTGTATCTAGAATAGTCATCCACAACAACTATTGTGTATGCTTTCCTACCAAGAATTTGAACTGGCATAGGAACAAACAAATCCAAATGCAAGATATATAAACATCTCAATGAATCTTTGGTATCTAGTGCTGGAAAAGAGGACTTGGTCTGTTTGCCCTCTTGGCAAGCTGAACACACTTCAGCTTTCATGCACATGACATGAGGACCATTCCTCACCAACCCAAAGCTGAAGAACAGTCTTATGGACTTATAGTTAAGATGAGATAGCCTCTTGTGCCATTTAACACATAATGAGGCTGTCTCATCTGCAACTAAGCAAATAATTGAGTTGTTTAACTCACAATTTAGGTTAAGACAATAAACATTTCCTTTCATAGTGCCAGTCAAAATGATCTCTTGATCACTTGACCTTTTAATTTGGCACTCCCCTTTGTGAAAGGAGATGTCATAACCTAGATCACTAAGTTGACTTATGCTTATCAGGTTGTGTTTTAGACCCTTCACATAAGCCACTTTAGTGATAGTAATTGAGTCACTAGAGATGTTATCAAATCCTTTGATGAATTCTTTTTCTGATCCACCAAAGATGACTTTGGGACCATTCTCTATGGGTACAAAGTCCCTCAGCATTCTTCTTGTTACAGTCATATGTCTGGAACAACCACTATCTAAGTACCATATAGGGGTATGGTTACTTGGATTCACCTGCAACAAATAAAGGATTACTTATCCTTAGAACCCATGTTATTTTTGGGTCCTAGGTTCTTGTTAGTCTTGGAAACAGCAGGTTTACCTACAGATTTTCTGATAGGTAAGCTACTCTTGGTTTTAACACTTGTGTTAAACTAACAGTCCAAGGCTAAGTGGCCTACCTTTCCACAACACCAACACTCAAATATGTTATACCTTTTCTTAGGTACAGACTTCACAGTCATGTTGCCAACAGTCTTTTTGAGTGTGGGTGCTGGAGAAGCAAACTCCATGAATTCCTTTTGAATCTGATGGGCTTGCCTATAGAGTGGCATCTTGGCATTTGCACACTTGCCAAGGTGAACTCCATACTCATAGTGACCATGAGTAGTTTCATGATCATACTTGTTTGTAGGATTCATCACCTTCCTCAAGAAGATAGGGGATTTTGCAGCTAGAGGCTTAACTGGGGCCTTACCTTTTCTTTGGGTAATTGGTGACCCTAGTTCTTCCCTTAAAACTTAGACCAGTCTTCACTTTTTATGAGATGAAATTATCAATTAAGGGTAAGACAGATTTTGGTTTGGACAATTTAGCCACTTGCTCTCTTTCATGCTGAAGTTTTGCCTCTAGTTTCTTGATATGATTCTCCTTGAAAGAGTTTGTGCACATCTGAATAACAGTAATGTTTTTCAGTTTGGCAACCTCATTCAATATAAGATCCAACAGCTTTGCTGAATATGCTGCAACCAGCTTAAGAGACTCAATCTCCTTTGTCTGCTCTTTGACAAGAAGTTTGCTTCTCTTTAGAGCTTGCAACAATCCACCATACTAATCAATAAGTTAGTGTGCATCCCCTTTAGACTCAGAACCATCCACATCTCTTGATGTTGATGCTTCTGATTCTAATCCAGTAAAATAATCAGATGCTGAAGGAGAGTTATATACCTTACTAGGACCATCATGATCCAGGCACTGATCATTTTCTGTTAGGGCCATCATCCATTTACAACAATATTCTTCAACTCCATTTATGGAGTCTAACATTTGTAGAAATTCTATCTCCTTAGAATCCTCTTCAGTTGAGAATAACCCAACATATGCTCCAGCCTCTTCTTCTTCTCCTTATTCAGATAATGAAGAATCTGTCCAGCTTTTCAACTTTTGGGCAACAAAAGATTTTTCTTTCTTGCCCTTCATTTTTCTGCTATCACATGTCCTTTCCTGTTGCAACAATTGCACACAATCTTAGAATTAGATTGTTTACTAGGTTTAGAAGCATACCTGTCTTCCTTAGGAGTTCTCTTTTTCTTGTAGTACCCATTTTTTTATAAGGATGAAGAAGGTCTGGTTCTCCACTTCTTCTTCTTCATGAATCTTTAGAACTGCCTTGTGATGGCTGCAAAGTCCTCATGGTGTGGATGTCTGATGAAGTATTGTCAGGAATCCCTTCTTCTGCCTCAGCACTCCTTCTGGGAGGAGAAGGAGATTTTCTCCTGCCCTTTCTTTTGCCTTCAGCTTTGAAGGCAACTGACTTTTCATTGTATTCAGATCTGCTGCTCTTCTCTTTCTCCTTCCTTGCTGTAAGCTCCATTTCATATGAAAGGAGCTTCCCAAACAGTGTGGGAGGAGGTGTGTCTGCCAGCTTGGCCACTTCTCTGATGACACAAATCTTGGTGTCCCGATACTTTGTCAGAGATCTCAGAAATTTGTCATTCAGTTCATAAGTGTTGAAGACTCTTCCATAAGTCATCAACTCATTTATAATCCTGAAGATTTTCTTGTAGCATTCAGCTATGCTGTCATTCTTGGCTTGCCTAAATCTTTAATACTACTGATTCAGAATAGATTTTCTGTCTTCTCAGACTTCTTCTGTTCCCTCCATATAAACAATAAGAGTGTCCCACATTTCTTTCGAGGTTTTGCCATGCACAAGATTCTGAAAGGTGGCATCATCTATGACACTTACAATGATATTTTGTGCCCTTTTGTTTAGAGTTGCCAGGATGATTTCATCCTTTGTCATTTTTGAATAACTCTTAGCAGTCTTTATATTTGCATCCAGTGCTGATACCTTCATTAGAATGAAGGGTCCTTCCTGTACTGTGATGTAAATTCTTGGATCAGAAGCTTCCATAAACAATCTGACCCTCTCCTTCCATATGCAAAAACATTCCTTCTTGCAGATAGGTAGTTTCATTGATCCAAACTCTTTTTGGTTCTCACTTGAACCCATTATTGAATTCTTAAAATTACCTAACAGATTTACTCAGACTGTTAAGTAAATCCTTGAGTAACCTCCCTCTTATACCACTTGAAAGACTTAATTCAAGAGCCTAAGCACCTAGAGGGGGGTGAATAGGTTCAAATTTTTCCTTTAATATTTTAGGCAATTATACAGATATTGATTGGCACAAACAAAATAAAACACAGCACAAAACATTCACATCACAGAGAACACCAGCTATATAATGGTTTCCCAAGATATGGGTACGTCCACTTTCCCCCTTCGCCTATCCAGTAGAGTACTGTATTCAGCCTAACTTCTTTCCACTTTCACAGATCAAAAGATCCTACAACTCAGAACCAAAATGGTTCCTACACCTCAGACTTTTGCAAGTCCTACCTCAGATTCTTCCAAAAATCCTACCTCAGGCCTCAGCCCTACCTCAGCCCTTATCTCTAGGCTTACAACTCAAACATTTGTAAGTCCTACCACTCAGGCTCACAGCCCTACCTCAGCCTTTATAATTATAGGCTTACAGCTCAGATCTATAACAGATCCTACAAGATATTGTGTAATAAAAAAGATACAAAAGATATCACCAGATAGATCCATCTATTGATATTCTTCTTGATAAGTTCTTGATCTTCAGTCCCAACCAGACTTAGCTGTTTCAAAGCTTATTGATAGAACAAAATTAGGTTGGACTTTTCTTGATGTACAAGGTTATCCACTGTCAGCTCCTTCCTTTAATTCAAAATGAGATCTGAATCTTCTCTGCAAGCTGTTCTGGATCTGCCTTCTTAAAGGGTTTCCCCTTTTCTTGTTGTGAATTTTCTCTTTCTTAGTTGATGGCTTTTCTGGCCTTCACTCAGTTATAGTTATTGGTTGTTAAGGATCAGCCCTTTATATAGAGATTCCTCATGGTTACCGGCTGATCCGGTTTGTAACAACCTTCTGTTAGTTCTTACAAAGGTGTTGGACCTGTTGGTAATGACAGTTGTCGACCCACCAGTCATGGCAGTTGATTCCTTAGAGATTCTACAACTCAGCATGATCCACTCAGCAATCTGCTTCACATGTGTCGACATAAGTAGACAAAGTGTCGGCACAAGTCTTGATGATGTCGACACAACACTCCAAGTGTCGACACAGCCTTTCTTCTGCTTCTCGACACATCTTCTATTTGTATGTGTCGACACAAATCCAGTGTGTCGACACAATAGCTCTTGGTCTCGACATAACTGTTGGGTGTCGACACAGCCTCTGCTTTAGGTGTCGACACAATCCTTGCCTCAGGTGTCAACATAAGTCCTGCTTTAATTGTCTACACAATTCCTACCTTTGGTATCGACATAAGTCTTTCTTTAATTGTCAACACAATTCCTGGGTGTCGACACAATTTCTAGGTGTCGACACAAATCTGGCTTCTAGTGTCGAAACAACTTCTTGTTCAGGTGTCGACACAATTCTTTGATGTCGACACAATGCTTTGCTGCTGGTGTCGACACAAGTCCCGTGTGTCGACACAATTCTTCACAAATGTCGACACTTGTACTTAGAATATTTTTCTTCCATTCCTTAACCCTGCACAAGGAAACTTAAACATACATCAAATACATATTGATGTATACCATTGACTAGGATGGATCTTCTCCAAATCTGGTACATACTTCTAGTGTACCCAACAAATCTTCTATCCCATATGACTTCACCACTTCCTTTACCTTTCTTTTTTCTTTTCTTTCTCCTAAATTTTTCTTCGCCCTTTCCACCTCCATCTCCCCTTTCTACTCCTCTCCCTCCATCTCTTCTTTCTCCTCCTCTATCTCAATCTCTTCTTCCCATCCCTACTCTCCCCCTCCTTCCTTCTCTCCTGTCGTTTCTGTCTCCACTACAGTGCCTCTCTCCATCCCCACTTCTCCTTTGACCCATACTTTTCCTCTGACCTCCTTCTCCCATCATTCGATCCTTTTCTCCATTTCCTCAGCCTCTTGATGAGTCCATATTTTATACCGGATTTCGGACTCATCTGGGCTCATTTTCATGCCATGGCACTTTCTTTTAGCACCAATACCACTCCTTTTGGATCACTACACTATTCCACGCCCAGTGCACTTTTATGCCCATGGTTGTGCAGCTTTATTTCTTTTAGTAATTGTATCTATTATCGTAAAATGCCACCCTCGACAACCCGATTTGTTTTCCTACAGGTACGGAGATCGTGTGGGCGTCCGGGACCGAACATGGCCATTTTCAGCCAAAGAGTCAATGTTCGTACGTTTTAACCCACGCACGACCAGAGACCCCTTTGGCGCACGATCATTGATCGTGTGCATTCATGATAGGTTTGCATTAGTCCTGTCCCGGGCTATCGCACGATCACCGACTATACCTTGCACGATCACCAATCATTCGCTGCCGATCGTGCGCGTTCACGACCCATTTTCTTTCATCCCTGTCTTTGCTATCGCACGAGCGGCGACCATACCTCGCACGATCACCAACCGTGCACCCTTGCTTGTACACATAATTCTCTGACTTCTTTGGCAGGCTGTAGGTTTCCAGGAGTGCTCCGCACGATCATCAACAGAACAGCGTGCACGACAAGCGGTCGTGCGCCACTGATCATGCGCGCTAAATTCTATTTCGCGCCTATAAATACTACTCGCGATTTTAGGTCAAGGAGAACTAATTTTGGAGTGTCGTTTTCTGCTATTTTCAGCAAAGCTTGCCTACTTCTCCACCGCCCACTATAGGGAGGGCCTCCGGTCAAGCTTACAAAGCCAAATCAACGCCGAATCATCGTCTCAGCCTCCTCCTTCATCCACGAGCTTCAAGAAGATCTCGACCTAGCTTTCACAAATCTTGGAGCAGTTTGTGCCATTCTCCACACGGTTGTGACACGAATAATACAAGTCCATTGAAAGGTCGTGACAGCCTTCTCTACCCCGGACGCAGTTGAGGACTGAGCTTCGATGCGGATTGACAACCCGGTGATTCCTTCCGTGAATCCTCAATAAGAATTCAGAGTCGATCGATTTTGCACACTCATCTCCTCTTATATTGATAGCATAGTAGATTTCTTTGTATTGATGAAGAGTATTTTGACTGTTAGCATGTTTAGTTAATCATGTCTATGTGATTTAGTATTCCTGCTTATCTATTTGAGGTGTGCTTTTGTGGTGTGGATGTGTTTTGTGCCGCACTAGCAATTGCTAGTGGAGTGCTTCATGAAGTAGTGCATAGCGGCCTGCATAGTAAGATTTCCGTCGTTCTCCCCACATCATCTTCTAGCCTACTCTTCTTTTTGCCTAGCGATCCGGTGCATAGCGGCCCGTGTAGTCCTCCATACCACCTGACGAAGAAGTGCATAGCGGCATTGCATAGGAGTAGTTGTTAGTGTCTTACTTTCTTTTTATGCAAACAGAATCCAAGCCCTCCTTCATAACTCCTACCTTGAGGACTTCAATATCAAGTCCTCCTCGATAGTTACTCCACCTTACTGTATTCCTTGAGAGATCGATACTTGGGAAAACTCGCCCATTTTATATTACTTGTGCGACCGGTTCCTTGCCGTGATTTTATGCCTCAAGTTTTTGTTTCCGTTGCCCGGGAACACAGTCGTGTGAGTTTCTAGAGAGGGAGTCATGAGATCGAAGCCCTTTCTTTCATTTGCATATACCCTGTTTTATCTTTATTCTGTTTTTTTAGCTTTTGTTGTTTTAAATTTCTTTAATCCTTTTTTTCCTAGTTTTTATACTTTCAGTAGCAGGTTTTCATTTTCTATTTCTTCTGTGTAGTTAATTTTTGCTCAGAAAATATCTGTTGGTGAATCCGTTATCGTTGCATCATGTATTCTTATATGAATATCTGATGTAGATGGTGCGGGGATTATAGACATGGCAGTGATGATTGCCCCACTGAAGGAAGTGAGCATAATTCTCGTGGTCTTGTGTATGGAGCACCATCCTCTTACGGTACTTCATACACAATCCCCAAGTCTTATGGTCACTACTCTTCTCCACTTTCATCTTTTTATTCCTCTCCGGTTCCACCAGGACTGAGGAGTACTGGAAAATGATGTTTGTGTTGTCATAGCACTAATTATGTGGTTAAAGATTGCGCAGAATTTCAGCGCCAGTTGGAGGAGGATGACGAGCCGGATATCCGAATCGTTCCATCCACCTCTCAATCGGTTTCTCTTTCTGATTTTGACGTTGATTTCGCAGTACAACCATGTTATTTTGGCGGTGCTGCTGATCGGTGTGACGACATTGTGGTGTCGTCTCTCCCCATTCCCTCTTCCCCTATTGTTGATTCACCCCCGGAGGAACCTGCACACATTTTCTCGGATGTTTTTGTTCCTTTGTCCTCTTTGCAAGAATTATCTACCTCATTTTCTTGTGAGTTGATTGTCGATGTTGTACCTGATGGTGATGATGAGTCTTAGGTTGCTTCATGGTGTGGCGAGGACATTATTCTCATCAATGGAGAGTAATACGTCTTAGAACATAATGCCGCACCGAGGTGTGTTGATGAGGAGATCCTTTCTGATGAGGAAGTTTCCACTTCCTTGTTGGATGAGGGGATCCAAACCACCACTGAGGACCTCCTAATCTCAGATCCACATCGTCATGACTCATATGACGCCAACAGTGATCATTGTTCGGAGTCTGCTAGGAGTGAAACCGGGATCACTCCCCCGATTATTTCCTTATGTTCTTCGTCTCTTTTATTTCATTATCCCCCTTCTTTATCTGAGCATGTGCAGGTTGAATCTCCACGGGTAAGTTGGGTTGACGTTTAGACTTGTGTTAAGGCTGTCGACGAGTGTATCCTCTTGTGTGAGGAGGTTCCTACCTCCTTCACAGTGGAAGCCCCTGCCGTCACCTTCGCCCCCAGCAAACATGTGGTGGACGATACCTTGCTTGGCAAGGATATGTTTTGTGGTGAGATGAGCGATGACCAGTGCTCCTCCTCATATTACTTCTTATTTCCTTTGCCTGCGAGGAGCAGGTATGATTATTTAGGTTGAGAGGTAACTGTTTTATCTCAGTATCGGTACACGTTACCACAACGAATAATGGAATAGTTAACTGTGCATTTTTCTTTTGGTAGGCCCATTAGCTAGAACTATAGAGATTTTAATAAGTCGTGCTTGGATGACAATTACCCCAGTAGTTATCTTTCATTTTCTGCATTTTATTTTTCATGCCTATTTTTAGTTTTAGTATTTCTTTTTGTATATTTTTCTTTCGTTTTTGCGGAGCTCACCCCTGCAGGTATTCATGACAACTACGTGTTGGCGGGGTTGTGATTCTTCATATGGCGGGCCTACTTCTCTTTTCCACGCATCTTCTGGTATGCACACTGGCTAAGAATTGGGTAACCTCTTCCCTTATCCTTTTATGATTTTTATTTCAATATCTTATAATGTGTTGTTTAGTTTAGGTCTGGGGGAGAGCTATTATTTGTTACCTTTTGCACGTGCACATTTCATGTGCATACTGGAAGCTTTTATTGTTTTTTTTTGATTAGTTCATTGCATTGCACACCACTTCACACACATGAGCGCATGCTTAGCTGTTAGCATGTCACGAGTTTGACTCGTGTCTTTGATAGATTTGGGAAAATTATGGTGCTGGCTTAGGATTGTTTACCTTGCTGTGTTTCTAGTCAACTGCTCTCCTCTCGTGTAGAAATTCGAGTAGATTTAATTTTTCTGTATACTTGTAGATTTATAATTTTCTATTCGTGTAAAAACTTTTTATTCTACTCAAAAAAAATTTGGTGAATCCGGTGTGAATCAAACGGTAGCGTAAGAATATGTGTAGCCATCACTAGAATCATTTTGCTCGAGCCGGGAGGATGGATTATCTTTCTCGGTGGCTAAGAACTTGCACCAAGGTACTCTCGAAGCATTGGTACTTGGTTATTCAAGCGTGAGTGTGATGTTGGCCATCATTTTTGCCCAGTTGAGCTTTGTACCATTCCAAACGTCATATCCCCGCTAGCCCCATTGTGGCTACCCTTTCTTTTGATTCAGCTCCACCATGATTTCACAAAAGCCTTATATCCAATCCTAGTCGCACACCCAAGTCGAGCTTTAATATTTTACAATTTCATGTTGGGATGTGATGTGGTGATATTCATTGTGAATATGTGGATGTGCTCCAAGGTATATTTGCTGAGATGAAAAAGCAAAAAAATGATGAAAAAAAAATGTTTGTAAGAAGAAAAAGTGAAAAGAAAAAGTTTAAATTGAAATTGTTTTTGGAGATGTGATTATATTTTTGTGTAGGCGGTGCACACACCCATATGTTAAAAGTTAAGTCCGCGGGTGTGGTGTACTCGTTTGTATTTTGGATTAGAGGTTGGATTTCAATATATGATAGCTTATTTGGGTTAGGTGCATAGCCTTCATGTTTATCATTGTTTACCTCACTGTATCCCAAGCCCCATCTCTAATCCTAAAGTCTTACGGATTCGCGCTTGAGTCTAACTAGTGTCGTAGAGAGAGTGTGGATGGGCAAGCTTATGGTCCCCGACATTGGTGGATTCATTTGAAGGTGATCCTGAGCTCCGATCTTTGGCAAAGCTCACCTTAGTGGCCTTCCTACTTTCTTCCTATGCGTGACCGGTTGATTCACCGTGATTCTATTTTTTAGTAATAATAAAATTTTCATACATATTGTGAAAAATATAAACTATTATGCATACTTAGAAATTTTCTCTATTGTATTTTTACGCACGCAAGCAAGCAACTTCGCAAGGTACTCTATTTTTTAATTCTTTGTTAGTTAGCAATTTTCCCTATCAGCTTAGATTTTGCTTGCTCGGGACGCGCAAACAGTTAAGTCTGGGGGTGTGATGAGTCCATATTTTATACCGGATTCTAGACTCATCTGAGCTCATATTCATGTCATGGCACTTCCTTTTAGCACCAATACCACTCCTTTTGGATCACTACACTATTCCACGCCCAGTTCACTTTTACGGCCATGGTTGTGCAGCTTTAATTCTTTTAGTAATTGTATCTATTATCGTCGAATGCCACCCTTGACATCCCGATTTGTTTTCCTGCAGGTACGGAGATCGCGTGGGCGTCCGGGACCGAACTTGGCCATTTTCAGCTAAAGAGTCAATGGTCGTGCGTTTTAACAAACGCACGACCAGAGACCCCTTTGACGCACGATCATTGATCGTGTGCATTCATGCCAGGTTTGCATCAGTCCTGTCCCGGGCTATCGCACGATCACCGGCTATACCTCGCACGATCACCGACCGTGCGCTGCCGATCGTGCGCGTTCAAGACCCATTTTCTTTCATCCATGTCTCTACTATCGCACGAGCGCCGACCATACCTCGCACGATCACCGATCGTGCGCCCTTACTCGTTTGCATAATTCTCTGACTTATATGGCAGGCTACAGGTTTCCAGGAGTACTGCGCATGATCATAAACCGAACAGTGCACACGACCAGCGGTCGTGCACCACTGATCGTGCACGCTCAATTCTGTTTCGTGCCTATAAATACCGCTCGCAATTTTAGGTCAAGAAAAACTAATTTTGGAGCGCCGTTTTCCGCGATTTTCAGCAGGGCTCGCCTCTTTCTCCATCGCCCACTATAGGGAGGGTCTCCGGGAAAGCTTACAACTCAAAATCAACGCTGGAGCATCCTCTCGGCCTCCTCCTTCATCCACGATCTTCAATAAGATCTCGACCTAGCTTTCACCAAGCTTGGAGCAGTTTGTGCCATTCTCCACCAGGTTATGACATGAAGAAGATGGGTCCATTGGAAGGTAGTGATAGACTTCTCTACCCCGGATGCAGTTGAAGACCGAGCTTGGACGCGGATTGACAACCCGATGATTCCTTCCAAGAATCCTCAATAAGACTTTGGAGCCGGTCGATTTCACACACTCATCTCCTCTTGTATTGATAGCATAGTAGATTTCTTTCTATTGATGAAGAGTATTTTGAATGTTAGCATGTTTAGTTAATCATGTCTATGTGATTTAGTATTCCTGCTTATCTATTTGAGGTGTGCTTTTGTGGTATGGATTTGTTTTCTGCCGCACTAGCAATTACTAGTGTCGTGCTTTGTGAAGCAGTGCATAGCGTCCTGCACAGTAAGATTTCTGCCGTTTTCCCCACCTCATTCGCTAGCCTACTCTTCCATCCGCCTAGCGATCCGGTGCATAGCGGCATGTGTAGTCTTCCATCTCGCCTGATGAAGCAGTGCATAGCGGCATTGCATAGGAGTAGTTGCTAGTGTTTTACTTTCTTTTTACGCAAAGCGAATCCAAGCACTCCTTCGTAACTTCTACCTTGAGGACTTCAATCTCAAGTCCTAATTGATAGTTACTCCACCTTACTGTGTTCCTTGAGAGATCAATAGGTGGGAAAATTCGCCCATTTTATATTACTTGTACGACCGGTTCACTACCGGTATCTTATACATCACCTCTCCTTGCCAAGAGATGGTATTTCCTGCCATCACATAGCACTCCCTGGATGCTTTTGGATCTTCCCGTACTCTGATCTGGGTCCCCCCGACATTGAGTTTCAGGCATTGGTGAAAATATGATGGGACACACCTAAAGGAACTTATCAAAGTGCGCCCAAAAATGGCGTTGTAACTGCTGCTGGCATCCACTACGACGAAACGACAATTCCTGGACAGCCCCCCCCCCAGAGTCACCTGGAGTCTCACTCCCCCTTCGACTTCCTTTCATTCTCCTGAGAATCTTAATAATGGTCCATCTGCTGCCAATATCCATTGAGCCTCAACCCTCATTTAATTGAATGACTTCTTTAAGATAATATTCACTAAACTCCCATTATCAACAAGGATCCGCGATACCGTGAAGTTTTCAATGGCGGTGCGGATTACCAGTACATTACAAAATGGATCTTTATGATCCGGCATGTCCTTCCGAGAGAAGGTGATTTTTTCATCTAGGGGAAGGACTTGTGATGTCGATGCTACACTTTGACAGTACATGGTTTGAAGGCTTGCCTTACGGGTAGCCTCATTCCCCATTCCTCCATGGATCACCCTGATCCCACCTCGATCTCCGACATCAGTTCGATCCACACACCAGTCCTCCTCCCCGGTCTTGGTCACCTACATTATTCATACTTGTAGCTTTTGTTCCCCTACTCCTCTAGTTCTCTTCATCTCTAGAAACTCCATGCAAGTAGCAATTGCGTGACCCTCCTCCTCATGGAAGTCGCAATATGGCAATGCTACCTCCTCTTCCCGTCTCCCCTCCTGGTGATTCCTTCTTCTTCCATCTCTAGCTCCTGCTCTCCATCTTTCTCTTCCCCTTCTTCTCCCTCGGCTGATTGACATAGCTTGCTATGGCGGGGGTAGGGGTTCTAGGTCCTCCTTGGTAGTTCCTTCCCCCTTGGGGAAAACCTCTTCCTTGCCCTTGAGCTGGGACTCCTGTTTGCCTCCAACCCAACTCCTGATATGCCGGCGTCCTCGGCTCTTCCCTCCTTCTTCCTTCTTGTTTTCTTGCCCCTCCTAGCTCCCTTGACTCAACCTCCATCACCCTTGCCAGCTTTTTGGAAAATACCGGATTTGCTGCCTCCATTGCTATCTCTTTTGTTGCCTTCTCCATCAGCCCTTCAAACGATAGCGGTGCCTTTCGAGTCAGGCTCATCTTGAAGAAAACCTCCCACAGTCCAACGGTGAACGCCATTTGGACAGCAAATCTCGGCACCTCCTAAATATCTAAGACTTTAGCCTGGAACCTGTCCACGTACTAGGCCAAGGATTCATCTGCCTTCTACAATATCAGAAAAATCGACTCGGGGTTCTTCTTCCTTTTCTTCGAGGTTGAGAAAAGCAACTAGAAACTTCTACTCAGGTCCTCAAAGCCATAGATAGATCCCGTTGGGAGTTGATGAAACCATTCCCTAGCTTTATCTTTCAAGGTGATGGCAAAAAGATGGCACTTGAATGCGTCTATCATTGTCCTGATGGAGACAGCATCTTTGAAACATTGCATGTGCTGGAGAGGGTTGTCTTTTCCTATGTAGTAGGTCATTTTGGGCTCCCCTGAACCCCTCCAGGACTGGAGCTGAAAAGATCAACTCGCAGAACGTGGACCCTCTCGCCACGAGTCACTCCACCTCCACCCTTGCAATGATGTCTCCTGGCAAGACGGCACTCGCAGGGCTAGGGAACAACTCCCTACCCGCCAGATCTCGCACGATTCCTTCCACCACTTTTTCCTTTCCAGGTTTCCCCCCTGGGCGTCTTAGCAAATCCTTTCAGAGACGTACTCATCCTAATGTGCGAGAGCGGACGCCTGAGGTTAAGGAGTCGAGCAGTTGCCTCGCTGCGAGATCCCCTACAACATGTCCATGATGCCTCTAATGGACGCCATGAATTCTTCTCTTCCAACAAATCTCCATGGGTTCTTGGACTCATCCTCGTCTCCTTCGCCTAGATCTCCCGCCATGAAGTAGCCAAAAATTCTTCTGTGTAGGCTGCGATCCACGATCACCGCACAAAAAAGGTTAATGCCAGAAACCCCACTTCACCTAGAGTTTTGATCTAAAGTAGCAGCTCACACCTACTCTTCCCGAATCCCTTCCTTGACGTGACTCTCGAGGACTAGAAATAGACTGTGGGCTTCAGCTTCGAGGTCTCACCTCTTTCCCGGTAGAATTAGAAATCCTTCCTGTCACAACCCGCATTTTCTCCGAATTAAGAATTATCAGAGTAAGAGAAAACACGCGTCATGATGCCACGTCAAGCAGGGGATAACTGCTGACGCTCAGGCAAATCCAACTACAATCTTTATGCAAGGAAATCATGTGCTTAATGAATAGAAAATCAGTTATGTTTAGAGTCCGTATCCCTCGGCTCAGTGGATCATCTAGTCCACAAAAGAAAACTATATTTAAACGCTGCGGAAAATACTTTAATTAGGTTTTACACCCTAAAGAGCGCATAAGGGTCCCAAGAGAACCACTCATACTATGCAAGACACTACACTTAGTTTATATAATATATATAAGAAAATGGTTTTCGTACGTGATTTGGAAAATAGTGATTAAGTTTATAAAAAAAACATGCTGATCATGAGCTTCATTTATAATAGTATTTATAGTTTAAAAATAACTAGCAACCTAGCATAAAACCTTCTCAATGCAAGTAGACTATCTCCAGAAAATAAATGGTAGCAGCAATAGTATATATCTAGTACAAGATAAAAACTACTAGTGGGCGCCAACAACCTGACACGAACCCACCAGCACACATATATGTCTGTAAGAAAGTACTGAAAACAACCTCACAAACAAGGTAAACAGAACTCCAAAGGTCCGGAAGTCCACCAACAACACCACCTCCAACTAGCCACCAGACTGGCTACAGCTCAGAACCTGGGGTATTCCAAAAGAAAACAGAATACCTCAGCAAGCAAAAATCAAGGTAAAACTGCATGAAAGAGTCAACCAAAGGACAAAATAACAGAAAACATGCAGTAGAAAGAGTCACAACTGTCCAAAACAGGACAACGAGAAATGCACAACGTGCAAAGAAATAGCAACGACCCAGCCCAGGAACCACATCCTGCAGGGCCTACTAAGCTACCAAGAGCCAGAATGCTGCAAACTACCAAAGAAGAAACTTCTAACACCCTAAACTGCGGGAAGTGATAGTAGCAAAAACAACAACGAGGAACCAGATCGAAGGCAAACGCAGTCCCCCAATCCACCATGTCCAAGTCAAAAGCTCGAGGGTCAACACGTGAAAACACAAGGGACCTTCCACCCGACATGCCCAGCCCGTACCTGGAGCAAGAAATCCATGGGTGGCCTTGGCTATATCACACAACTCCACCCCCATAAAGAGCTACAACCACCACTAATATCCACGACCCACGATTCGGCCTTTAGGAAAAATAAAGAAAATGGCCGACAAGGAAAACCCAGAAATACAACTGGAAAATCCACTCGGAAACGAAATACAAGGTAAAGGAAGAGTGTTGAAATAAACCAACACGACTAGGCGTTGAGTGAAACGCACTCAGTGCCTACCTAAACTTTCGCGCTGAGTGAGCTAGCCTCACTTGCCGCCAAAATTATACCACTACCCACAAGCCCACTAAAGAATGCGGAGCTCGACGACAGTCGAACGACCAAGGCAGAAGATCCAGAACTCGAGTAGTTGCCTGCCACTTGAGTATCTAAACTCCCGCACTCGAAACCATCTAAATTCGCCTGTCAAAAGAAAATATACAAAGCGCACGATCAGTGATGCACGATCAGTGGTCGTGCGCACTCATCGGCTGATGATCGTGCGAAACGAACCTGGAAAACCTGACAGAAAACCTAGCAACTGCGCACGATCAGTGTCGCACGATCAGTGGTCGTGCGCACTGATGTCAGCGCTCGTGCGATTACCCGAGACAGAACTTTGGAAACTGAAGTTTATACGCGCACGAACAGAGGCACACGACCAGTGGTCGTGCGCCCTAAAGGTTGATGACCGTGCGCGGTCAACCTACACCGTTTGGAATTTCCCGAACGACACCGGAACGCGCACACTACTCACGCCACTGCAGTAGCAGTAGACAACTATTACGTCGCACGCTACTACCATTCAAACTATGTCTAACCATTCGAATAATACCTTAACGAAGGAAATTGGCAACCACACCCCCCCTCCTAACACTCCCTCTCGGCTACACCCGAACCAGAGCAACCATAAGAGCAAGGGAAACAACGGCTTCACGCCGACAATTTGGATTCCAAACACCACAACATAGGTGGGGTTTCAGTAGGAAGAACTAAGCCCTATAGTTAGCAAGAAAACGAGAACAACAAGGCCTCTAACCTGGGCTAACCGGGATTTCAATTTCAGCAAATAAATTCAAAGAAAACACTTGGCAAGGGCAAGAATACCACTTGCCTCAAATCTCAGCGAAGCTTTGGACTGCTTTCCTCCTCTTCGCACGGATCAAAATGGCCGCAACACCTAGAACAAAGATTTGGCCATTAATGGCGGAAAACTTCCAAAACCGAAAATTCCAATCCTTCCAAAACTCCACGAAAATCGAATTTCTTACCGCAGGAAGAAGGTCTCGACGAGAGCAATCCGTATCCACTCTCGGAATCGAATTCCGTCCACAAACGCTCCGGGAATCGGCGTCCGAAGGGAAGGCTCGGCGGTTACTCGTTTCTCTCGTACAAGGCCGGCGGTTTTCTATCATAAAGAAGATGATGGCTTTTCCTTCATTCTATATATATATATATAATTATATAATTATATTATTAATTTCAAAATTACATAAAGCACCAAATCGACTCGAAAACCGATTCACCTCGGAATTCGACGAAATTCGCACCGTAGCTAAATATCCACGCTACGAACACAACGGCGAAGTCGAAATTAACTTTCGACGAATAGAACTCGAGTTACACCCAAACGAAGCCAAACACAAACATCCTCCCGAGAGGCCACACCGGTCACCAAAACGATTCGGTTTGCTAGGGAGATCTTGCCAACAGGCTACCAAACAGGGCACTCAGTTCTAAGGAGCTAAACCATACTCCACACATGGCACAAGCCACGGAAACGCGTCATCGTAACGCCAACCGAGAATAAAAATAATCGCTGAACAAAAAACGGGGCGTTACAGTCACTCCCCCTAAAAGAAAGTTTCGTCCCGAAACTTTACGCACAATCCTCCTACAAAAGAAGGAAAGGTAACAAACAGAAGTTACAAAGGGAAACATACCGATCAAATCAGAGAAACAGGTGAGGGTACGCCCTCCTCATGGCCGACTCTAGCTCCCAAGTCGCGCTCTCCAAATCCTGATTCTTCCATAGAATTTTCACCATCGGTATGGACTTCTTTCGCAGCACACGCTCCTGAGTATCCAAAATACGAACTGGCACCTCAACGAAAGAGAGGTTGGGCTCTAACTGGGGCACAACATCCAAGAGTTGCCCACTGCTGCGCACACACTTCCGTAATTGGCTAACATGAAAAACATTATGAACACCAGGGAAGTTCGCTGGCAAATCCAATCTATAAGCAGACACACCAATCCGCTCCAAAACCTCAAACGGGCCCACATACCTTGGGTCCAATTTCCGGTTTTTACCAAATCTCTTTACACCAACCATTGGAGAAACCTTGAGGTATACATGATCCCCTACTAAAAACTCCAAGGCAGACCTACGCCGATTGGCGTTCTTTTCATACCTCTCCTGGGCTAAACGAAGCTTCTCCCGAATAAGCTTCACGGCGACTTCCATCTCTTCCAGAGAATTAGGACCCAACAAAGGCTTCTCACCAGCCTCAGCCCAAAACAACGGAGTCCTACAGCGCCTCCCATACAAAGCTTCAAACGGAGCCATCTGCAAGCTTTCCTGATAACTGTTATTGTAAGCAAATTCCATGAGTCGCAGACGCTCATCCCACGCTCCACCGTGGTCTAAAATATAGCACCGGATCATATCCTCAACAATCTGATTGACCTGCTCCGTCTGCCCATTGGTCTGAGGGTGGTACGCAGTAGAATACCTCAGATCCGTACCCAAACTCTCCTGCAGACTCTGCCAAAAACGAGAAGTAAACCGGGAGTCTCGATCAGAAATGATGCTAACCGGCACACCGTGGAGTCGGATGACTTCATTCAAGTACAACTCCGCTATCTTCTTCATCGGGTAATCAATCTTATAAGGCACGAAGTGAGCACACTTCGTCAATCTATCCACTATAACCCAAATAGAATCAAATCCTCTCGGGGATTTTGGCAAACCCGTAATGAAGTCCATAGATATACTCTCCCACTTCCAAGTCGGGATATCTAGCGGAGTCAACTTACCACCAGGCCTTCCATGATCGGCCTTCACACGCTTGCAAGTGTGACACTCAGCAACATATCGGGCTATATCTCCTTTCATACCATACCACCAAGCAATTTGCCTTAAGTCACGGTACATCTTCGTAGATCCTGGATGGTAGGCAACGCTGGAACTATGAGCCTCACTGCAAATCATACTCTTAATGTCCCCAACAGCGGGAACGCAAAACCTGCCGCGGTACTTCAAAGTACCCGCATCATCAATAGAAAAATCTGGCAACTCTCCCTTCTCTGTCCTGGTAAAAAGGTGCAACAGATCCGGATCGTCCTTCTGATACAGTCTAGTCAAAGAAATCCAGGACGGCTCTTCCACTGATAAGCTACTCTGCAAACTACAGCATCCCACTGAAATATCCATAAGGAGGAACTCCTCAACTAATCGATCGGCGGAGAGGTTAAAGATCTTTCCCGTCTTTCGGCTCAGGGCGTCGGCCACCACATTGGCCTTGCCCGGATGATACTGGATTTCTACATCATAATCCGCCACATACTCAAGCCACCGCCGCTGACGCAGATTCAACTCCTTCTGCGTGAACATGTACTTCAGGCTCTTATGGTCAGTAAAAATCTTGCACTGAGCCCCATAAAGTAAGTGCCTCCACAACTTCAATGCATAGATAACCGCTGCAAACTCAAGGTCATGCGTAGGATAATTCCGCTCATGAGTTTCCAACTGCCTTGACCCATAAGCAATTACTTTTCCACCCTGCATTAATACGCATCCCAGTCCTATATGCGAAGCATCCACATACACATCATAATCCACGCCCTCAGTAGGAAGGGTCAGAACGGGAGAAGTACACAATCTCCTCTTTAACTCCTGAAAAGCTTCTTCGCACTTCTCGCTCCAAACAAATGCCACATTCTTCTGAGTCAGCTTGGTCAACGGTGCGGCTAGAGAAGAGAAACCCTCCACGAATCTCTTGTAATAGCCAGCCAACCCAAAGAAACTTCTGATCTCCTTAGGAGTATTCGGCCTACTCCAATCCGTCACTGCTGCAATCTTTTCTGGGTCAACCGAGATCCCATCCTTGTTCACCACGTGGCCTAGAAAAGAAACCTGAGGCAACCAAAATTCGCACTTGCTCAACTTGGCGAATAACTTGTGGCTCCTCAACTCTGATAGGACCAAACGCAAATGCTGCTCGTGCTCCTCAGCACTGCGAGAATAAACCAACACATCATCAATGAAGACCACAACGAACTTGTCTAGGAAATCCTTGAACACCCTGTTCATCATATCCATGAAGGCTGATGGTGCGTTGGTCAGACCAAACGACATCACCAAAAACTCAAAGTGCCCATGCCTCGACCTAAACGCAGTCCGTGGAATATCTGCCTCACGGATCCTGAGCTGATGATAGCCCGAACGAAGATCGATCTTGGAGAACACCGTGCTACCACGCAACTGGTCAAATAAATCATCGATCCTCGGCAGAGGGTACCTGTTCTTGATAGTGACCTTGTTCAACTCTCTATAGTCGATGCAAAGCCGCATCGACCCATCTTTCTTCTTTACGAACAAAATAGGAGCACCCCAAGGCGACGAACTCTGCCTGATAAAACCTTTAGCCAACAACTCATCTAACTGAATTCGCAACTCCTCTAACTCACGAGGGGCCATCCGGTACGGCGCCTTAGCAATAGGACGCGTACCCGGCTCCAAATCAATAACAAACTCCACATCCCGCTCAGGAGGGATACCAGGAAGATCATCAGGAAAAACATCGGCGAAACCACGAACAATAGGAATCTCCTCCAAGCGCGGCACGCTAACAACGGTTCCAACCGCCGAGACTAAACAAACACAACAATCAGAAAGAAACAATCTCTGAACACATACCGCAGAGAGAACAGGAGAATCCTGACACGGATCAGCATACACGCTGCCGGGCTGACCGTCGTCCCTGATGAAGTCCAAGCGCTTTCCTTTGCACTGAATGACCGCATCATACCGAGAGAGAAAGTCCATGCCCAAAATGACATTGAAGTCCTCTAGCTCAATCATCTTCAGATCCGCCTTCGCAAGAAAATCCCCCAACAAAACCGGGCAATCCAAAATACCCAAATCTGACAACACAGATTCACCAGAGGGAAACTTGACACGGAAGGAATCCCGAACATGATCTAGAGACAACCGATGACGCTCCACAAAGGCTCTAGCCACGAACGAGTGGGTAGGGCCGGAGTCAAACAGAACACGCGCCCAGCGGTTCTTCACCTTAAATTTCCTTATCGGAACGCACAAAGCTAAGGAACTAGCACAACAGTACCGCAAATAATCTAGCAACTAAACTACCAGGCTAGAAAGAAAAACAACTAAGTACTAACCTGAGATCACCTGGGTCGAAGTCTGAGCCTCCTCGGAAGAAATCACGTTCAGCTTCCCTTTTCCCTTGTCCACACGCTGATGTGGAGGTAATGCCTGCAATGGAACTGCAGGAAGAGCTGACTGGACCTGAGGACACCTCGACTTAACGTGACCCTTCTGCCCACACTGATAGCAGACTCTATCCCTAGACCAACACTGGGCTGCATCATGCCCGGATCGCTTGCAAACTGAACAGGAGACATCTCTCCCAGGAGCACCCTGAATAGCATGAACCTGCTCCTTCTTCTGAGCTACCGCCTTCTTGAAACACCTCTCAACAGGATGGCCTGACCGGCCACAAAAACTGCACACCACCCTGCTCCTCTTTCCCGGAACAGCATCGGGTACCAGGGGTTTCTTCTCCTCTACCAACTTCCTCTTATCCTTCCTCAACTGCTGGCCTCTGCTCTTCGCCGTCTCAATGGCCTCAACCTTAAGAGCAGCCTCTACAACTCCAGCATAAGTCACTGACCCATAAGCACTGGCCAACTGCTGCACCTCACTCCTCAAACCACCGAGGAATCGCTTAACTCGATCAGCCTCAACGCTGACCAATCCAGGGGCAAAACGGCTCAACTTACTAAACTCTATCTCATACTCACCCACCGTGAGCTGCCTTTGCTTCAGATAGAGGAAATCATTCATGAGGCGGTCACGCTCGACCGAGGGTAAGAACTTCCTCAACAGCATCTCCTTGAACACTTCCCAAGAGCATCCGTCTACCAGGCTCTCCTTCTCTCTCAGCCACCAACTCTTAGCCAAACCTTTAAGCTGATAGGCAGCTATCATCACCCTCTGATCATCTGAAATCCCTGAGTACGAGAACATCTCCTCCATGGAGATCAGCTAGTCGTCTATCACCATGAAATCTGCCTTCCCATCATAAGTGGGAGGGCTCAGCCTCTGAAACTGCGAGATGAAGGCCATCTCTGCTGGCACCACCACTGGAGGCCTCAAGGGTGCAGGAGGAGGAGGAACAGCTAACCCCCCTGCAGGAACTTGCGCACCCTGAGCCTGCCCTGCCACAACTGCCACCAAAGACTGAATCTGGGCTTGCACCTCCTCCAACTGCCTACCCATAGCTTCGCTACTCTGACGCAGACCCTCGATCACCGCATCGTTCAGAGCTCCAGAAGATTCACCCTCAGACAGGGGAGTCGATCGAGTCGCAGGACGCCTATCCATCCTAAAAAAAATCAATACAACGCAATTCAGATCCCAAATCCCACGACGAGAACCGACTACCAGTACAGACAATACATATGTAGATATAGACTTAAAGCTGCCAAACTTGCTCTGAGAGTTTATCTTCTTCACAATAATTAGATGATATGCCCTAACCTAGGATGGTTAACCACCACCTCACCAACTCTTGTGCCTAGATCGGATGCATGAACTTATGTTAGTTTGAAAATTTATGTGTGTACATATGTCATCCTGCAAATCTTTAGCTCGGCGCGTTGTGCTTATGCAATGTTATGATATGCATGATTGTGCTATGCATTCTAAAAAAAGGCCCTAATGCATGATATGAGCGGCGTACACATGAAAATGTTATGCATCCCATACTACATAACATTTCCATGCAACGAAAAAGAAACGTGCTAGTCGCAGTCATGTGGTGAGGTTATGCATCCCATACTACATAACCCTCACATGTAGCCCCTATGGTGGATCCATATACGAACACATATTATGCATCCCATACTACATAATATGCCCCGTATACTTCATGTTATGCTATGAGTGTAGTGTTCGTGCTTTTGCCAAGACGTGTTGATGACATATCGGTGTGTGAATGACATGATGCTGAACTACTAAAAGCATCCAAGGAAGGTTGCCCAACTAACTTGTCAAGCAACCTCCCTCTGATACCAACTGTCACAACCCGCATTTTCTCCGAATTAAGAATTATCAGAGTAAGAGAAAACACGCGTCATGATGCCACGTCAAGCAGGGGATAACTGCTGACGCTCAGGCAAATCCAACTACAATCTTTATGCAAGGAAATCATGTGCTTAATGAATAGAAAATCAGTTATGTTTAGAGTCTGTATCCCTCGGCTCAGTGAATCATCTAGTCCACAAAAGAAAACTATATTTAAACGCTGCAGAAAATACTTTAATTAGGTTTTATACCCTAAAGAGCGCATAAGGGTCCCAAGAGAACCACTCATACTATGCAAGACACTACACTTAGTTTATATAATATATATAAGAAAACGGTTTTCGTACGTGATTTGGAAAATAGTGATTAAGTTTATAAAAAAAAAACATGCTGATCATGAGCTTCATTTATAATAGTATTTATAGTTTAAAAATAACTAGCAACCTAGCATAAAACCTTCTCAAAGCAAGTAGACTATCTCCAGAAAATAAATGGTAGCAGCAATAGTATATATCTAGTACAAGGTAAAAACTACTAGTGGGCGCCAACAACCTGACACGAACCCACCAGCACACATATATGTCTGTAAGAAAGTACTGAAAACAACCTCACAAACAAGGTAAACAGAACTCCAAAGGTCCGGAAGTCCACCAACAACACCACCTCCAACTAGCCACCAGACTGGCTACAGCTCAGAACCTGGGGTATTTGTTGCGCGCTAGGGTTCGAAGAAATAAACGCAACCGAACTAGCAACCCGATGAGGCAAGTATACCTATCGAATTGTAGCAAGGGGACACAAGTGTCGTATTAAGATCCGGGAACTGTTGGCTAAGCTTACTCACACGAACGCTATTATCTTATCGACGGAAAAACTAGGGTTTTAGAAAATCTAAGCGCAATGGAGAAATTAAAGCAAACTAAAAAGAGAACTACCGCGATTAAGTTACGCTATTAAGCAAACAACTAAGCTAGAAAGGAAATTACCGCAGTTAATTAAAGAGCACAATATATGAGATTACTACAAAAGGTAGAACAATATGAAATGGAAATGCACCCGATCAAGATTCACCTCGGCAAAAGACGATTAAGAAAATGCGATAAAAATCTAAACTTAATAGGATAAGGGTCCTTGACCGTGGAGGTTCCTAAAGCTTGAACACGCTTCTCTCGAAGTCGTGCCCAACTGAGTTTAGGAAGGTCCGACCGACTCTCGTCTAAATCGGAGGCCTAAAACTCGCTTTACGCGGTGAACCCCACTATTGGATTTTACTCCAATCCGGGAGATTTGGACGTCTGCCTCTCTCGAGGGGTGCGTACAACTCCCTTTACTCTTGAATGCTCACTTCATTCTTTCGGCCTCTCGGCTAGCCCAGAATGAAAGCAAAGGCGGAGAGTATATATCGAAAATATACCTCCGACCCGTGATAAATCAAGAGTAATTCAAGGCCCTAACCTAAAAAGAAAAGATTAATTAAAACATCATAACATAATCGCTCTAACCTCGGATCATCAAGATCGAGTACAAGGAGGATTAGTTAATCATAATGGAGTGAAGGGGGGAAGATGAGTAGAAAAGCATAAGAAGAACACAAACTAAAAAAAAAACTTTTATTAATAAAAAGAGCAAGTTACACTATTGAAAATTAAAGTTACAAGTGCATGAAAATTAAACCCTATTCTAGCCCTACATTAAGCACTAAGCAAGAAGAAAATTACATTAAAAGCTAGCACAAACTATGATTAAACTAGGGTTAACCAAAAAGTACAAAGAGAGGGGGAGAGAGAGAGAGAGAGAAAGCATAAAAAAGGATCAAGAAACAAAGGGGCAGCACCTCCCCCACTCAACCAAAGCTTGCTGAAATGGGGGGGAGGGGGGCTCAATTTATAGATTTTTTCTCGGGTTGGTCACGCCCTCCGACACGCCCTAGGGGGGGCGTGTCAGGGGGCGTGACAGGTACGGATTTGACCTCGGGCTCTGGATTCTGGCGGGAGGGATGATTGCTTCGGTACGTCGGTGGTCACGCCCTAGGTCACGCCCGTGACAGGGGGGCGTGACAGGCATGTCATGTCCAAATCATTGGTCGGAAATCCGTCAGTCGCCGAAAAAGGAGGGTGTCACGCCCATGTCACGGGCGTGACATGGGGCGTGACAGTACTATTTGCGTGCTGAGACGGAACGACATTTAATGCGGCGGCAGGCTTTGCGGCAGAGGGCGACACGCCCATGTCACGCCCGGTGACACGCCCAGGGAGGGCGTGACAGGGGGGCGTGACAGCGGTTTTGGCCGTTATCTGTCCCTTCCAGCAGGTGTCCTCGGGATCGGGTGACACGCCCAAGGTCACGCCCAAGGAGGGCGTGACAGGGGGGCGTGACAGGCCATTTTGGCGATTTTTCTGAAAACCTGCAAAAAGACAGGAAAAAGTTAGTGGCAATAAAATTTACATAAAAAGGATAAAAATAAACTAATAATAGACATAATTTGTACAATATAAAATATAAAATACGATAATAGTTTAGGCTACAAAACGTATTATCAAATTCCCCCAAGCTTAAGCTTTGCTTGTCCCCAAGCAAAAATATAAAAACTAGATATTTATAAAAAGGACTAATCAAAAACTTCTAATTATGCCTACACAAGTACTATGCGAAATTCTTAGTAGGGAAAAGGTGAAATGTAAGTCTAAAACAATTATTTAGGTATGGTAAAACTTTTATAAACTTTACTTAATAAAAACAAATCATCCAAAATTTTAACGAGATTTTTTTAAATGTACTTAAGTAAAGCAACGAAAATGAAAAACACGCATTGAGTTGTTACTAGATCCAAGCAACGTATTATAATTATATCAATTTAATTATCAAAAATCTAGGTTTAAATCTAAAACTAAAACTGATTTACTATTTTTCTTTTCTTAGTTGTTAAATAAAAAACAAAACGCGTGAATCAAAAGGACTTAAATAGGACAGAAACGTTTGGTTTAGGAAAATGATTAGGAGTGGAATTCAAAGATAAACATGAAGGTTTAAAATCACACTAAACCAAAGCAAGAGTTTCAAAAATTTTCATAAAAATATATACACATTTTTTTCCTTCTTTTTCATTTTCTTTTTCATTTTTTTTTTCTTTTTTCAAAACAAAGGCCATAAATATTTTTATTTTCCTTTTTGAGTTGGCCAAACAAAAATAAACATCATTTTTGAACATACTTCTTTTTTTTCGAAAACCTTTCTCCACAAAAATCACAAAATACCCTATCAAAATCGTCAAAATAATTTATGAAACTCAAAAAGGCTAGTGTGATTCGATAGGTTGGACATTTTGGCTTTGGTGAAACTGAAATGAAATGAGGAGCTATCAAATGAAATCGGAAAAAGGCTCAAAAACGGCTAACTAGTGGTAAAAGTTTTTAGGTTGGCAGGAAAGCTCAAACGAAAACAAAAACGGCCTAAATCATTTTCACGCTTTTGAATTTATTTAAAACAAAGGTTTGAAAAATTTTCAAAAAGCGAGTCCTAGATAATAAAAGAAGATTGATGAAATTAACTCGAAAATAGAAATAATAGGTGACTTGGATCGTTCACATCTACTACGTTATTCAAAAGTTGACTTTACAAAAATTATTCAAAAACGAAAAAGAAAATAGTGGATGATGAATTTTTGAGAAAGTAAAGGAAATAAAAAAAACAAAAAACCATAATAGAAATGCGAGTTTTAGAAAAATATTTCACCTTAACATGCTACCGCGAATTAGAAACACAGCATGGCCAACATTTTACTTGTGAAACATAATTAAAAAGGACGATTAGAAATATTATAATTAACTAAGTTGTTTATAGGAGATTTTGAGTAAAACAAAACTAAAAACTAGGGGTACTATTGAAATACCAAAATGTCTAAACTATTCAAAAATACATATATATTTTTTTTATTTTGAGAAATATTCTTCTTTTTTTTTTTGGATTTTGGAAAATTTTTCTCTTTTTTGGAATTTTAAGATATTCATTTTTTTTTTTTTTATAGAACTATTTACAAAAAAGGAAATTATTTACACTAAGCAAAAATGAAGGAGGAAATCCTCCCCCAAGCTTAAAACAGACATTGTCCTCAATGGCTAAAGAAGGGGATTGGAGAAGGAGAGAAAAATAAAGTGCAGAATTGAAAAGACAGAATTGAAATACAGGTACTTCCCCGGATTTATTTGCTGCGAAAGCTGAGTGATGCCGCTCCCCGAATGTCTTCCTTGGACTTCGTGATGGATTCAGCAATGTTGGAGCAGGCGATCGCAGAAGCTTCAGCTTGCCGGAGCCGTCCGAGGCAAAAATTGTAAAATAAAGAAAACAGAAAAAGATAACTTGGGTTGCCTCCCAAGAGCGCCCTTTGGTTAAAGCGTCGTTGAGCTCGACGCATCAAAAATAATATTGTCCAAAAACATTATTGTCCCGAAATAAAATTGTTTTTGACAAAAAAAAATAAAAATTTCAAGATTAAAGTTCGTGAAGCAGAAACTTAATAGTGTCTGGACTGACATCATCATCACCAGAGAAATACAGTTTAAGACGCTGACCATTCACTTTGAAATTACCCTTATCAGGGTGAGAAATTAAAACAGTTCCATAAGGAAATACTTCTAAAACAGAAAATGGGCCAGACCAGCGAGATTTTAATTTGCCCGGAAATAAACGTAAACGACTGTTATATAACAGGACTTGGTCGCCCGGCTTAAAGTTTTTAGGGTGCCTTAAGTGTTTATCGTGTAAACGCTTCGTCCGCTCTTTATAAAGTTTATTATTTTCATAAGCATAAGAGCGCCACTCATCGAGTTCATTTAGTTGAAATTTTCGAAGGTCACCGACTGAGTGGGGATCGAAGTTTAAAAATTTTAAGGCCCAAAAGGCGCGGTGTTCTAACTCCACGGGCAGATGGCACGATTTTCCATAGACCAGCCGATACGGCGTACATCCGAGGGCGGTTTTGTACGCTGTTCGGTAGGCCCATAGAGCATCGTCAAGTTTGGCTGACCAGTCTTTTCTAGAAGTTGAAACAGTCTTTTCTAATATTCTTTTTATTTCTCTATTTACTACTTCGACTTGACCGTTAGTTTGGGGGTGGTAGGCAGTGGACAGTTTATGCGTAACGCCGTATTTAGTAAGGATTTTTGAAAATTGCGCGTTACAGAAATGGGAACCCCTATCGCTAACGATTGCGCGTGGCGTACCGAATCTAGAAAATAATTTTTTTAAAAACGTGACTACAACTCGGGAGTCGTTCGTAGGAAGAGCTTGGGCCTCAGCCCATCGTGAAACATAATCAACAGCAACTAAAATATATTTGTTTCCGAAGCTAGAAGGAAGGGGGCCAACAAAATCAATTCCCCAGAGGTCGAAAATTTCGCACTCTAAGAAATAATTTTGCGGCATTTCATTTTTATTAGAAATATTGCCCGACCGTTGGCAACTATCACACCTGCTCACAAAGGCTTGCGCGTCTTTAAACAGGCTAGGCCAGTAAAAACCCGCGCAAAGCACTTTATGAGCGGTGCGAGCAGCTTGATAGTGCCCACCTGTCGGACCTTCATGCAAATGTTTTAAAATATTAATTCCTTCATCAAAAGAAACACATCTCCTTATCACTTGATCCGCACAAATTTTGAAAAGATGCGGGTCTTCCCAAAAGTAGTTCTTCAGCTCAGAAAAGAATTTCTTCTTCTGCTGAGAGGAGAACTCTTTTGGGAGCACCCGGGCCACTAGATAGTTGGCGATGTGCGCGAACCAAGGAGAAGTAGATGTATTAACTAAAAGCAGCTTCTCATCAGGAAAATAATCATTAAAAGATTTTTCATTTAATTTTTCTATAAAGGGGTTATCTAATCTTGATAAATGATCGGCGGCCAAGTTCTCGGCTCCTCGCTTATCACGGATCTCTAAGTCAAACTCCTGGAGGAGTAAGACCCAGCGAATCAAGCGAGGCTTGGCATCCGTTTTGGCAAGAAGGTACTTGAGGGCCGAGTGGTCCGTAAAAACAATGATTTTTGAAAGTGTAATGTAAGGGCGAAATTTATCAAACGCAAATACTACGGCTAAGAGCTCCTTCTCGGTTGTGGTGTAATTTTCTTGTGCAGATGTGAGGGTTTTACTAGCGTAATAGATGGGGTGGAAGTTCTTAGATATGCGTTGACCTAATACGGCTCCCACCGCAAAACTACTCGCATCGCACATAATCTCGAAAGGAAGGTCCCACACCGGAGCTATCATAATTGGCGCGTTAATTAACTTTTCTTTAATTAATTCAAAGGCAGAAATACAAGAGTCATCAAAAATGAATGGAGCGTCTTTTTCTAAGAGATGGGTGAGGGGCTTAGTGATCTTGGAGAAGTCCTTTATAAAACGACGATAAAAACCAGCGTGGCCTAGGAAACTTCTTATAGCTTTTATGTTTGTAGGTGGCGGCAACTTCTCAATAACTTCTATCTTGGCAACGTCTACCTCAATACCTTTAGCAGAAATTTTATGACCCAAAACTAACCCTTCCCTCACCATAAAATGGCATTTTTCCCAATTTAGGGCAAGGTTAGTTTCTTCGCATCGTTCTAAGACTTTTTCGAGGTTTTCTAAACATCTATCGAAGGTGTCGCCGAACACGGAGAAATCGTCCATGAATACCTCCATAATGCTTTCTACGTACTTGTCAAATATTGCGAGCATACATCGTTGGAATGTAGCCGGCGCATTGCATAATCCAAACGGCATTCTTCGGTACGCGAAGGTGCCGAAGGGACAAGTAAACGTAGTTTTCTCTTGGTCCTCGGGAGAGATGGGTATTTGAAAGTACCCCGAGAGGCCATCGAGAAAACAATAAAAGCTATGGCCGGAGAGATGTTCTAAAATCTGGTCGATAAACGGTAGAGGAAAGTGGTCCTTACGGGTGGCGTCATTTAACTTACGGTAATCTATGCACATACGCCAACCCGTCACCGTCCGTGTCGGGATTAATTCATTATTCTCATTACTAACTACGGTTATCCCTCCCTTTTTTGGAACTACCTGAACGGGGCTAACCCACTTACTGTCTGATATAGGGTAGATAATTCCTGCGTCTAATAGTTTCATAACCTCGCCCTTAACTACTTCTTTCATATTCGGGTTTATACGGCGCTGAGGTTGGATAGAGTTACGCGAATTATCTTCCATTAAAATTTTATGTGTACAGAAAGATGGGCTTATGCCCTTGATATCAGAAATTTGCCAAGCAATAGCCCGGCGATGCTTACGTAGAACTAGAAGAAGTTTATCGTTCTGCGTATCTGTGAGGTAGGCCGAAACGATAACTGGTAACTTGGAGTCTTTTTCTAAGAAAGCATACTTAAGGTGTTCGGGAAGTTCTTTAAGTTCTAGGGTAGGGGGTTCTTCATAAGAGGATTTTGAGATTCTTTCTTTTTCAAAAATAATATCTTCATAAACTTTTTTATAAGGAACGTAATAAGGGGTGGGGCTAGCAGCCAAGACGGCTTCTTGTACAGATTCAGTGGTAAGAAAAGAGGAAGAACAAAAATCAGAAAACTCTTTTTCAAACTCAGAAAGACAATAAGAAGATTCATCACTTCCTTGCAGTGATTCTGTTGTAAGAGAAGAGGAGCAAAAAGTAGAAAATTCTTTTTCAAAGTCGGCGAGGCAGTAGGAAGAATCATCACTCACGGCGTCTATGAAAAAACATGAGTCATCGTTCGCTAAGGTGTTCTTCATCGAAGGGGTGATCGGAAATGTGACTTCGTCGTCGCCTACTCGAAGAAAGAGCTTACCATTGCTTACGTCAATGATGGCTCGGGAGGTGGCAAGGAAGGGTCGGCCAAGGATCAGGGGAACCTCGACGTCTTCTTCGATGTCCAAAATGACAAAGTCCACCGGGAAGATGAACTTGTCGACTTTCACTAGAACGTCCTCCACTATTCCTAACGGGTACTTGACGGATCTATCGGCTAGCTGGATACTCATACGCGTGGGGTTAAGGCTACCAATCCCTAACTTTTTGAACAACGAAAAGGGCATCAGGTTTATACTTGCGCCTAAGTCGGCTAACGCGTGTTTAACAAAGAGATCACCGAAGACACACGGGATAGAGAAACTACCCGGGTCACTGATTTTCTTCGGCAAACCGTTTGTTAAAACGGCGGAGCACTCGGCGTTAAGCGTGACGTGCGAAAGATTCTCTAACTTCTTCTTGTTTGTGAGGAGGTCTTTAAGATATTTGGCGTATTTCGGCATTTGCGAAATAGCCTCGTGGAAGGGAAGATTAATGTGGATTTGTTTGAAGATTTCTAAGAAGCGGGAGTACTGATCATCTTGACGTTGTCTATTAAGTTCAGAGGGGTATGGAGGAGTTAAATTATTTTTGAAGATGGGTGGTGGAGTGAGATTATTTTCTAAAGTGGGGGTGATTACTTCTTCAGCAGAGGGTGGAAGCGGAGCGGAGCTTTGATTTTTAAAAGCAGAAGCGGAGCTTGCCTCGGGCTCTTCACTTACCATACCGGAGACTTGCTTCCCACTCCGAAGAGTTATAGCTTTCGCTTGCTCTCTCGGGTTGGGTTCGGTATTGGAAGGAAGAGACCCTGCGGGTCGCTCAGAAATTATTTTCGCGAGCTGTCCTACTTGATTTTCTAGACTTTTTACGCTTCCGGTTAACGTTCTTATAGTGGCGTCATTTGTGGTGATATATTTAGAAAGTAATTCCTCCAAGCTTGGAGGTTTTGGGTAATTTTGAAGAAGTGGTGGTGGTGGTGGTTGTGCAGAAAAATCATTTTGCGGAGGTGGGCGCATCGCATTCGATGGATTACTCCATGAAAAGTTCGGGTGATTTCTTAAAGCGGGGTTATAACTATTCGGAAAATTAAAACCAGGCGGATGAAAATTCGCAGCAGAAAAATTATTAAAAGCAGTTCTAGGCAAATTATTAACATAATCTAAATGTTCTGGAGTAGGGGTTGCAGATTCCCATACCTGAGGGGCGGAGGCAGCAGTCATCTCCGTGATTTTTTTGCTTAGGATTTCTACTTGCAGAGCGAGCTGGGAGACGTTGTCCACTTCATAGATACCTGCAGGCTTGTTCGGGCGGGACCTAGGCACATTCCACTGATAAGTGTTCATGGCCATGTCCTCAAAAAGCTCAAGAGCGGCTTCCGGGGTCTTATGATTTAAAGTACCGCCAGAAGCTGCGTCTATCATTTGCTTCGTGCTTTGATTTAGCCCGTTATAAAACGTCTGCACTTGTAACCATACAGGCAGCGCGTGATGTGGGCATCGTCTTAATAATTCTTTAAATCTCTCCCAGGTTTCGTAAAGGGTTTCAGAGTCTATTTGTCCAAAGGCAGAGATGTCGTTCCTAAGTTTTGCAGTTTTAGCTGGCGGAAAATACTTCGCCAAAAATTTTTCAGTTAATTCATTCCAAGTGGTTATGCTATTTTTCGGAAGTGTGTTAAGCCACTGCTTAGCTTTAGTTCTTAGAGAGAAGGGGAAGAGTCTTAGCCTTATCGCATCATTTGTGACACCATTTATCTTGAAGGTGTCGCAAATTTCAAGAAAGCTAGCTATATGTGCGTTCGGATCTTCATCTTGAAGTCCGTCAAATTGCACATATTGCTGCACCATTTGAATTATGCTAGGCTTTAGTTCAAAGTTATTATTTGCTATAGTAGGGCGGACTATACTCGATTCTGTTCCCTCGAGGTTCGGTCGTGCATAATAGGACATAGTCCTTTGCACGGCCTCATCTACGTTGGGTTCTTCCATTCTTAAAGTATTAAATGACTCGGAGTCCTCAACCGGCACTTGGATGGTAGGACCTTGAAATCGCGATCTTCTCCGAAGAGTACGCTCAATTTCGTGGTCCAAGTCCAAAATAACCGACGGACTCCCGCGGGTCATGCACTAAAAGAACAGAAAAGAAGAAGAGAAAGAGAAAAAGGATAAACTAGAAAGAAAAACTAGATTTAGAAAATTAAAAAAATTTTTTTTTTTTTTTTGAAATAGATTTTTTTTATAGATTAACTCCCGAACTTCCCAAGGACTACCCCGTGAAGGGTACGCAAGGTACTAGACAAGACAGTGGCGCTTAAAGCCCTTTGCCCTTTTCGAGAGAATTAGGTGGCGTAGAAAAATTGTGAGGTTGGTTTCTATTAAGAGCGGTGATAAAATTTTTTTGATTTTTTTTTAAAACTTTAAAGAAAGGGGATGAGAAAGAGAAGAGATAAAATTAATAGGTTCGTGTTTTCAAAATATCAACGGAAGTTGGCTCCCCGGCAACGGCGCCAAAAACTTGTTGCGCGCTAGGGTTCGAAGAAATAAACGCAACCGAACTAGCAACCCGATGAGGCAAGTATACCTATCGAATTGTAGCAAGGGGACACAAGTGTCGTATTAAGATCCGGGAACTGTTGGCTAAGCTTACTCACACGAACGCTATTATCTTATCGACGGAAAAACTAGGGTTTTAGAAAATCTAAGCGCAATGGAGAAATTAAAGCAAACTAAAAAGAGAACTACCGCGATTAAGTTACGCTATTAAGCAAACAACTAAGCTAGAAAGGAAATTACCGCAGTTAATTAAAGAGCACAATATATGAGATTACTACAAAAGGTAGAACAATATGAAATGGAAATGCACCCGATCAAGATTCACCTCGGCAAAAGACGATTAAGAAAATGCGATAAAAATCTAAACTTAATAGGATAAGGGTCCTTGACCGTGGAGGTTCCTAAAGCTTGAACACGCTTCTCTCGAAGTCGTGCCCAACTGAGTTTAGGAAGGTCCGACCGACTCTCGTCTAAATCGGAGGCCTAAAACTCGCTTTACGCGGTGAACCCCACTATTGGATTTTACTCCAATCCGGGAGATTTGGACGTCTGCCTCTCTCGAGGGGTGCGTACAACTCCCTTTACTCTTGAATGCTCACTTCATTCTTTCGGCCTCTCGGCTAGCCCAGAATGAAAGCAAAGGCGGAGAGTATATATCGAAAATATACCTCCGACCCGTGATAAATCAAGAGTAATTCAAGGCCCTAACCTAAAAAGAAAAGATTAATTAAAACATCATAACATAATCGCTCTAACCTCGGATCATCAAGATCGAGTACAAGGAGGATTAGTTAATCATAATGGAGTGAAGGGGGGAAGATGAGTAGAAAAGCATAAGAAGAACACAAACTAAAAAAAAAACTTTTATTAATAAAAAGAGCAAGTTACACTATTGAAAATTAAAGTTACAAGTGCATGAAAATTAAACCCTATTCTAGCCCTACATTAAGCACTAAGCAAGAAGAAAATTACATTAAAAGCTAGCACAAACTATGATTAAACTAGGGTTAACCAAAAAGTACAAAGAGAGGGGGAGAGAGAGAGAGAGAGAAAGCATAAAAAAGGATCAAGAAACAAAGGGGCAGCACCTCCCCCACTCAACCAAAGCTTGCTGAAATGGGGGGGAGGGGGGCTCAATTTATAGATTTTTTCTCGGGTTGGTCACGCCCTCCGACACGCCCTAGGGGGGGCGTGTCAGGGGGCGTGACAGGTACGGATTTGACCTCGGGCTCTGGATTCTGGCGGGAGGGATGATTGCTTCGGTACGTCGGTGGTCACGCCCTAGGTCACGCCCGTGACAGGGGGGCGTGACAGGCATGTCATGTCCAAATCATTGGTCGGAAATCCGTCAGTCGCCGAAAAAGGAGGGTGTCACGCCCATGTCACGGGCGTGACATGGGGCGTGACAGTACTATTTGCGTGCTGAGACGGAACGACATTTAATGCGGCGGCAGGCTTTGCGGCAGAGGGCGACACGCCCATGTCACGCCCGGTGACACGCCCAGGGAGGGCGTGACAGGGGGGCGTGACAGCGGTTTTGGCCGTTATCTGTCCCTTCCAGCAGGTGTCCTCGGGATCGGGTGACACGCCCAAGGTCACGCCCAAGGAGGGCGTGACAGGGGGGCGTGACAGGCCATTTTGGCGATTTTTCTGAAAACCTGCAAAAAGACAGGAAAAAGTTAGTGGCAATAAAATTTACATAAAAAGGATAAAAATAAACTAATAATAGACATAATTTGTACAATATAAAATATAAAATACGATAATAGTTTAGGCTACAAAACGTATTATCAGTATTCCAAAAGAAAACAGAATACCTCAGCAAGCAAAAATCAAGGTAAAACTGCATGAAAGAGTCAACCAAAGGACAAAATAACAGAAAACATGCAGTAGAAAGAGTCACAACTGTCCAAAACAGGACAACGAGAAATGCACAACGTGCAAAGAAACAGCAACGACCCAGCCCAGGAACCACATCCTGCAGGGCCTACTAGGCTACCAAGAGCCAGAATGCTGCAAACTACCAAAGAAGAAACTTCTAACACCCTAAACTGCGGGAAGTGATAGTAGCAAAAACAACAACGAGGAACCGGATCGAAGGCAAACGCAGTCCCCCAATCCACCATGTCCAAGTCAAAAGCTCGAGGGTCAACACGTGAAAACACAAGGGACCTTCCACCCGACATGCCCAGCCCGTACCTGGAGCAAGAAATCCATGGGTGGCCTTGGCTATATCACACAACTCCACCCCCATAAAGAGCTACAACCACCACTACTATCCACGACCCACGATTCGGCCTTTAGGAAAAATAAAGAAAATGGCCGACAAGGAAAACCCAGTAACACAACTGGAAAATCCACTCGGAAACGAAATACAAGGTAAAGGAAGAGTGTTGAAATAAACCAACACGACTAGGCGTTGAGTGAAACGCACTCAGTGCCTACCTAAACTTTGGCGCTGAGTGAGCTAGCCTCACTTGCCGCCAAAATTATACCACTACCCACAAGCCCACTAAAGAATGCGGAGCTCGACGACAGTCGAACGACCAAGGCAGAAGATCCAGAACTCGAGTAGTTGCTTGCCACTTGAGTATCTAAACTCCCGCACTCGAAACCGTCTAAATTCGCCTGTCAAAAGAAAATATACAAAGCGCACGATCAGTGACGCACGATCAGTGGTCGTGCGCACTCATCGGCTGATGATCGTGCGAAACGAACCTGGAAAACCTGACAGAAAACCTAGCAACTGCGCACGATCAGTGTCGCACGATCAGTGGTCGTGCGCACTGATGTCAGCGCTCGTGCGATTGCCCGAGACAGAACTTTGGAAACTGAAGTTTATACGTGCACGAACAGAGGCACACGACCAGTGGTCGTGCGCCCTAAAGGTTGATGACCGTGCGCGGTCAACCTACACCATTTGGAATTTCCCGAACGACACCGGAACGTGCACACTACTCACGCCACTGCAGTAGCAGTAGACAACTATTACGTCGCACGCTACTACCATTCAAACTATGTCTAACCATTCGAATAATACCTTAACGAAGGAAATTGGCAACCACACCCCCCCCCCCTCCTAACACTCCCTCTCGGCTACACCCGAACCAGAGCAACCATAAGAGCAAGGGAAACAATGGCTTCACACCGACAATTTGGATTCCAAACACCACAACATAGGGGGGGTTTCAGTAGGAAGAACTAAGCCCTATAGTTAGCAAGAAAACGAGAACAACAAGGCCTCTAACCTGGGCTAACCGGGATTTCAATTTCAGCAAATAAATTCAAAGAAAACACTTGGCAAGGGCAAGAATACCACTTGCCTCAAATCTCAGCGAAGCTTTGGACTACTTTCCTCCTCTTCGCACGGATCAAAATGGCCGCAACACCTAGCACAAAGATTTGGCCATTAATGGCGGAAAACTTCCAAAACCGAAAATTCCAATCCTTCCAAAACTCCACGAAAATCGAATTTCTTACCGCAGGAATGAAGGTCTCGACGAGTGCAATCCGTATCCACTCTCGGAATCGAATTCCGTCCACAAACGCTCCGGGAATCGGCGTCCGAAGGGAAGGCTGGGCGGTTACTCGTTTCTCTCGTACAAGGCCGGTGGTTTTCTATCGTGAAGAAGATGATGGCTTTTCCTTCATTCTATATATATATATATAAATATATAATTATATTATTAATTACAAAATTACATAAAGCACCAAATCGACTCGAAAACCGATTCACCTCGGAATTCGACGAAATTCGCACCGTAGCTAAATATCCACGCTACGAACACAACGGCGAAGTCGAAATTAACTTTCGACGAACAGAACTCGAGTTACACCCAAACGAAGCCAAACACAAACATCCCCCCGAGAGGCCACACCGGTCACCAAAACGACTCGGTTTGCTAGGGAGATCTTGCCAACAGGCTACCAAACAGGGCACTCAGTTCTAAGGAGCTAAACCATACTCCATACATGGCACAAGCCACGGAAACGCGTCATCGTAACGCCAACCGAGAATAAAAATAATCGCTGAACAAAAAACGGGGCGTTACACTTCCCCTCCCTAGCCAGTGCTGAGCTAGGCGCCTTGGAGAAGGAAGAAAAAGCAAATCCACACTGTCTTCTTCTCTCTCTCTCTCTTGATTTTCCCCTTTCTCAAGGTACCTTATCGGTCTATTTATAGGCCACTGAGTTGGTCCTGCCAATAACCAAACTGAACCGACCTGAAATTACCAAAATACCATGTACTGGATCTGCTAACAGCCAAACTCCGTTTTTCTGAAGGGATATACACAGACCCCAAAGGCAAAAAGGTAAAAATACTTGGGGTAAAAGAGTAAAAATCGCCCCTTGGGGGTAGGAAAGTAAAAATGCCTCTTTCTCACATGGCGAGTGAGAGAATGCCTGGCGGGCAAAAAGAGCCTATCAATTTGCCTCGCGAGTCCCCAACTTCGTGAGTAGTCCGCCTCGTTACCAGTGGTAGTCATAAACCGTAAAAGACGTCTTGCTGTGAGAGGTTAGCGTACTCCGTAAGATCCTTCTCGCTTGCTCCTCTGTTCCCCTCTCGCCTATCATGTGTTTTCTTTTTGTAATATTGGTGAGGTGATCCTGCTCGCCTCTACAATCCTCTTGCCCCTAACTCGGCGCTCTTCTTTGAATTCTCTCCTGCAAGCCCGAGGTTGTACACACAGAGTACACAATAATTTTATAGTGGTTCCCTCAATCTAGGGTACATCTACTTTCCTCCTTCTTCCTAACTAGCAATGTGCTAGATAAGGTTATATATCCTCCTCTTCAACTCAGATCAAAAGATCTTACAGGCTCAGTTTTGTTAAGAAAACTACACTTAGACAAACAGGTCCTACCTCAAAGATTCACCCAATCTCCTACCTCAGGTCCCTCAAGAACCCTAGCTCAGCCTTTATAATACAGGCTTACACCTCAGTTATCCCACACAAATCACCTACCTCAGGTCCCTAAAATAATCCTACCTCAGCCTTTATAAATTAGGCTTACAACTCAGAGAATTAATCTCCTACCCACTAAGATCTAAAATAGATCTTACAAAATAAAGAGGTAAATAAGAAAAGTAATCTTCAGAAAACAACAATTTTATAATCTGACTTATCTGAGAGAATTTAGATTCTTCAATTCAACTGCACTAGATAGATTCTTGAAAAGCAAGCTAGCTAAAAATGATTCTTTCTTGGATCGGCAAGTTCTTGATGTTGATCGGCTTGATTTCTATGAAGAACTTGTAGAACAGATACACCTTAATCTTCTGATCAACTTGATCACAGGATCTTAAGATTTTCTTGAAGACCTTTGTCTTCCATATTCTCGGGATTATTGCCCTTTCATGACTTGGAAAAAAAAGAACGAGAGAATAGGATGATTTGTCTGATTTGATTTCTGATCGTTTCATTCTGTGTAGATAATCCCACTATTTATAGCCTTCTCGGGTTATTGGCTTCTGATTGATGACATCATCATTATGCCATCATACTCTAATTCTTCCTTCAAACAGTTTTAGATGAGATATCACGATATTGAAGCTGATGTGACATTTCTGACATGTCTAGAAACTTCTGTATTGACTCCACACATCTTCAGAAACAAAAGTGTCGAGATGTCCAAAGTGTCTCGACACTATATTACATATCTGTTCTTAAAAGGTGTCGAGACATCTTAGCAGTCTCAATACAATTTTACTTAGAAGAATTTTCGGTCAGAAGTTGAAGGTGTCGAGAAAGTTGACATGTCTCCACACAATTGTTGTCTTTGTCGACATCTTTAAATCTTCACTATGTCGAGACAGTTGAATTGTCTCGACACTACTGCCTGTCGGGTTTCAACACTTGATTTATTCTTAACTATATCGAGAAAGTTGAATTGTCGCAACACTTCAGTTTTCCGGCGTCGACACTTGTTTTACTCTTCACTGTGTCGAGATAGTTGAATTGTCTCGACACTACTGTCTTCTAGGTGTTGACACTTTAAGTCTGCACTTCAACTCTACATTGTATCGAGATATCTAACTTGTCTCGACACTGGTGGCTTAAAGTGTCGAGATATCTTACTTGTCTCGACACTGCTGACTTGATCTTCAAAGTGTTGAGATAACTGACTTAACTCGACACAGCTGTCTTGAATCTTCAAGGTGTCAGGATAACTTACTTGTCTCGACACTGCTCTTGCAAAGGTGTCGACATAATTGAGGTGTGTCAACAATTTTGTACTTAGTCATTTTTCTGTACTACAAGTTTCTACCTGATGACTGTACTGACTTCACTCAGCACTTTGTTGACTTCACTTGATGCTTTTGTAATTAGAAAATTTTCTTCACTTTTTAGTCAGCTTCTGTAAGTCCACCTATCAATATGACTTGAACCACATGCCCAATTAATATGAAATAGGCAACTTGCATACAAAAGCAGAAATCTACATAATATACATACTTGTGTATATCATTGAGTTGAAAGGGCTTTTTCAAATCAAGTACATTGTGTCCAATGTACCCAACATATACCACTTAAAGATATTCATCCCACTAAAGGACTTTTCGATCTACAATAAATAGTACAACATGCAATAAAGAAACAACATGAAAAGCAATTGAAGTTATTTCAGGTCAACATACCCAACTCATACTTGAAGGTGTTGAACTTTGCTTCATCTAGTGGCTAAGTGCAGATGTTAGCCACTTGCTTGTCTGTAGGGACAAACTTAAGGTTGATATCTTCACATTCAACATGCTCCCAAATGAAATAATATCTTATCTCAATATGCTTAGTCCTGCTGTGTGAGACCGGATTCCTACCAATTGAGATTTCACTAGTAGAATCTCAATATAAAGGACTTCTACATATTTAGAGGTTATAGTCCTGGAGCTGATGCTGGATCTACAATAACTGAGCACAATAGCTACCTGCTAAGATGTACTCTGACTCTATAGTTGAGATTACAACACTGGTTTTCTTCTTGCTGCTCCAAGACACTAGTCTTCCTCCCAAGAACTTACATGTGCCAGAAGTGTTCTTCCTATCCTCTTTACAGCTTGCAAAATCTATATCTGAATAGCCTGTTAGTTCAAACTACCCATTTTTAGGGTACCATATGATAAGATCTGGTGCGCCCTTAAGATACCTCAAAATCCTCTTTATAGCACTGTTATGAGATTCTTTAGGGATATCGTGATACCTAGCACAAACACATACAACATTCATGATGTCTAGCATACTTGTAGTAAGATGTAGAAGGGATCCAATTATCCCTTTATACAATGTTTCATCAACAGGTTTCCCTTCCTCATCTTTGCCTATAGGCATGCTTTACCCCATGGGAGTTTTAATGGTGGAGGCATTCTCCATACAAAACTTTTTTATTAACTCCCTAGTGAACTTAGACTAGATATGAACAATCCATCATCAGTCTGTATTTCTTGGAGACCCAAGAAAAACTTGAGCTCAACCATACTGCTCATCTCAAACTTCCCTTGCATAAGTTTGGCAAACTTCCTTCAAATGTTGTCATTAGTTGATCCAAAGATTATGTCATCTGCATAGATCTAGACAAGGAGTATCATGCCCTTAGATTCCCTTAGGAATATGGTCTTGTATATCTTCCCCCATGTTAATTTGTTCTCAATGAGGAAGCTAGACAATGTTTCATACCATGTTCTAGGGGCTTGCTTCAGCTCATATAAAGCTTTCCTAAGTCTATAAACAAAATCATGTGAGTTAGGAACAACAAAACCTAGAGGCGGCTAAACATAGACTTCTTTATTTAAGTCAGCAATCAAGATGGCTGACTACACATCCATCTGGTAGACTTTGAATCCTTTGTGTATAGCATATGGAAGAAATAGTCTGATGGCTTCCAATCTTTCTACAAGGGCAAAGGTTTGATAAAAATCAATGCCTTCTTCTTGTCTATACCCCTAAGCTACTAGCCTTGCTTTGTTCTTTATTATAATGCCATTTTCATCAAGTTTATTCCTGTAAATCCACTTAACTCAAATGACATTATGTCCTTGTGGTCTGGGAACTAGCTTCCAAACCTTACATCTCTTAAACTGATTCAGTTCTTCTTGCATATAAACAATCCAGAATTGATCTAAGTTTGCCTCTTCAAATCTTTTTGGCTCTACTTGTGACAGGAATCTTGAGTATAATGCTGTGTTGATACTTCTGCTCCTAATCACCAATCCTTGGCTGGAATCACCAATGATCTGGTGTCTTAGAATATCCCTTAGATGCTTGACTACTGGAGGCAATCTTGCTTCAGCATTAGCTATAGGGGCATCTTCTTGCTGATCTTAATCCACCTCACATGTGTCTTGCAGAACTTTTACTGGAATATCAATTCCATCAGCTTTATCTTGGACTATTGGAGAAGCTTCTTTGATAGTCAGCTGGTCCATCATCAGTTTTGTACCTGTAGTACTAAAAGAGGAGCTTGGCAGTGTCAAAACCCGGATTTTCGCCGCATTTAACGATATATCAGAGTAAGGGAAAATGTGCTTCTTGATGCAACGTTAGCAGGGGATAATTGCATAAGTTTAGGCAAAACTCCAACTTAACACTTTATGAAATATCTATAAGTTATTTAGAGAAAATCCAGTTATAGTTAAAGGGTTAGCCGTATCCCTCGATTTGGTGGCTCATCTAGTCCACGAGAAAAATATAGTTATACGCTGCGGAAAAATACTTTATTTACATGATTAGACATCCTACATGAGTATAAACATCCTAGAGGATAACTCATAGTATGCAAGACTCTAGATTTATAATAGTTAAGAAAGTATCTTTTACGATCGTTAAATATAGTGATTTGAATTTCAAATATGGCATGAATGAAGTAATAATTGTAATTTTTATATTATAAAATTCCTAACATGCAACATAGCATAAAACCTTCGTAGAGAGCAAGTAAAACAACAAAAAAGAGGTAAACTAGCAGCTAGCAAAGTATTTAATATTTTAGAGAAAACTACCAGTGGGAGTCAATAACCTGACACAAACCCACTGAAAGTATGCAAGTTTAAACAAAAAACAAAAACAACAAACTACCTCATGGAGGTGAGGAAAACCACTACAATAGCTGCAGTCCAAAAGCTTCGACCCAATACAGATGCTCCACCAGCTACAGCCCTGAACCTGAGTAATTTAAAAGAAGAACACCTCAACAAGAAAATACAAGTGGCAATGGAAATAAACAGGTGATAAATAGAAAAGGCAAGAAAGGGTTTACCCAACCCAACTATAAAAAAAAATGTTGGAACCACAGCTGATTAGCCCAATAAAAATAGGTAAAGTAAGTGCCTGCAATAAAGGAGTTAAAAAAGCATTAAACCAAGTGCGAAACAAAGCCATGCTTCGACAAAATCTGCAAGGATAAGCATGAAATAAAATAAATTTTCTAAGAAGCAAACTGAGCACAAAAAAGCTCAAAAACATGAGTCATTAACACTGGTAAAACAATTGGGACGGAGTTGGTGACAAAAATCTCCAAACCCAAACAACCAGACCCAAACGTCTCACAAAGGCACTGCAGAGGTGGCCACCTACGCCCAACACAACTTAACATGCCACAAAACAGAGACCAAACCAAACCACCAAGTGTAATGACTCACAAACCAGCATCTAGTTGGTGGTCCTTTATCCACTACCAACCTTCATAGCGGAAGAAACAACATGCCCAAACACCCCAAACCAAAACTCAAGCCTAAACCCAAAAAAATACTCAAATGAGCCCTAAAATCACTCTAGGGACCATACACGACGAATACTACACGAAACGGAAAAATATTCTAAGTCTTGGCAAAATTCGGTGAGTATACCCGACGAACCACAAGGATACTCGACGAATTTCCACAGCACTCAGAGAATAAGACCTCCAATACTTGACGAATTCTTACTATACTCGACGAATTGCGTAGCGATACTCAACAAAATGCTACTATACTCGACGAGTCGACCAACACTACTCGACACTTTCTTCCGATGCCCGATGAATCTGCCTTAACGACGACTTCGGCGATACTCGTCAAATCCTAAAGGATACTCGACGAATAGCACTTGGACTAAAAATCTACACTCGGAGAATCGTTACCCGACTAAACTGCCTTAACAAAATTTGGCAATACTTGCCGAATATGCCTAAGTCGATACTCGATGAACTCCATTAATACACGCAGAATTATCCTTAGACTAAATCTTTCCATACCCGGCAAATTTCACTTAACAATTTACTACAAATTCTCACCCGCCTAACCTACTATATTTGACTAATTATTTTACGGTACTCGGTAAAGTTATAACCCTTACCCGCTGAATTTTACTTAAACCCCTAAACCTATTCTACATTTTTTGGCCGAACATTTGCCCAACTCTAGGATTTATTTTATAGCCTACTTACACTAATCCTACTCTCTAAGGGAGGATGAAAGGAAGGAAGAAGAACAAACAAGAAATGGACATGCAAGGGGGGAAAAGAGCCACTTGTTTTTAAACCCCGGAAAAACACATCCCACTCGCACAGTGGCAAGGATTGGCCGCCAAAAGATCCTAGCAACGTTTCCTGAATCTTTTGGGGGGAAAAAGAGGTCAAAATCACTAACCATAACGGCAAAAAATCGAGGAATCGGGAAAAGCTTACCACGATTGGGTGGATCTCGGCGAGAGCTTTCCAAATCTCTAATCTATCGAGGAATCTGAACACCAAATTGCTGGAAATCACCAGCCAAAAGCACGTGGGATGCCGCTCCACTTCCACTCGTGAAAACAATCGCCGCTAAGGTTGGGAAGATGATGAACAAGGTTTTTTTTACGCGACCTAATATTCGACTATTATTGGGTCCATTGATCCCAATGTCCAGGATTTGAAGAAGGCCTGGAAAAATGAAAGTATCTAGAATCTTCCTAAATCACCTAGAGGGGGTGAATAGGTGTTGTTTGTGTCTTTTGCGGGATAAAAATATCTAAAAACTCAAGCACACAAAAACAGAGATTTATAGTGGTTCCCTGTATTGGGTACGTCCACTGTCCCGCCTAGCCTATCTACCACAAAGGGTAAGATTCGGCTAATTCACCTTTCTCAGATTATAAGAATCTTAAATCTCCGAGCAACGCTCCTACACCTCAGAGAACAACCTCTCCTACACCTCAATCCATAACTAGATCTACAAACTCGATCCACAAACCGGATCTATAAACTCGATCCACCAATGAATCTACACTCGGAAGAATAAACTTCCTACAATCTCGGAGACAAAGCTCCTACAAGTGTTAAATTAAATTTTACAAGTACAATAAAAAACTTTATACTTCCAGATCTAAAAACTTCAAGGTTCTTCCTTTTTGAAACATGAAAAACAAGATGAAGAAGGTTGAGGAAGAAAATCAAGAAGGCTGATCTGAAAACTAAAATCCGACCTGATCAAATAGATGTTGAAGAATCTTAAATCTTGGATCTGTCGAATCGTTTTTCTTTTTAAATCGCTGGATCAAAAGATTAGCGGCAGAGAATAACGACGATGGCAACGTGCGGCTTCTCCCGAATTTAGAAAGAGCGATTCTGAATACTGAATAATTCTTCTTATAATTAAGGTTAAAGAATCTGATTGAAAAGAATATATATATAGAGAATCTTCAATGGTCATGAGTCATTATGGAAAGATCCACTAATGGATCAATCATCATTAACTTAGAATAATATAAAATCCCGTCAGAATATATAAATGAAAAATCTGCAAGTCCAATTCTCGAGAAGAAGTAGATTTCTTGAGAAATGAAAGGCTATCTCGAGAAATGACTTGGCTTTCGAGAAAAGACTTCAAGAAATTTATGTGAAGAAAATTTCTGATTTCTCGAGAATAATATTATTTCTCGAGAAAGTGACTTAGCGCATTTTTAGAGCTGGAGCCAGATTTCTCGAGAAGAAAATGATTTCTCGAGAAATGAATTGCTTTCTCGAGAAATAATATCGCTTCTGGAGAAATTGCCTTAGCGCAAAATTCTGTGAATTGAAGATTTGATTTATCGGGAAAGAATCGATTTCTCGAGAAAAATATTTAGCTTCTCGAGAAATCATTTCGACTTCTTGAGAACTGATTTGCATTTCTCAAGAACTATCTTGGCTACTCGAGAAATATTCATGGCATTTCTCGAGAAAAGGACTTAGAGTATTTTCAGACAATTTCTCGAGAAGTCTTATGGTTTCTCGAGAACAGATATGCTTTCTCGAGAAATAGACTTAGACTTCTCGAGAAATAGTCTTCACTTTCTCGAGAAATGGACATAGGAATTTTTTGGAAAAAATTTCTTTTCTTCTTTATTGGAAACAAACAAACATTCCCTTCTTCCATTTCTTTAGTACTTGAAAATGAAGTGCATCCCAATAGAGAAGTTACACATGAGTCAACACCATGGATCACACAATGAGGGATTACATTATATAGTCCTGTGTTTAGTGACTCATTATAAACTGACATTGGTCTACACTTAGCAATATTGACTTGCAAGCACTCAGCTAAAATATAACATCAAATACAAACTTAATTCATCTTGGTTCAATGGTGACTTCACACAAATCTGGGTTATTGTAGATACAATACCCAACAATCTCCCCCTAATTGAAGAAGTCAGAACCCTCAACACTAAGGTGAATTATATCAAGATAATTAAAGAATTAACAAACAAGTAAAACAAATTATGTAATGACAGAAGAGAATAAATAGGATCATCAAAATTCAAAATTTCATATATGTATAGAATTTGTCCATTGATACATCCAGATCCACAAGATTCTATACTATAGTTGATAGAGGAAATCGTATTCTCCAATCTATACTCGATTAAGGCAAGTGTACCAATCGAAATATAGCATAGGATATGAAAAATATCAAGGTCGTATAAAAATTCGCGGCAGGCAAGTACTATTACTCACAACGATTCTATTTTCCTACCGAACGATTAATGAGTTTTGAAAATTAAAATAAACTAAAGTTAAAGAGAAATAAACTATTACGAGAAAAGAGTGCTCGATCGACGATTCACATTGAAATAAAATAACGAAATAAATTAGTTTAGCATTTGTACTTCTATTAAGACCGTGACGGATCCGATATTAGGAAGTAATCTGGCTAGAGCATTAAATACCCTAACTTATAGACTTTTTGACCGAAATCTCTTTACAAGTCAAAATGGCCTAAAGTCGCATTATCGAAGTGACCCGCACTATTGGATTTGACTCCAATTCGGAGGATTTACGTCATCCTATCTCTAGGGGTGCATTCAACTCCTTCCTTCCTTGAGTGATCTTTAAATCAATGAGCCTCTCGACTTCTATGAATTGAGATCAAATGCCTACTACCGTATACCGGAATACGGAGTCGACACAAAATAAATCAAGGAAGGATCAAAAATAGAAAGAAACAAATGCAAACATAAAAATAAAGATATGTTATTTAATTGCAAAGATCATCGCGATCGGGCACAAAATAAAGTTAGCTACGCATGGTAGAGGAGGAGATGAGAATAAGAGAAAAGGAAAATGACATTTGCATTGTTTAATAAAAGAGGTACAAAATAAGATCAAAACAAAATTATACTACTAAAGGAAAGAGATTACCATAAAAACTACAACATGAAAATAAGAAAATAACCTAACTTGCTCTCTACAAGATCTCTTAAAAACTAAACTATCTTTTAGACTAAAACTTGCAACTAAAACTACTTAACAAAAACAAAGGGGGAGGGGTTCCTTTTATAGGAGAGGGAGAACAATCTAGATGGAAATGAAGAGGGGGAAACCAAGGGGGTGGCCGGCCATGTGGATGGAAGGAGGTTCATGCATGGCTTTAATGAGGGGAGAGAGAATGGCTACATGCATGTATGATAATAAAGGGAATGACAAATAAAAATGTAAAGTGGATAGGGGGAGTGAATATGGAATAAAGAAGAGATAAAGAGAGGGGGGTTCGGCCATTTCAAGGGGATGAATAATGCATGCATGCAATAATGAGGAGAGAGGATGAAATAATGAAGAGAGAAAGAGAAGAAAAGTGGCAAGGTGCATGCATGAGAGTGGCCGGCCACATGTGGGCTTTGATGTAGGGGCTCGGGTAGCATGTGGGCTGCTCTTGGACTGCTTTGTAGGCTCGGGTTACACTTGATGATGAAGTGGGCTGCTCCAAGTTGGGGTTGAATGAGGCTCGGCTTGAGGGGCTGCACCATGTGGAAGTTCGGGTTGTATGAGTTGGGTATGATGGGTGGCCGGGCTGCATGTAGTGGAGGAGGGCTCGGCTTGGGCTTGATGGTTGCTCCAAGTTGGGCTTGAACCTACAAATGACAAGACAAAACATTAGATAATGATTATATATAACACAAATGAAAATACATAAAACAAAAGACATAATATAAATAAAACATAAAACATATAAATAACATAATATATAATATAATAAAACATAACATAACATAACATTATATAATAATTAAAATAAAACACAAGTTAAACATATAACATAAAATTAAACATAGAACATTAAATTAAACATAACATATAAACTATAACAAAGATAATAATAAAACTAAACATAAAATATAAAATAACAACAAAACATAACATAAAATTTTATATTATAAAGAATATCATAACAAGCATACAAAAACACATAATTATAACAAAACTTATGACTTTTGACTACTCAATTACCCAAAAAAGGATGACTAAAACTAGTCATCAAACTCCCCCATGCTTAGGCTTTTGCTATTCCAGAGCGAAAGGAAGAGAAATATTTATAAGACATTATATAATTTATAAATAAACTAAAAATTTATTAACACAAAAATCTAGCCAAAAATAAAATTTAGGGATTTAAGAATCAAGTCCTAAATTATGAAATTAAAGTGACAAGAGAGAAGAATTTAGCCAAAAATTCTCTAATAAATTAACTAGCATTCAAAATGGAGTAAAGTGCAAACAAAGTTAGATTGGGATTATAAAAACCATGACTTAAAAGAAACTTAAGGAAGAAGACAACCTACTACTTATGCTCTCCACATATTTTAATTTAAAGACTAAGAAAATGATATTGGCTAAGGGGGTTTTAGGGAGGAAATTAACATGAAGAGGTCTTTGATTGGAGGTGATCATCATTTTTTTTTCACACACCCCACATAATTTTGTTTTTTTTGAATAATATATATGTAATACCAGAAAATGATAGACTAACATCCTATCACTTCCCACAACATATATGAACTTTTAAATTCCTCTCTTCAATTTTTTTTTTGGGTTGCATATGTTTACCAAGGAATAATGAATTTTATCCTCTTATTCCCATGACATATGATCTAACAATAAAAGAAAAAATGATGGGGTTAAACAAAATTTTAGAAAATTAACTAAAACACTAGAGAGCAACTACTAGTAAATTGAGATTTCCTAAGAATCTAAAAGCATGAAGTAAGAATAATTAAAATCCAAAATTGTTTAGCAAAATTACTTCAAAGTTGAAACTTTTTAAAATAAAAGAGAAAAGGTGCTAAATAAATTACTCTAAGCAAATTAAACCATAAGATGATTCTCAAAACAAAATCACTAAAAGTTAAATTTAACTAAATATGATGAAATAAAGATTAGCAAATAAAAAATGCTTATAAACTAACTCAAACTAAATTTCTGAAAATAACAAAAATCTAAGCATGAGGTTTATTATATTTTTTTTGATTTTTTTGACATTTTTCATTTTTTTTGGGTTTTGAAATATGATCTTTTTTTGGAATTTTTGATATTTCTAATTTTTTGGGGTTTTTGATAAGGCTAAATAGAAGTAGTACTAAAAAGAACTTAATAAAACTATACTAAACATTTTTGTTTTTTGAAAAGAAAGAAAACAACAAAACCCTCCCCCATGCTTAAACCTTTCATTGCCCTCAATGAAAAATAAAAATAAGAAAGAAAAAGGAAGAAGAAAGGGGAGGGGGATACAATAAAGTAAGGAAAAAAAAACGACTTCCCCGGAGTCGTAAGGCCGAATGCAGATGTCGCTCCCCCATGCTTGAGCTGGACACTGGCTCAGGCCTAAGGAAGAGAGGAAAGGATGGAGCCAAACGAACCGCCGGGGGTTTTATTCCTGCAAAATAAAACAAAAAGACAAAAGAAAAAAAAAGATAAGCAAGTGGTGCCTCCCAAGAGCGCTCTTTGGTTAACGTCGTCTGAGCCCGACGTTATTTTTTAGCTAAATGGAAAATAAAAGCTGAAATGAAGAGGTAACTCCCTAAGTATGCGCTTAGGAGAGTAAAGTAAAAAAAGTAGAAATGAAGAATCGCACCGACATGCGGTGGAATCTTCAAGAGAATGACGCACAAAAATGAACGGACGGAGTTATAGAAGAACTCCGCCTTATGTAACATTGGAAAGAACGGGTCGTCAAAAGAAGAAGAAAGAAAAGAAGAAGAAATAGAAAGAGGAATAAAAGAAGTAGAAAAAGAATTTTCATCAAGGGAAATTTCACAAGGAGAAGGAGAGTCTTGTGAAATTTCGGGAGAAGAAGGGGAAGAAAGAACTAAAGGAGCGTTATCTAAAATAAAAGAAGAAGAAAAAGAAGATTCGCTAAAAAGAGAAAAATTAGGAACAGTTGAATTTGAAAGCGTAATGGAATCACCAACGTCTTCAGATGGAGAAATAAGAGACGTCTCGTCATCCTCAACGGGTAAGAAGCACACCGGAATATCCATAGAGGCGTCTTCCAAAGGAGGAAGGAAACAATCCGGGATATCCGAATAGTTATCCTCCTCGAGAGGAAAAAGACAAGCCGGGATATCCGGTGACTCATTACATGAAGAAATTTGAGGAGATGGAGAAGAAGACGAATAAAAAGAAGCGGCCTCACGAGAAAAAGAATCCATAATGGTTTTGAGATGCGAATTAATATTATCAAGAGAAGTTTGCAACTCAAAAAACTCATTATCGATAGAATTAAAATTAAAATTTGGAGGCGTGGCGCTTTGCGGGGCAAAATCATAAGAAAAATACGGGTTTCCTGCCTCCCAAGTGGGATAAAAATTGGGGTAAGGGTCAAATTGGCCATTTTGACCTTCCCCAGAAAAATTAAAATCAAAAGAGGGAGGGGTTCCCGAAAGACATTCAGCATAAAAATGGTCGGGCGACCCGCAAAAAGCGCAAAAATACGATGATTCCATAAAAAAACTTAACAGTTACCAAAAAGAAAACGAAAAGTAAATAATTTTTTTTGATTTTTTTTTTAGATATATATATTTTTTTTGAAAATAGATTTTTTTAGTGGATTGACTCTCGAACTTCCCAAGGGCTACCCGGTGAAGGGTTCGCAAGGTACTAAGTAAAATGGTGGCGCTTAAAGCCCCTTACCCTTTTCGAGAGACTTTAGGTTGGGTAGAAATTAGATGATGTGGGTGGATAATATAATAATAATAATAATTTTTTTTTGTTTTTTTAGTAGAAGTAATAAATTCGAGGCTTTCGTAATATTGCCAAAAAAAAATCCACGGCAACGGCGCCAAAAACTTGATAGAGGAAATTGTATTCTCCAATCTATACTCGATTAAGGCAAGTGTACCTATCGAAATATAGCATAGGATATGAAAAATATCAAGGTCGTATAAAAACTCGGGGCAGGCAAGTACTATTACTCACAACGATTCTATTATCCTACCGAACGATTAATGAGTTTTGAAAATTAAAATAAACTAAACTTAAAGAGAAATAAACTATTACGAGAAAAGAGTGTTCGATCAACGATTCACTTTTAAATAAAATAATGAAATAAATTAGTTTAGCATTTGTACTTCTATTAAGACCATGACGGATCCGATATTAGGAAGTAATCTCGCTAGAGCATTAAATCCCCTAACTTATAGACGTTTTAGCCGAAATCTCTTTACAAGTCAAAATGGCCTAAAGTCGCATTATCAAAGTGACCCACACTCTTGGATTTGACTCCAATCCGGAGGATTTACGTCATCCTATCTCTAGGGGTGCATTCAACTCCTTCCTTGAGTGATCTTTCAAATCAATGAGTCTCTCGACTTCTATGAATTGAGATCAAATGCCTACTACCGTATACCGGAATACGGAGTCGACACAAAATAAATCAAGGAAGGATCAAAAATAGAAAGAAACAAATGCAAACATAAAAATAAAGATATGTTATTTCATTGCAAAGATCATCGTGATCGGGCACAAAATAAAGTTAGCTACGCATGGTAGAGGAGGAGATGAGAATAAGAGAAAAGGAAAATGACATTTGCATTGTTTAATAAAAGAGGTACAAAATAAGATCAAAACAAAATTATACTACTAAAGGAAAGAGATTACCATAAAAACTACAACATGAAAAATAAGAAAATAACCTAACTTGCTCTCTACAAGATCACTTAAAAACTAAACTATCTTTTAGACTAAAACTTGCAACTAAAACTACTTAACATAAATAAAGGGGGAGGGGTTCCTTTTATAGGAGAGGGAGAACAATCTAGATGGAAATGAAGAGGGGGAAACCAAGGGGGTGGCCGGCCATGTGGATGGAAGGAGGTTCATGCATGGCTTTAATGAGGGGAGAGAGAATGGCTACATGCATGTATGATAATAAAGGGAATGACAAATAAAAATGTAAAGTTGATAGGGGGAGTGAATATGGAATAAAGAAGAGATAAAGAGAGGGGGGTTCAGCCATTTCAAGGGGATGAATAATGCATGCATGCAATAATGAGGAGAGAGGATGAAATAATGAAGAGAGAAAGAGAAGACAGGTGGCAAGGTGCATGCATGAGAGTGGCCGGCCACATGTGGGCTTTGATGTAGGGGCTCGGGTAGCATGTGGGCTGCTCTTGGACTGCTTTGTAGGCTCGGGTTACACTTGATGATGAAGTGGGCTGCTCCAAGTTTGGGTTGAATGAGGCTCGGCTTGAGGGGCTGCACCATGTGGAAGCTCGGGTTGTATGAGTTGGGCATGATAGGTGGTCGAGCTGCATGTAGTGGAGGAGGGCTCGGCTTGGGCTTGATGGCTGCTCCAAGTTGGGCTTGAACCTACAAATGACAAGACAAAACATTAGATAATGATTATATATAACACAAATGAAAATACATAAAACAAAAGACATAATATAAATAAAACATAAAACATATAAATAACATAATACATAATATAATAAAACATAACATAACATAACATTATATAATTATTAAAATAAAACACAAGTTAAACATATAACATAAAATTAAACATAGAACATTAAATTAAACATAACATATAAACTATAACAAAGATAATGATAAAACTAAACATAAAATATAAAATATCAACAAAACATAACATAAAATTTTATATTATAAAGAATATCATAACAAGCATACAAAAACACATAATTATAACAAAACTTAGGACTTTTGACTACTCAATTACCCAAAAAAAGGATGACTAAAACTAGTCATCAATAGTTAATCTCAACTAATTTTTATTTGTTGCTAATGTTATCTACTCTTCTTTTCTTGCTTTTTTTTATTGCTGAGAGGTTTGGGGTAGTACATGGAAGGTGGAGGAGGAGCAGTAGGATTATTTCCTCCATATTCTTTATCATAGATCCTCCTATTAGTCAAAGATTTCTCATATAATTTCTATTCTTTATGACTATAGTGATCATCTATATTTTCATTGAAATCCACTACCATCTTCAAGGTATCCAGAATGAGAAATTTTGAAGTTGGACTCCACACTTCAGCAAATTATTTTTCTTTTCTTTTGGCAGGACCTTAGCTGGGAATAGATTTGCTAGCTGAAGCACCCTCACCATATTTCCTTTTCTTTTGTGCTTGTACTTCAGGAAAAGGTTCTTAAGGGAACTCTGGTTGCTCAGCATCCCAGACGAGAATAACTTTCATGAGGAAGTTCAAAATGTTCAGTACTCGGAGAGAAAGTAGGCTTGAATACATTGGGATCAAGATGTCGAGATGGAGCTTCATTATGATCAATCTGAAAATCTTGGAAGATTTTGTTATACACCCATATAGCAGTCTCAAATGTATATAAGTTTATACCTTTAATCTTGCTTTTCACACTTGTACTAATCTCTTTTAACTGATCACCCCACTTACTTTGCATCTCTAGCACCTTCTTTTCTAAAACCTCTTTAACTTTATCCTCCCCCTTTCTGACTTCTATAAAGAGGGTATCTATAGCAATTTCCTTGAATTTACCAACTTCCTCACAAGTTTTGAAGTTTTGTTCTTCAGTATTCTTTAGCAATAAAATCTGATTGTTTGCCACTGTAACAGATTGGTCCATGACCTGAACAACACTAATGATAGTGTGTTATGTAGCCTTTCCACCAATGTTCTATAATCATTTAAATTAATCTATATTATGTTGAATTTCAGCAAACCCTCTGCTTATCTCCCTCTATAGAGCAGATACTTTATCAGTAACTTATTTGAGAGACTTATCAAAGTACTCTCTTTTCTTTATAAGCATATATTCTATTTTACTCAAAAGGGTATCATCAGGAATAATATCAGTTGGAGGAGATGGAGGAGGTAGAGTTGGGGGTGTCCATACTAAGATTTCTTCAATAACAACTGTACTTATCCATCTTTGGGTAGAAGTCATAATATCTTATTCCTCTCCAAGAATAGTAGGTATAGATAAATCTAAACTTCTGAATGGAGGTTCTGTAGGTTCTGGAATGACTTCTTCCTCAGAGAGCAAATCAACATTCTCCCCCTCAATATGTTCCTGGGGCAGAGAATTCTCTGGAGTTTCTGTAGAGAGTCTTCATGAATCTCTTCAAGAATCTGTTCAGGAGACTTTTTAGTAGTCTCTTCAGGAGAGATGAATAGACGATCATCTAAAGTTAGACTTTCAATCATCCTGTTAATGTCATCTATAGTAGAATTCAGTAGAGTATCTTGATCAGAGGAGGAATCAACATGCATACCTGAGCCACCTCCATGCATGGAGGTGCTCTGCTCATCATTAGACTTAGCTACACTGTGTTTTTCTACAATCTCAACATTATCAACAACATTCTCAAGAATCTGGTTTGTAAGAGCATCTGTCTGAACCTCTTTCTCTTATACATCAGCTTGTTATACCTCTTTATGTACTGAAGGAGCAGGTTCCCCCTCGGCAGCTATACCAGATATGCCAACTGCATCATCAAGAGGAGGAGATAGGGTCTTATCCTCATTATCTATTATAATTCTTGGAGCTGGAGGAGCCTGGCCTAGACTTGGGATTCTGATCTCCCATCTCAGGATTCATCCACTAGGCCTGGATCGACAATCTTGACTGATCTTGGAATGTATTATTTGATTGGTTCATCAAAGCTAAGATCTTTGAACCGGGTACATACATCTGCACCAATAACACTAGACGAGCTGCTATGAAGCATACTAGTCACATTTATAGACTCTTCTACCACCAGTGTTTTCTTATTGATAATCCTATATGCATTACTGTGGCTACTATATTCTACAAAAATACCTTCGAAACACTTTTCACTAAACTTTGTTCGGTAATACTTCCCATTATTTAGAATGAAGCATTTACTTCCAAAGATTCTAAAGTAGGACACAGTCGGTTTTCTTCCCTTCAATAGATTATAGGGCGTATTACGATAGTTTTTATTGACGAGTGCTCTTTTTTGCACTTGACAAGCCGTGTTGACTACTTCAGCCCAGAAGTACTCCGGATGTGAAGAGTGTTTCAACATGGTTTTATATGCTTCAATCAGGGTTCTATTCCTTCTCTCAACAACTCCATTTTACTGTGGAGAGCGCGGGGAGGAAACCTCATGAAAGATACCTTTGCTTTCACAAAACTTTGTCATAGTACAAGACTCAAACTCTGTTCCATTGTCACTTCTGATTTTTACCACTGAGCAGTCCAATTCATTCTGAATTTACCGGACAAAGTAACTGAAAGAATCGAAGGTGTCTAACTTGTATTTTAGAAAGAACACACAAGTGAAATATGAGAAGTCATCAACAATCACTGACGTAAAGATCTTACCTCCTAAGCAGTGAATAGGCATAGGACCGAATAAGTCCATATGAAGCAAGTATAAGCTTCGTGAAGAATCCTTTTTAGTAATATGCTTGAAGGTAGACCGTGTCTGCTTACCCATTTGATAGGAGTGACATGGACTCTATTTAAGGCACTTAATATTGGGGGCATCGCACACTAAGTTATGAGAAATTAACATGTTTAAGGTTTTGTAATAATATGTGTTAATCTCTTGTGTCATTGGTCACAAAGAGACGCACTATATTTTCACAATAAAACAACTGGGTATAATTGTCTAAGGAAAGGAAATTTAAACAGAAAATATTTTTGCTCTGAGTTCCTATTAAGAACGTCTGCAAATTTGCAGACGACATTATCACACACTTATCCTTGCAAAACAAAACGATGTAGCCTTTGTCACATAGTTGACTTATGCTTATGAGATTATGATGTAATTTTTTAACATAAGCCACGTCTGTGAAAGAGACTATATCATTGGAAATCATTCCATAACCTTTTGTTGTTCCTCTGTCTGAACCTCCAAAGATGAGTTTTCATCCGTCGTTGACTGGGGTATAATCACGCAAAAGGCTTCTTATCCCTGGTCATCTGCCGAGAGCATCCACTGTCCAAATACTAGATTGGTGTTTTATTGGCCTGTGGACATTCCTGCAAAAATAGATCATTTTACCTTAGGAACCAAAATGTATTTGGGTCCTTTTTGTAACATCCCTCAAATAACTAGACCCCTATGAGTAGTTTTGTCATGACTAGGTCATGAAAAAACCCTAGGAAACCCAAGAAGGCAAAGTGAACCTGGGAATGTAGGTAAGACCACTGTGGTATGCAAATAGTAAATTTCTGAACCCTAGTTTAAGGTGACTATGGGGCTTCACCAAGACTTAAAGATCCCACCATGGTCTCACCAACCCATTGTAAGGTCCATTAAGGCCCTAGGGGTCCATTTGGAGTCGACCCAGGATGGCCAAGTTGACCTATAACACTTCTAGGCCTAAATTGGGCAAGGTGCCTTTACTAAGGGTAGTGTGCCCTAGTAAAGCCCAAACAACCCTACCAAGGCCTTCCTATACCTAAAGTGGGGTCAATGGGTCACTAAGGACCCTTGGAGGGCAGTCAAAGTTGTTAAGTTGAAAAAAGTCAACTCTAAACCTAAATGGGTCAACCTGACCAACATAGGGTCTACTGACATTTCCTTAGCCAAGTGGACCCCACATATACCTTCCTAACCCTAGTGAGAGGCCAATGGGTAACCAAGGACCCATTAGGGTCAACAAAAAAGGCTAGGTTGACTCATGTTAACTCTAACCCTAAATGGGTCAACCTGATCTACATATGGTCATCTGACATTCCCTTAGCTAAGTGGACCCAACACATAGCTTCCTAACCCTAGTGAGAGGCCAAGGGGTCACCAACGACCCATTGGGGTCAACCAAAAAGGCTAGGTTGACCCAAGTCAACTCTAACCCTAAAAGTGGTCAAAGTGCCCTGATTAAGGGTCAAGTGACCTCCAAGGGCCAAGTCAACCCCACGTAGACCTTAGGGGAGGCTAATGGGTCACAAAGGACCCATTAAGGGCAACCTCAAATACCAAATTGACCAAGGTCAACCCTAGTCACGGTTTAGGTCAAGCTAGCAAAAATGGGCTAACTCAAGCTCAAGCCCAATTCACTTGGGCCAACCTTGTATTGGTAGATGAAATGAACATGTGGGCTGCCATTAGGTTAGGTAGAAGTCAAATTTCAAGCTTGGTGAGTAGGAGAGAGAAAATGCTTCAAAGGTAAGAGAGATAAAGAGAAGAGAGTAAAGGGGGAAGACTTTGGGGCTCATCCTCCCCCTTCCCAACCCCCCCTCATTCAATTCACTAGGACAAGAAGTGCAATCCCATTTCAACCAGCTGGTCTTTGACTAATTTGAGCCATGCTTCATCCCCCACACACCATGGCTGAATTTTTTTACTAAGAGGGGCCATTAATGGCAATGCTAACTATAGCCACCTAACAGCCCAACTCTCTTTCTTAAAAGCTTCACTGGACTCCAGGGATTCAATTCCACACATTACCTGAAGGAGCCAAAAAAGTTCGATGTGCTGTTATAGAAATCCGACCACCACCACCACCACCATGACGATCCGGCGATCGGCAAGGCTACATCAACCCACACAGGTCCTCCTCCACTCCTTCTTCTATGGGTAGTTCATAGGAATCCTTAGGGCCAAGGTTCGGGCTCAATATAGGCCGATCCAAGTTGAAAAATTCCTTATTTTTCCGTGATTTTCACCTTGCCGGGTTCGCCGAAATAAGGACCTCCGGCAGCTGTGCTGCCGCCTGGCAACAGCCACCATTTCAACGGAGGTGGTGGTGGTGGTGGCCGGCCGGGGAGGTGGCAGGATGGCCGGTGGCAGCGGCTGAAAGAATCTCTAGGCGGGTTGTATCGGGACCATCGGCTGGAGGTGGTAAACAACCGGATGTCGTCCAAAGATGTCCCAAGATTCGTGCTGAAATGAAATTAAACTATAGGCTTGATGTATTCTTATTTCATTTCTGTCACATATAATGTATTTAATGTATTTAATTTTTAAAAATACATAGAGGCTAATTCAGAGGAAATAGTAAACACATGGAGTCTATACCTAGGTCTAGGCACAAATTAAAATGGATTCCCACCCTTCATCTCTAGTCCAAATGAATTGAAATTTGGACAGAGGGTCATCCTAGTATATAAGTTAGTCCTGCCCAAACATGAGAATTTTTGTGGACAATTTTTCTATAGTTTTAGAAATTTTTTAATTTCTCTTGGGTAAATTAATTTAGGGACCAAATGACCTCCAAACTCACCCAAATTTAGGTGAGTGGTGCTTTGTGGTAATTATATCACTCTGGTTATAATTTCATCACATTTTGAGGTGGTTTGAACTGAAATCATGCAAACTCTAGCCTTGCTTTAAAAAGGGCATTTTGGTCAAAAAGAGCACTTTGGGTTTTTGAGTGGCCAAATCACCTCAATAGAGGTTGCAATTGGGGATGCTGGCTTGCCATGGCTTTTAACACCTCCCCATAGAAGATGGGGTAGATTGGAATAAATTTGCCCTATGATCTAAGACCAAACCCTAAGGAAGAACTTTTGTGCCTTGTGAAGGACATGGGGCCAAAAGACCTTTAATGAACTTGAAATTTTGTAGGAAGGGTTCTAGGATAGCTAAAGCCCTCTGGTAAAAATATTAGGGGATTTGGGAAAGTGTAGGCCCCATAAATCCCTAACCCTAGTTTAGGGCACAAACAGTGTAGTGCTAGAATAGGTTAGTAAAACTCCTTGAACAAAAATAAATATTGGTTAGTGTAGTCATGAGGATAGATTGAACCTCTGGTAATTTAATTGGGAATTTTGGATCAATATTCTTAGCACTTCCTTTGTAGCTCATGGCATTTCCCTAATTAGTCATTTGGTCATTATGATCCCACTGCCCATTGGAAGGTCATGAAAATTTGGAAGAGGGAGTTTTAGATCCTCTTGATCATGTATGAATTTTATTAAAATTTTTGAATACATTTTTGCAGTATTTACTTCACAAGCTCATTAACTTGGAATTTTTTTTAATAATTTTCTTAGAGCTCATTTATTACTAATAAATTATGAAACTTGACCTAGAGCACTTATATGTCCTTACAATTATCCTTGAATTTTCTCTGAATTTTTGGAAGTATTATTGTTGTACTTATCTCTTAAAATAATTTATTGTTGGATATATTTAAAATTAAAAATAGGGGCTTAAACCATGTTGAAAATTTGGGAGACTTTGGATTTTAAGTTAAATATTTATATTGTATTTAACATAAATTTGGTGGAATATTATCTTGTCTGAAATTTGCACTTCATGTTCAAACATGGGGGTTTTTGGCTACTAGAATAATTAAATAAATTATCAGATAAATAGGAAAATTGTGAATTTCTGGATTTCGGCCACAAAGGTCATAATAGCCCTCCAATAATTATTATAGGTGTATTGTGTGATTATTTGATGTACCTCCCAGTTTACATGCCATATAGCTTAAGTGGCCTGCATATAGTAAAAATGACTGAAATTATGTTGGAGTATAAATTTGGGTACATGAGTTGTGTTGGAACACCCTATTACTAATTTGGGTAAGGATCACTATGCTTGTCTTAGGAATCCCAGTTGACCTAGTTGTATAGTTGAGAAGGTCAACATTAGAATGAGTCTAGGGCTTAGAACTTAGGTTTGGAGCTGCCCCCAGGACCATTCCAAGATCAAGGTTGAAGAGCTAAGTCTAAGGCAATTTTCGTCGAGCTCAGGTCGACGAATCGTCGAACTCCGTTCGACGCTCTCTGAGCTCAACTTCAATAAATCGTCGAACTCCGGTCGACGATCTTCGAGCTCAGATCGACTATCTGCTTTTGGCTAGCTTCTGCTTAGTCGTCAAACTCCCCTCGACTATCTTCTAGCTCAGTTCGACGATCCCTCCTTCAAGTTATTTCTCAGGTCGGTGAGCTCGGTTCGACGATCTTCGAGCTCAGATCGACGTTTTCTGTCTGCTTGTCTCATTTCATCTCTGAGCTCAGTTCGACGATCGTAGAGCTCAGATCGACGTTTGTTTTAGAGATCGACGCTTTCAGGAATTCAAATGCTGCTGTTCTTTGGAATGTTTTTGAATATTATCAGCATTTATGTCAGAAGATCTCCCAATCGTTTGTCTTTATTCTGGAGCAAGTTTCAAGGAATTATTCAGAGAATGTTTGCTGGACTTTCCTCTAGAAGACAAGACTCTTTTTGGAAGACATTTATGACTCCCAACGGCTAACTTGGACAAGAAATCTTCAGAAAATTTCAATTCCTCTCTTCTGTGTTTTTAAGATATACAGAATACACAAGAAAAGAGGATACACAGATTGATAAGAAAGAGAGTGAGCACACAGAATAGAGAATACTGATAGCAGAAGAACAACAGAAGAACTGTGACTTCAAAAATCTTCTTGCTGACTGAAAAGTGTTCACAATCTCATCTCAGAACTCCAGACACATCATTTTTCAGCCTTCTTGCTGAAACCATCCTTTGCTGGAGATCAAAGTTCTGAAGACCTATCACCCTAGAGCAAAGCTTCTTTTCCTGAACCTTTCTACATCTCAGGGGGAGCTTTGACATCATCAATCCACTTGTGCTTCTCTCATTTGATTGAGAACAGAGAAGACACCCTTCACTCTTATTTTTCTTTTCCTGCTATAAAAGGGTTCTTGAACTCCCTTCAAAAGTTCTGTCTGGTTCTGAGAGCCTTGTCAAAACTCAGTGGTGGCAAGACACCTTATCAAAAAATCTAGTTTTGGTTTTTGGGCACCTTATCAAAAGCTCATTGGTGTCAGGACACCTGATCAACTCATCCTGAGTGGATTTCTACCAAGGGTGGTAGAAGAGTGGATGTACCCAGGTTTTTGGGGAACCACTATATTTCCTTGTGTCTTCTAGTTTATTTGGGTGATTTGTCTGTTGTGTGATGTGCTCTTTACTTCTTGTTTTTTTAACCTCTTACTAGCACTCTACACTATATCATAAATTGAATTTTATATGTGCTGTTTATTTCAACTGTGAAAAATTATTTTAAAATACTCTATTCACCCCCCCTCTAGAGTTGAGATAGATCTTACCCTCACTTTCAATTGGTATCAGAGGGAGGTTGGTTGCTCATACAGGCTAACACCTGAACCAAAAGATCCTTGATAAGATCAATCTCTTAAGAGGATTATTTTCTATACATCTAGCTTTTTATTTAAAGACATGGCACAGAACAAAGATTATGCAAGCACCAGACCACCAGTGTGCAACCTTTCTAAGTTTGCACTCTGGAAGGCAAGGATTAGATTATACATGAATTCTATTGATGAAGACATTTTCAATTCTGTCTTGACAGTTTGTCCAACTCCACCAGCAAGCTCAAGTACAAGTGCTGTTCCACCTCCTTCTGGAACAGATGCAGATATAAAGAAGTGAAGACTGTAGATGCTAAGGCTATGAACATCTTAGCCCAAACAATGTCTGATGAAATTTTTCAGAAGGTAGCTGAATGCCACTCAGTCAAAGAAATCTGGGACAAACTCTCTGAAATTGTCTCAGGATCTGCTGATGAAAGGAAAGATAGAAGATCTCATCTGATAAGCCAATATGAGAACTTCAAAAAGGGAGAAGCTGAATCAGTGGCTGACATGTACAATAGACTAAGTCTAATTGTCAATGAGCTAAAAACCCTAGACAAAGAAATCTCACTGACTGAGCTGAATGACAAAATCCTGATGTGCTTCCCCAGCACTTGGGATTCAAGAATCTGGCCAATCAAGGATGCCAGAAGTTTAAATGAGATTACTACTGAAGCTCTCCTGGGCAAGCTCAAATCCTATGAGCTGCTCATTAAAAATAGAGAAGAAGAACAAAAGGCTACCTCTCCAGCCACAAGGAAAGAAAAGACCATAGCCTTCAAAGCTGTAGAAGAGGAGCCTGAAGATAAAGCTACAGGAAATGATGAGCTCATAAGTCTACTGGCCAAAAGATTCTACAAGATGGCCAGAAAAGACTTCAAAAAGAGACCATACAAGGGTCATGATAAACCAAGGTATGATAAATCAAACAATAATAAAGAAATTATATGCTTTGGTTGCAGGAAACCAGGCCACATTGTGCCTGACTGTCTAGAAAACAAGAATAAGGACAAGAAGGAAAGAAGAGAAAGAAGAAAAGAAAAGGATTACAAGAAGAATAGCTCAGACAAAGCCTCCTCCAGCAAGAACAAACATACAAGGAAGGGCTTTGTTGCTGAGACATGGAGTGAGACTGAAGAAGAATCTGAAGCCTCATCCAGTTCCAGTGATGATGAGGATGATGCAGATGAAAAAGAATTTTGCATGATGGCTGTCAATGCCTCACAACAAAACTCTGATGAAGAATCAGAATCAGACTCAGAAACTCAACCAGATGAAGACCAGGTAATCAACTCTTTTGATTTTAATTCTGAGGACTTCAAAGATGAATTTAAGACACTGTGTCTAGATCTATTAAAATCTGAGAAGGAGATAATCTCTCTCAGGAATCAATTATCTGAGCATAGTGTCCTAAACTCAAAGAACCTCAAACTCTCTGAGGAGTTAGAATGCTGTAGGGAGGAGATAGCCTCACTGAAAAGTGAACTATCAAAGGCCAAAAAGTTTGAAGAATCCCTAAATGGGAGAAGTATCAGACTGATGGACATCACAAGCACAGTGAAATCTAGATTTAATAGCACACTGGGCTTGGGTGCCTCATCCAGCCAACCTATAATTTTGATAACTCCAATCAAGTTTGTCTCTGACAAAGGAAAGGGAGTAATAGAGGTACCCAGGAAGAATGCAGATCTGTCAGAGAAAAATTCAGTTCAACAGATGGCGTCGAGCAGAGCTCGACGATCGTCGAACAGAGCTCGACGATCTAACTACAGATCGTCGACCTCAGCTTGACGATATCCAAACTCTGAACTTCAGCATAATCGATCTTCGAACAGAGATCGACGATCTGACCCAAGATCGTCGACCTCAGTTCGACGATCGTCGAACAGAAATCAGGACTGTGAACATTCCTTCAATGGCACATCTGGATTCAATCCTAGAAGTCCCACATCCCAAGGCTTTAATCCCTATACTGAATGGATAGTACCTCCTAGGAGATACCATCCTGAAGGTTATAAGGATCAACCTGGGATGTCCTTTATTTCAGAATTCAAGGGATATCAACCTAGGCCCAAGGTTAATTGGGTCAAAAACAAATAAGTTGTTGTTGTGCAGGTGAAGACCTATCCAGCATCAAACCATCAATAGTATCTGGATAGTGGGTGCTCAAAGCACATGATAGGGGACAAGGACAAGTTCACTTCCTTCAAAGCCAAGCTTGGACCCAAAGTAATTTTTGGAGACTCAAGCTTTGGAACTACAAAAGGATATGGTGCAGTCTAAATTGGCTCAGTCACATTCAAGAAGGTGGCATATGTTGAAGGACTCAAGCACAACTTGATAAGTATCAGTCAACTGTGTGATGAAGGATATCAAGTGACATTCAACAAAGCCATATGCAAGGTCAAGTCAGAGGACAACACAACTGTGTTGACAGGTAATAGAAGAGGTAACATTTACTTAGTGGATTTTCATTCACCTATAGTAGATATTTGCCTGTTCAATTCCATTTCAAAATCTAATATTTTATGGCATAAGAGACTAGGGCATATTAACCTTAGAACCATTGCTAAGCTTCTAAAGACAACCTTGTTAGAGGACATCCTTCTGGTCCCTACAAGAAGGATGGACCTTGCAAGGCTTGTCAATTAGGCAAGCAAACTAAAAGTAGTTTTAAATCAATTAATAAGAGTGATTCACCTAGGATCTTGTTCCTATTACACATGGATCTTTTTGGACCCATATCTGTACAAAGCCTAGGAGGGAAATCCTATACTCTAGTGGTTGTAGATGACTTCTCAAGATTCACTTGGGTATTCTTTCTGAGGAAGAAGTCTGATAACTTCAAGTATTTGACAGATTTTCTCAAATGCATTCAGATTGAGTTCAACACTCACATTGCCCTGATCAGAAGTGATCATGGGACAGAGTTTGATTCTCTTCTCATGCAAGAGTTCTGTCAAAGTGAAGGGATCAGGCACACTTTCTCAGCTCCTAGAACTCCTCAACAAAATGGGGTAGCTGAAAGGAAAAATAGAACACTCATTGAATCTGCAACTACATTATTGCCAGATGCTCACCTACCTCTATCTTTTTGGGCTAAGGCATTGAACACCTCCAACTATGTGTTGAACAGAAGCCTGATACACAAGCTGAAGGGCAAGACTCCCTATGAATTGCTCAAAGGGAAGAAACCTAAAATAGGCTATTTTAAAGTTTTTGGTTGCACTTGTTTTATTCATAATAATGACAAGAAATATCTAGCAAAATTCCAAGCTAAAGCTGATAAAGGAGTGTTTTTGGGATACTCCATGATCAGCAAGGCCTATAGGGTTTATAATAAATCTTCCTGTAAAATTGAAGAATCTGTTCATATTATTTTTGATGAAGCTAACATGTCTTTCAAGGAGAAGAATGCTTCTACCATAGAACCTTTGCAGGTACATTCTCTGGCTGAAGACTTGAACAAATTGCAAGTTGCTGAAAAGAATGAGAGCAGTGATGATGAAGAAGAAGTTCAACATCTTGAAGAAAATCATCCTGAAGAGCCAGTTGCTGCTCCACTAGAGGAGACAACCACACAGGCTGGTGAACAATCAACACTCCCTGTTGACTTTGTAACAACAAGAGATCATCCAATCACCCAAGTAATTGGAGAAATTTCAGCTGGTGTGCAAACTAGAAATCAGGTCAACCAGAACCTGATGCACACTTGCTTCCTATCTCAAATTGAGCCTCAATCCATACAAGATGCAGAGCAAGATCCACACTGGATCATTGCAATGCAAGAGGAGTTGCATCAATTTGAAAGGAACAAGGTTTGGGAACTAGTGCCTAAGCCAAAGGATCATCCCATTGTTGGAACAAAGTGGGTATTCAGGAACAAGCTCGATGATCAAGGAGTTATAGTCAGAAACAAGGTAAGGCTAGTTGCTCAAGGGTACTCTCAACAAGAAGGAATAGACTATGATCAGACATTTGCACCAGTTGCAAGGTTGGAAGCCATCGGAAAATTTCTAGCCTATGCTGCTCACAAAGGTTTCAAAGTGTATCAAATGGATGTAAAGAGTGCATTTCTCAATGGGGACATCAAAGAGGAAGTCTATGTTAGACAACCTCCAGGTTTTATCTCTCTAACTCACCCTGATTATGTTTACAAATTGTATAAAGCATTATATGGTCTCAAGCAAGCTCCTAGAGCATGGTATGAGACCCTACCATGCTTTCTTCTGGAAAATGATTTTGTTAGGGGGAGAGTAGAACAAACTCTTTTTATTAGAACCCATAAGTCCCATACCCTACTAGTGCAAATTTATGTAGATGACATTATTTTTGGTTCTACTGATTCAAAATTGTGCAAAAAGTTTTCCAAGCTTATGCACTCTAAATTTGAAATGAGTAGCATGGGTGAGCTGTCCTTCTTCTTAGGACTGCAAGTCAAGCAACATGTTGAAGGCATATTTATTTCTCAAACCAAGTATGCAAAAGAATTGGTTAAGAAATTTGGTATGTCTGATGCATCATGTATGAAAACACCCATGCCCTCAAATGCTGTAATAGATGCTGATGAACATGGGAAACCTGTTGATCAGACAACATATAGAGCAATAATTGGCTCTTTATTGTACCTTACAGCTAGTAGGCCTGATATAATGTTTGTTACATGTATTTGTGCTAGATTCCAAGTTAGCCCTAGAGAGTCACATTTAATCTTAGTTAAGAGAATTCTTAGGTATGTAAAAAGTTGTCCAAATCTAGGTCTCTGGTATCCAAAAGATTCAGCATTTGATTTAACTGGATTTTCAGATGCTGATTATGCTGGATGCGGAATAGACAGGAAAAGCACCAGTGGAACATGTCAGTTCCTTGGTGACAGACTTGTCTCCTGGTTTTGTAAGAAGCAAACATCTGTGTCAACCTAAACTGCTGAAGCTGAGTATATGGCTGCAGGCAGTTGCTGTTCACAAATATTGTGGATACAGAATCAGCTCTTAGACTATGGCTACAACTTAGAGAAGTCTAAAATTTTCTGTGATAATACTAGTGCTATCTCTATAGCACAAAATCCAGTCCTCCATAGTAGGACAAAACACATAGAAATTAGGCATCATTTTCTAAGATATAATGTAGAGAAAAATAAAATTGAACTTCAATATATTCCTACTGATTTGCAAAGGGAAGATATTTTCACCAAACCTTTGGATGAAAAGAAACACAGTTTCTTCCTAAATCAGTTAGGCATGTTAGATGGAGGAAGCCTTAATTAAATTACAAGATTTTGAAAAGCTAAAAAAGACCAAGACCAGGCCAAAAATCCTTCTTTTTGTGTCTATAGAATGAGTTTAGACTCTGAACTGCGCTCGACGTTTTCCCCAAAATCGTCGAACAGAGATCGACGATTTTCCAAAAATCGTCGACCAGAGATCAACGCTTTTGCAGTCGTCGATGTGAGTTCAGAGCCCTCGCTAGAACTAGGCTTTCTCTCTTTCTGATCAGAGGCCGTCGAGCTGAGCTCGACGTTTTTCAACATCATCGAATGAAGATCGCCGATTTTGAAGACTCTTCAGATTCCCTCTGTAGCCCAAATCGTCGAGCTAAGCTCGACGTTTCGTCGAGCTGAGCTCAACGATCTTCCTTTTCGCCGTCGAACCCTAATATAAAATCTTTCTTTCAGCCGTCGTTCTCCTTTTGCGCTTTCAAACTCTGCAACTTTCTTTCTATTCCCTCCAAATTCTCTACACTTGGTCGTTTTTGGTTTTCTGTTGCAGGTGAATATGGCTGAATCAAGTGTTGTTATTGCTAAGATGAAGTTCGACACAGGCTTTGACATCGACATAAACTCTTTCGATGGAAGCGACCAGCGCTTCAAGGACATCCTAAACTTATTCAGAGAACAACAGCTGACTCCAATAATGACTACAAGGATGAAGATCGCCTCAGAAGAAATTAAAGAGTGGTGTTATACCACAACAGACGAGACTGAGAATTCTGTTGTCGGCACCATTAAGGGGACTCAGGTACTTCTATCCCCGGCTCTTTTAACAGAAGTTTTTCAACTCAGTACTGGAGAAGACTCCATTGAACTGTCTGGAGAGGAGTATGACTCCATGCTGGATAGGATGGGTCACAATGCAGTCAACCCTCATAAGCTATTGAAGAAAAATCTGGCTATAGAATTTTAATTCCTGGCTGATGTAGTTGGGAAGGTGCTGTTGGCCAAGCACTCAGCTCATGACACCATATCCAGATATCAGTTCTGCCTGATGGGAGCTTTATTAGATAAGAAACACCTTGACTGGGGCTCCATCTTCTTCACTCTGATTAAGAAGAAGATCAATAAGACTGCAGTTAGTTGTGGGAGAATCTTAGGGGTCTTTCTACACAACAGGTGCCCTGACCTTTTAACCTCCCCTGGCATGTTCATCAATGCATCCAAGAGGCTTTCCTGTGCCCTCTTCAGTAAATGGGACAGGCAGATCATAAACCCCTCCAGGGCTGCTGCACCACTTCATTCAGGCACAAGGACTATTTCAGTCACTCCTCCAGCAGAAGAGCTGTCTGCTTCTTCCCCTCCTCCAGCCATATCCACCCAAGCCGTCACCTCCTCACCACCAGTCACCACCATAATCATCTCATCCCCAATTACCATTTCCTCACCTATGTCATCCCCTCCACTATCCACCTCAGAGGAATTCCACCCTCACTTTTCCTATTCAACCTTCACCCTACCATCCTTCTCACTTATAGATGATTCCTTCATGGATGATTCACCCTCTACTCCTCTTGAGCCACCCTCAACTTCCTCCTTTCAACAAATGCTCCATGACATTCTCTCTCAACCCTCCTTCACACCCTCTCTTACTTCCCCTATCTCCACCTCAACCTCCTCTATCTCCATAATTCCATCTTCTGAACCAACCATTCCCTCTCCACCTTCCTCCACATTTTCAGTTTTAGCCACCATCCCTCCATCCACCTTTGCTCCTACCTCTGCTCAAGCCCCACTTGAGCATGTGGATCTTCCTAGTTTGGCAGACAGGCTGTTTGAGTTGCTAGCTCCCAAGCTGGCATCTCTACTGGAGTCTTCCCTGGCTCCACTCCTGAAGCAAGTCCAGGAGCTGTCTACCAAGCTTGCCTCCCTTTCCTCCTCCCTGGCTATCCCTTCTTCTGGGTGCCTTGATTCACCTCTCTCTGAACCAAGGCAGGGGGAGATGCCTTATGAAGAAGTGGATGAGCCAGCTGCTGATCATATGTCTGCTCCAGCTCCAGCTCTTGGATGTGCTTTTGCACTGAATCTATAGAGGCTGCTATCTATATTTGATACAGTCTATTTCAGCTGTCTGCCTGCAACTCCTGCTGAAGATTTGTCTAAGGCCATTGTGCCTGTATCTATCTGTGATCCCAGCCATATTGATTCCTACATTACGTCCTGGAAGGCTGTGGATATCTCTGATGCTGCTACTAAGGACACTGTGCCTCTTTCTGTTGAAATTGCTGCTGCTGCTACTGCTGACATAGAGATGATTCCAGCAACTGATGCTGATGAAATTGCTATTGAGACTGCTGATGAAGAGCTTGCCTCATACTTAGTAGATCCCACTTTTGCTGCTCCGGTGTCTGCTGCTGATTCTGTCTGCTCTGCTGCTGCTCTCTCTCCTCCTGCTCCTGCTGTTTCTGCAAAACTTAAAGCTCAAGAAGAGCATATCAGAAGAATTGATGATCTGTATGATCAATCTCAAAGTTCTGAGAGTGATCAGTACAGGACTGATTCTGATGATTCTGCTAGCACTATTGCCAAGAAGAGAAAAGCTAGAAGTAAAGCAATGATGTCAGTCCCTCCTGCCAAAGCCAAAGACTCCAATGATATTCCACACTACATCCTGCATGACTGCCCCATCTCTGAGCCATGGATGCAATACTCCAAGAATCAACAGAAAGCTATGAAGAAGAAGAGGAAGCTAGACAAATATGAAAAAGTATCTTCTCAATATCAGCCTCCTCCTCCTCCTCCAGATTATGGCTCAGGCTCAGCCCCTCAAGCTCCAGTTTCCAGACACAGTTCTTCCCAGTATTATCAAAGATCCTATCAAAGGGGACATCATCAAAGGGGATATCAATCCAGAAGAGATCAATTTAGAGGAAGCCAGAGAGGGCATAGACTTCATCCAAGGGAAGGGCAAGGTCACTCTAACCCTTCTTCAGGTCCTTTCCCTTACAAGCTGAAAGACACATTTGTCTCCAGGACTCCTTCTACTAATTCTGAAATCATCAACAGATATGAACCTCCTATTCCTTTTGAAGATCCTGAGAACAACCCTGTGTCCTGGACAGCCAGAATGAAAGAATTGGCTGCCCTTGATCAAATAAAAAAGGCCAGAGAGCAAGGCAAGGATACTTCAAACATAACTACTTTATCAAAGCAGAGAAAGAAAGAACTAGAGAGATATGCATCAAGGAAATTCTTCAATCCAGAAGACTATATGAAGCTGCACCCTGAGGCTGTTGTTCCAAGGCCCAAATCTCAAACTTCTCTAGGTGCAGAGGATGACAGAAGGTCAAAGAAAGAAAGTCAGAATCCTAATAGAGAAATTTTATTTAAAAAGGGAACTGAAAGGAAGTGAACTGTGTAAGCTAAACATTTCATCCACCTTTGGATATCTGCTGCTATTTATCTGTGCTTTGCTGCTATATATCTTCTCTGCAATTTTGTATTAGCTTATGTATTGTTGTATGCTTTTTATTCCCTATGATTGTCTGTAAATAGTAATCCTAACCCAAATAGGGGGAGATTGTTGGAACACCCTATTACTAATTTGGGTAAGGATCACTATGCTTGTCTTAGGAATCCCAGTTGACCTAGTTGTATAGTTGAGAAGGTCAACATTAGAATGAGTCTAGGGCTTAGAACATAGGTTTGGAGCTGCCCCCAGGACCATTCCAAGATCAAGGTTGAAGAGCTAAGTCTAAGGCAATTTTAGTCGAGCTCAGGTCGACGAATCGTCGAACTCCGTTCGACGCTCTCTGAGCTCAACTTCAATAAATCGTCGAACTCCGGTCGACGATCTTCGAGCTCAGATCGACTATCTGCTTTTGGCTAGCTTCTGCTTAGTCGTCGAACTCCCCTCGACTATCTTCTAGCTCAGTTCGACGATCCCTCCTTCAAGTTATTTCTCAGGTCGGTGAGCTCGGTTCGACGATCTTCGAGCTCAGATCGACGTTTTCTGTCTGCTTGTCTCATTTCATCTCTGAGCTCAGTTCGACGATCGTAGAGCTCAGATCGACATTTGTTTTAGAGAGATCGACGCTTTCAGGAATTCAAATGCTGCTGTTCTTTGGAATGTTTTTGAATATTATCAGCATTTATGTCAGAAGATCTCCCAGCCGTTTGTCTTTATTCTGGAGCAAGTTTCAAGGAATTATTCAGAGAATGTTTGCTGGACTTTCCTCTAGAAGACAAGACTCTTTTTGGAAGACATTTATGACTCCCAACGGCTAACTTGGACAAGAAATCTTCAGAAAATTTCAATTCCTCTCTTCTGTGTTTTTAAGATATACAGAATACACAAGAAAAGAGGATACACAGATTGACAAGAAAGAGAGTGAGCACACAGAATAGAGAATACTAATAGCAGAAGAACAACAGAAGAACTGTGACTTCAAAAATCTTCTTGCTGACTGAAAAGTGTTCACAATCTCATCTCAGAACTCCAGACACCTCATTTTTCAGCCTTCTTGCTGAAACCATCCTTTGCTGGAGATCAAAGTTCTGAAGACCTATCACCCTAGAGCAAAGCTTCTTTTCCTGAACCTTTCTACATCTCAGGGGGAGCTTTGACATCATCAATCCACTTGTGCTTCTCTCATTTGATTGAGAACAGAGAAGACACCCTTCACTCTTATTTTTCTTTTCCTGCTGTAAAAGGGTTCTTGAACTCCCTTCAAAAGTTCTGTCTGGTACTAAGAGCCTTGTCAAAACTCAGTGGTGGTAAGACACCTTATCAAAAAATCTAGTTTTGGTTTTTGGGCACCTTATCAAAAGCTCATTGGTGTCAGGACACCTGATCAACTCATCCTGAGTGGATTCCTACCAAGGGTGGTGGAAGAGTGGATGTACCCAGGTTTTTGGGGAACCACTATATTTCCTTGTGTCTTCTGGTTTGTTTGTGTGATTTGTCTGTTGTGTGCTGTGCTCTTTACTTCTTGTTTTTTTAACCTCTTACTAGCACTCTACACTATATCATAAATTGAATTTTATATGTGCTGTTTATTTCAACTGTGAAAAATTATTTTAAAATACTCTATTCACCCCCCCTCTAGAGTTGAGATAGATCTTACCCTTACTTTCAAGTTGGGATTAGTTGTTTGCTGTTTTGGATAAATAAAAGGAGTTCATCATTGGAAGTAGGATGAGTAGAGGGTTGGATTGGAAAGTGTTAGGTGGTGCTCGGGATCGACGAAAGATCGTCTTTCCCGTAGAGAGAAAGTGTCAAATACACTAGGGTTAGATCCAATACAATAATTAAGGGACTAGGAGTTGGGTATTAACCAACAAGAATAATTGCTTTGTGAAATGGAGCATTGGTCTTTAGCCCATCGTAGTTACTAGTGCCCTCGAGAGCCCTTCGCGGGGAATACCTTGGGTAGTCTTGGGCTAAACCTAAATTATAGGCAAAAACTGAAATGCAAGAGTAACTAGTAAATCTAGGGTTTCACCTCCTCACACCTCGATGTCTCGGGGAGATAGGTTGGGTCACTCGGGCAGTAAGCCAGTGGTTTTGGTGATGGGCAGGATAGCCCGACGAGCTTTGGCTCAGTAATGGTTTGCGATGGGCAGGTTGGCCTGGCGAGCCTTGGCTCGGTTGAGGTTTATGATGGACGGGATAGTTCGGGGAACTTTGGCTCAGTAGCTGATGCATAAGGTTGAATGTAAATAAAGTTTAAGGTGGTGGGTCTTAAGTATTGGAGGGTCGATGCCCCGACGCCAATACGTTGACTCGACGAGTGTGGTTTAGCACCTGGCCAAATAAAGTCCAGTACGCCTGCCGGCAAGAGTACTTAGGAGCTCCACTTAGTGCCCCGGAATTGAGGCGTACGATAGGTACGACTGGTAGTGCAATTACCGGTTCAGAGGTTGGCGAGTCCCAACCCACCACTTCTGTTTGCCACTACGGAGGTATCCTGGGAGGTTTGGCTCCAGAAAGGGGGAACTAAAGGTCGTTGTACACAGATTCGAGTGGGTGAGTTGCACTTTCATGTTCACATCATGACATAATTGTATTTCATAGCATAATCATTGCATATAACCCGACATCTATTGTATAAGTGGTATGGGACGCTTTATACAATAGGCCCTACAAAACACCCCTTGGTTTATAAGTTCGTGCGAGCGTACTTATAAGTTAAAGTTTTTATTCAGTAATACATATTTATTCTTGCTAAAAAAGCGACACCCTATTTTATAAATCGGTATGGCACTTTTTATACGATAGGATCCCTGCAAAAGATTCCTTAGCTTATGTATTTTCATATAAGTTAAGGTTACGTTCTTATTCAGTTTTTCCATACCTTTATTACTTTCTTATATACTTTAGAACTGCTAGATTAGTTTCGCCGCCATCTGCTTATTTGTAATTCTCCACTTTCATGTCTTCTCCTTTACTTCTCCCCGCTCGGTGCTTAGGAGCCATGGGGGGAGGGGTGGGGGATGATAGGACTTAGTCTTTTAGACTAATGGTTTTCAAACCACATAATTTTAGGGGAGCATGGAGCCCAGCATGGAGGAGTAACCCCGGAGGTCGGCACGTTTGGAGATCGGGCAGTCTAGTACCGGAGTTCAGATGGTAGGGACTGTGAGTCCTGATCGCTATTGGTTATATTAGTTTTTTCTTCCATGATGAGATATATGTAGTGAGGTCTTGATGTACTGGGCATAAGCCCAAGATTTAGTATTTTTGTTATATCTGTGGACACTCCCTTCGTGGAGATTATTTACAATATATAAGTGATTTCTGTGGACTTGCTTTATTATTTTGCTATAGTTGTGATCGATTTGGCCGGCAGGATCAGTGTTTTGTAGTGTTGACCTTCCCGGGTGCGAATGTGTCGCCGCAAAGTGGTGGTTCTGGGCCTAAGACCCTGGTGTTTTAAAAAGAAAAAAAGGGGGTCTTACAAGTGGTATCAGAGGCACAACCTTGATCTAAAAGTGGCAGTCAACAATCCCCGGGTCACCCCCGTACGAGTTTTTTTTGGGGACAAACTAAGCAGCGGAAGCAGTGGTGGGCCCATATGGGGGATCATATGTAAATTGTCCACTTTTAGTTAGGGTGGAGCGATTACTTATAATTTGCTTTTGTTACGTAACCCCAGCGCAGCGTACACCACATGGCGGAGTCCAGCAGAATGCAAATGATGCACCACCTCCCCCGGTTCCCACTCCATTCAAACAATCGGGGATGGGGCAGACTCTGACAGCTATTCTGGAAGCTTTCAGGGCCCAACAGGTTCCGGCTCCACAGCCAAACCCGGGGGGCCAATTGGCTGAGCATCTTCCGAGGACTCTCTCCCCCATCTAACTTAGGGACAGAGTCAGCTGTTCGGATGGAGGAGTGGCTGGACATTATGTACGAGATGTTTACCGGGATACGGTGCCCCTGGGAGGAGAGGGTGCAATTGGTGGTCTCTTGCTTGGAGTCTCATGCCAAGAGATGGTGGAAAACGTCGATGGATATGACTTTTGCGGATATAGAGGTTGCAGAAATTACTTGGGAGGAGTTCAGGGCCGCATTTCTGGAGCATTTTGTTCCGCAGTCGGCTAGGGATGAGTTGGAGTACAAGTTCCTGCAGTTGAAGCAGGGCAACAAGACAGTGGTAGAATACCATCGGGAGTCAACCATTTAGCCCGGTTTGCGAACTCCTATCAGCTGGATGAAGAAGGATAAACAAAGAGGTTTTATAAGGTTCTGCGGGAGGAGTTGAGGGAGTCCCTTTTGTTTGTATCTGACAAGCCTATACCTCAAATGTTAGAGATGGCCAAGAGGATTGAGCTGATTGGCACATGACTCGGTGTCAGAAGAGGCCAACGGAGGATCAGTACCGGGGAGCCAGTAATGATCAGTGGCGGGGCCACATCATTGATGGGAGAGAGGGAAAAAGAGTAGAGGACCAGCCTTGTAAGGAGGTGAGACAGGAGCCGATGGAGCCGGTTGTAGTGGCTCCTAAGCCTCTTCAGATGCAGGAGGCACCGAGACCCGCGGGTATGGCATTACCCCCGCCGGAGTGCTATAAATGCCATCAGACAGGGCTCATCCGGAGAAACTGTCCCGTGAGGGGAGTACCTCTACCAGCACCACAGGTTGCCCCGCATGCTCAGTAGTTTTGAGGGCGAGTACGTGGCCGAGGACGTGGATACCAGGTTGCAGATCGCAGGCAGGACAACGACCAAGTATATGCACTAGATCTGGCTCAACCCCGGAACCTGGAGCAAGTGATCACAGGTGCGCAAGAAAGTTTTTTTTAAGTTTTCTTTCCTGAACACTTTAATTTATGGATATAGAATTGACAATCTAGGAAAGAAAACCATATTTAGATTTTAAGACATTTAACTCCCCCCCCCCAGGCATAGTTTTCATCAGCGGCAAGGCAGCTTATACGTTGTTCGATACGGGTACTTCGCACTCATTCATATCATAGGCCTTCGTTGAAGGGTTGGAAGGCGTGGAGCGATACACGGGTTTGATGATGAGGATACGATTACCCGACGGATCGGAGCTGTTCTCCTCTGCCCACTATAACATGGAGACAAAGATCGGCAAAAAGATATTTTATGCACCAACGACAATCATGAAAATGCCAGTCTTTGATTTGATCCTGGGAATGACATGGTTGCACTAGAAACATGCTCAGATCGACTGCATGACTAAGAGAATTATTGTGAGGAATGGGGATTTCTACATCATCATCCAAGGTATTAGATCTATTCCCCCTCTCTTCCTGTCATCGGTGTAGGTCGTCAAGGCCCACTTGTAGGGGGAGGAAGTCTATGAGGTGCTGTTTAAAATGGTTGAGGCCAAAGGTTCCATCTAAGATATCCCGGTGCTGCGAGATTTTGCCTACATATTCCCAGAGAAGCTGTCAGGGCTACCCCCACCCCAGGAGCAGGATTTCCGGATACAGCTAGTGTCGGGGGCTAAGCCGGCAGCTAGAGCCACTTATTGGATGGCCCCGAAGGAGCTGTCAGAGTTTCGAAGCCAGCTCCAGGAACTAGTGGAGGCCGGATTGTCCATCCGAGCTCTTCACCATGGGGAGCCCTGGTCTTTTTCGTCAAAAAGATGGACGGGACACTCTGATTGTGCATCGACTACTTAGCACTAAACCGACTTACAGTCCGAAATACCTATCCACTACAAAGGATAGATGAGCTGTTTGAACCCCTGAAAGCCTCACATTTATTTTCAAAATTGGATTTGTGGTCAGGCAACTATCAGTTGCGGATCCAGGAGGAGGACATACCGAAGACTGCCTTCAGTAGCAGATATGGGCTGTTCTAGTTTACCGTGATGCCCTTCGGGCTCACGAATGCACCGTCGGCATTCATGAGCCTCATGAATCAGGTGTTCGAGGCATATTTGGATGTGTTCATCATCGTGTTTATTGATGACATCCTCATTTACTCGAGGATAGAGGAGGAGCACACATGACATCTGACGCTGACCCTGGAGAAATTATGGGAGCACCAGCTTTATGCGAAGATCAATAAATGTCAGTTCTTGTTGAGGGAGGTGGCTTTTCTAGGCAATATCATCAGTGGTGCTGGGTTGGTAGTGGACCCAGACAAAATTCAAGCAGTTCGGGATTGGCCGCAGCTGAAGTCGGCTATATATGTGCGGATTTTTCTAGGACTTGTCTGTTACAACCGAAAGTTCATGGAGGGATTTTCTCATATTGCCCTTCCACTCACATCCCTGACAAGGGAGGATGTGCCCTTTGTTTGGACCACACAGTGTGAGGTGGCTTTTCAGGAGCTGAAGGGTCGGCTCACCTCAGCTCCTATACTTGCCCTCCCTTTGGGGAAAGAAGGATTCCTGGTCTACACCGACGCTGCCTACTAGGGCATGGGTGCAATGCTGATGCAGAATGGTCATGTGAAAGCATACGCTTCTCGGCAGCTAAAGAAGCATGAGCAGAATTACCCAGTTCATGACTTAGAAATGGGAGCTGTAATATTTCCTCTGAAAGTCTGGCGGAACTATCTGTACGGTGTCCACAACGAAATATACTCCGATCAAAAAAATTTGAGGTATGTGGGCATGCAGAAAGAGCTGAACATCAGGCAGAGATGATGGGTGGAGTTTCTAGCAGACTATAAGTATGAGATGCACTACCACCCAGGGAAGGCAAATGTGGTGGCAGATGCGCTGAGCCGTAAGGCCACAAACACTGGAGCAGGAACGCACTTGATGGCCTTGGAATGTGTCTGGATGTTAGAAAAGATGCAGATATCATTTGTGTCTGAGGATCAGCCTGAGTTGTACCGGGAGTACCTATCATCGTTGATTGCCACAGATGACATTCGAGACCGAGTCAGATATGGGCAGAGGCAGGATGCCCAGCTAGATTCGATATGCCGGGCCTTAGAAGAAGGAACTGTTGGAGATTACTCGCTGAGGGATGGCCTAGTTTGTTTCAGAGGACGGGTTTACATACAAGAGGGAGGCCAGGTTTGGGAGGATATCATGACGGAGGCTCATTGCAGTCGGTATTCAGTACACTCGGGAGTTACGAAGATGACTACGGACCTGAAGAAAACCCTGTACTGGCCAGGCATGAAGAAGGATATCACCTACTTTGTCACCCATTGCAAGGCATACCAGTTGGTGAAAGCAGAGTGCAGAAACCCCGCAGGATTATTGCAGCCACTCCCAGTGCCAGAGTGGAAGTTCGATTATATCGACATGGATTTTATATGGGATTACCCGATCACATACGGGGAACGATTCGATCTGGGTGATCGTCGACCGGTTGACGAAGGTAGCCAGATTTATTCCGATCAGTAAGGATGACTCTGTTGGTGTGTTAGTTCGAAAGTTCGTGGAGCAGTTCGTCCGTTATCATGGCATACCTAGGTCAATTGTATTGGACCGGGACGAACAGTTTACATCCATGGAGTGGAGATCAGTGCAGACTTACTTGGGCACTCGGCTAACATTCAGTACATCGTTTCATCCCCAGACTTATGGGCAGACGGAACTCACCAATCGGACTCTGGAAGATTTGCTGCGACTTTATATATTGGATCGCGTTGAGCCTTGGGAGAAGTTGTTGCCACAGATCGAGCTCTCATATAACAACAACTACCAGTCCAGTATAAGGATGGCTCTTTATGAGGCCCTATACGGACAGAGGTGTAGGACTCCGCTATCATGGATACAGGACGAGGATCCGAAGGCTTTGGGTTGGGATTTTTTTGAGGACACCAAGGCTCAGGTGAGATTGATACAGGACAGGATGCTAGAGGCACGGAGCCGACAGGCTAAGTACTTCGACGTTTTGCACCGTCAGGTGTAGTTCCGGGTGGGGGATGTAACGCCCCAGGTTTTTTTTGTGTTTTGTTTGATTGTTGTTTGGCGTTACGATGACGCGTTTCCGATCTTTTGTTGTTGTTAGAGCGTGGTCTTATCTCTTTAGGTTCCTTGAGTGGCCTATTTGTAGCCTGTTCGTAAGATTCCCCAGCTAGCCGCAGTCTGTTTTAGTGACTCGGCTGAGCCTCTCAGGGAATGCTTGTGCTTTGGCTTTGGGAGGTGTTAGCCCAAGTTTTGATTATCAGATGTTGTTTTCGACTTCGTCGTTGTTTTCGTAGCTTGGGTGTTTAGCTATAGTGCAAGTTTCGTCGAAATCCGAGATGAGTTGTTTTCGCGTCGTTTCGACGTTTGTTAGTCGGTAGTGGCTACCTTTTATGTGTGCATATATGTATAATTTCTTATGAAGGCTTAGGGTGGCTATTATGTTATTAGCTTAGGTTGAAATTGATGTTGCTAGAAGGTGGGCTCGGGCCTAAACAGTTAGACTTATTTCATAAGCTTAGGGTTATATGTGTATATATGCATAAATATATATATATATATATAGTTTTTATATAAGGATAGTATTTTTTTATTTATGCTAGCTAAAGGTGGCGGTTTGGGGGAGCTGCAGCTAGTGGCTGCTTATATTTGTTTATTGTTATAGTCAGCTAGTGCCTAGGCTAGATTCTTTTATTAGTTATAGGTTAAAGAGAGTGGAGATTTATTTGTATTGCCCCAGCTGTTCTCCTCCCCATTTCCGCTCCATTTCCCGAGCATTATTAGCTTCCAGTAGAAGGAAATGAGCGGGAGGCGGAGGAGCTGCTGCTTTAACCACCGGTTAGCTTTTGAGTTAGGGCTGCTTTCTCTCAGGTAGTAGTGGATCTGAGCTACTCTCGCCGTGCTCTTCCTTCCTAGGTAAGTAATTTCGCATTTTGAGCTGTCTATAGGAGCTAGGGTTTCTTTAGTCCTTCTTCCTCGCTAAAAGCTCCTGGTTTTCCTCTATAGGTAGCTGGAGGTACAGGTGGCAGATCTTTTTTCCACCAGTGTCGAGTTGGTGTTACAGCTGCTTCTTCCTGCCGGAATTCAGGTAAACGGCTCCTTATCCTTGCAATTTCGTCCCTTCTTTTACCTTGTTTGGTTGTTGTTGGTAGCTAGAGTTCCTTTTTGCTTCTAGGAGCTAGGGCAGCAGCATTCCCTTTGCTCCAGCCATTTATTTTCGGCTACAGGAACTGTCCAGATCTAGCCTATTAGGTTTCTTTTTTTTTCCCCTTTTTTTTCTTTTCTTCTCTCTTGTCCTCGGTTTGGTGTCCAAGTATCTTGTTGGAGTTAAAGCTTAGATTAGTTAGTGGTATAATTAAGCTTAGGCTGCGGTGGATTGGGTAGGAGGAGTATTAGAGAGAGTTCGAAATAATTTTCCAACTCTCTGGTTAGTAGGCGTTGAGTGGGCTGGGTCAGGCTAGCTCCTAGTTTTAGGAATTTTAGGCTAAGTCAAAAGCGTTGAGTGAGTGGACCTCACTCAATGCCTAGACTGTTAGGCCTCTGGCATTGAGTGTGGTGCCCTCACTCAACGCCATGGTCGCTTTTACGGCTAAGTCATTTGGCGTTGAGTTAGTCGACCTCACTCAATGCCGTGGCTGTTTTGGCATTGAGTGTGGTGGACTCACTCAATGCCAAAGCCTGGTTTGGCGGCTAAGTCATTTGGCGTTTATGAGTCGACCTCACTCAATACTGTGGCTCTTTTGGCATTGAGTGTGGTGGACTCACTCAACGCCAAAGCCTGTTTTTGCGGATAAGTCATTTAGCGTTGAGTTAGTCGACCTCACTCAATACCGTGGCTGTTTTGGCCTTGAGTAAGGTAGGATCACTCAACGCCAAAGCCTGTTGCTACGGTTAGGTTACTTGGCATTGAGTGGGTGGACCTCACTCAATGCCGAAGCTGTTTCGCCTTGAGTGTGGTGAACCCACTCAACGACATGGCGAGACTTTTTTGCGAATATGTTCCTTGCATTGAGTGGGTGACCTCACTCAATGCCGTATTTAGTGCTTGGTGTTGAGTAACCCACTCAGCGCCGCGTCGAGTGAACTCGACTCTTTTGCCTTGGGTTGTGTTTTCCTTTAGGACTGTTAGTATGGCTTTTTCCTTTGGGGGGGTGTTGGGTGTTCGGCTAGTTTTTGCATTCCGAATCGTGGATTATAGCAGGTGGTGTGGTTTTGTAGGCTCTGTAAGGGCTGAATCGTGTGTGCTGAGTTGTGGCCACCACCACCTAGGCCGTATTGGACTTGTATGGTTGAGTGTGTGGACCCTATAGCTGCCACCGGTGGTTTTCACCCTGGAGTGTTTTTGGGTCTGGTTGTTTGTGAGGGCTGTGCCGCCAACACCGACCCAAGGTTTTCACCACGGCCAATAATGCACAAAGATTAGGACTGTTAGTTCCTTTCCTTTTTAGTGGCTATTTCTTTTGGCATAGGTATGCCTTAGTGCTGCTGCAGGTGCTTAGCAGAGCATGTTGCTATTTATGTTCACACTTGGTGTACTTTTACTTCTCTTTGGATAATGTTTCTTCTTACTGACATGCCTTTTCTTCTACTGATAGCGTTTTGTTGTAGGGCTAGTAAACCCCTTCTTTTATTTCTCATGAATCTAATGCTCCACTTCCTTTGATTTTCTTTTACTTGCTGAGGTGTTCTTTTTTTTAATGCCTTAGGTTTAGGTTGTAGATAGTTAGACGACTAGTGCTCTTATGGAGCTTGCTTGTGACCTCCTGGGTAGCTGAGGTTGTTGTTCCTCATCTAGTGAGGTAGTTTTTCTTCCTTTCTGTATAGACATGCATACTCACCAGTGGGTTCGTGTTAGGTTGTTGACGCCCACTAGTGGCGTACTTATTTTGCTGGTATGAACTAAAACTACTACTTTTGCCTATTTGAGGTTGTTCACTTGTTTTTGGGAAGGTTTTATGCAAGGTTGCATGTTAGGTATTTTAAAACCCTAAAATATTACTACATGTATCTCATGCACATCATGTTTACAAAACTAAAGCACTATTTTTCCTTATGCGTAAAGACTATCTTTTTATATATACTACACCAACCTTAGAGTCGTGCATACCATGAGTCATTCCTCGGGGACACTTATGCTCCTTTAGGATGTCAAAACAACTTAATTAAAGTATTTTCTGCTGTGAATGAATATATTTTTTTATCGTGCACTAGCTGATCCACTGTGCCGAGAGATACGACCATTAAATATAACTGGCTTTATTTCATAATAAGCTATGGTTTTCTTAAAATCTAAAGTCTGGAGTTTTGCATGAACGTGTGCAGTTATCCCCTGCACTACGTGGCATCACAACACGTATTTTCTCTTACTCTGATACGATTTATTCGTCAAGAATGTGCGGGTTGTGACTGTTGGTATCAGAGGGAGGTTGCTTAACAATTGGTCGGGCAACCTTTCCCTTGTTAGCATTAGTGGTTTAGCGTCATATCATACACACATCGATATATCATAAGTAAGTCTTGGATGAAGCACGAACACTACACTCATAAGCATGAATAGAAGTATACGAGGCATATTATGTTATATGGGATGCATAATATGTGTTTGTATATGGATTTACCATAGGCGACAAGATGTGAGGGTTATGTAGTTTGGGATGCATAACCTCACCACATGATGCATAAAATAGCTATGTTATGTAGTATGGGATGCATAAAATTGCTATGTGTATGATCGCTCATGACATGCATTAAGGCTTTTTTTAGAATGCATAGCATAACATGCATAGCATAACATCGCATAAGCACAACTTGCCAAGCTAAACATTTGCATGATGACATATGCACACACATGGTTTTGAGTCAAAGGAAATACAAATTCATGCATTCATTGTCTAAGCACATGAGTTAAAATGGTGGTGATGAACCATCCTAGGTTAAGCTTAACATCATTATTATAAAAATCCCAAAGCAAGTTTAGCAGTTAGAGTTCATATTTAAGTATGTTTGTTTTTACCAGGTAGTTTTGTTCTAGCAGTTTGGCTAGGTTCTAAGTCATGCTAATATGATTATAAGATGGCGAGGCATCCTTCGACGAGATCGACTCCCCAATCTGAGGGTGAGTCTTCTGGAGCGCAAAGCGAGGCGATGATTGAAAGTCTGCGGTAGAGTAATGAAGCCTTATCTAGGCAGTTGGTGGGTATGCAGACTCAGATCCAGTATCTATTAACATTTGTGGCCGGACAACCTCTGAGAGTGACGAACCCTGCTGTAGTCATAGCTGTTCCTGTTCCTCATGCTCCCGTGGTACCTCCTATTGTGCTGCCCCCGGAGATGACATTAATATCACACTTCCAGCGACTTGGACCACCTACTTATGATGGAAAAGAGGACTTTATGGTTTTTGATGATTGGCTCATAGCCATCGATGAGATGTTCTCCTATTATGGAGTTACCCCCGATCAGAGGGTGATGTTCGCCGCCTATCAGCTTAAGGGTTTAGCGAAAAGTATGTGTCCTAGAGAGAAGGAAGGCTTGAAGGAGGGATGCTCTTAAGAGACCTTCAAGGAACTGTTGCTAAGTAAGTTTCTTACTTCGGTCGAGCGCGACCGGCTGATGAATGATTTCCTACATTTGAAGCAGAGGTAGCTCACAGTTAGTGAGTACGAGATCGAGTTTAGCAAATTGAGTCGGTTTGCCCCCGGCTTGGTAAGCTCTGAGGCAGATCGAGTTAAGCATTTTCTTGGTGGCCTGAGAAGTGATGTCCAGCAGTTGGCAAGTGCTTATGGATCAACGAGCTATGCGGGAGTGGTGAAATCTGCATTGAAAGTTGAGGACAATTGAGAATGCAAAGCAAAGAGGGCAGCAAATGAGAAATGATAATAGGAAATCGGTTGAAGGAAAGAGCCCGCAGGTACCCGGTGCTTGCAGAAAGAAGAGCAAGGAGGTTTGTAGTTTCTGTGGCTGGTAAGGCCACCCCTTCGAGAGATGTTTTAAGAGGCTGGGGGCTCAGAAGAAGGAGCAGGTGCATGCGATTCAAGGTGCTCCCAGGAAAGATTTATTCTGTTCTGCATGTAAGCGGCCAGGGCATAATGTTGCCCATTGCTGGGGAAAGGATAAAAGTAAGGTAAGAGGTAGTTTTCTTTGCGGTCAAGAAGGGCAAATCAAGGCTCAGTGCCCCCAGCTCCAGCCGGTGTTCCAGCCAGTGCCACTCCAGGCATTGCCACCACCTCAGCGGGTGGACAAATTCAAGGGAAAGCTGAATGTAATTTCTTCAGAGGAAGTGCAGACTTCGACTCCAGTCATTTCAGGTTAGAATTCTCCCTAGCCTAATGTTTTGTTTCTAGTATAGCTTTAGCATTTGTTTTTTTCTTAGTTGCGTATGCTATCTTATAGGAAGATTTAAGGCGAGGAACCGCTAGGCGTGTGTTCTCTTTGACTCAAGCACTACCCACTCGTTTGTGTCTAGAGCCTTCGTAGAGCGCTATCATTTGGGTCTAGAGCGAGTTAGTGATGCCTTTTGCGTCAAGTTTCCTTTCGATGATTCTGTGATTTCAGATCATTGTATTTGGGATTGTCCGATTTTGTTGGGAGATTTTCTAGTTAAGGCATATTTGAAGGTGATTGACCTGGAAGACTTCGATGTTATCTTAGGAATGGACCGGTTGTCAAGTTATGATGCAGTTATCCAGTGCAAGGATAAGCGCTTGGACTTCGTTAAGGACAACATTCAGCCTGGGAGTTTTTATACTGATCTGCGCCAGGATGCTCCAGTCATTTCTGCGATATGTGTTCAGAATCTGCTTGATTCCTATTTCTATGCCTGTTTTGTCTCAGTCATGGGGACTATTGTAAGTGTACCGCATTTGGAGGAGATTCCTATGGTGTGCGAGTTTTTGGATCTTTTCCCTGATGATCTTCCTTGTCTTCCACCTGATCAAGATGTTGAGTTTGTGGTAGAATTGGAGCCAGGTACGCGTCCTATTGCGTAGCGCCGTACCGGATGGCCCCGCGAGAGCTGGAGGAGTTGCGTATCCAGCTGGATAAGCTGTTAGCAAAGGGTTTTATCAGGCCGAGCTCGTCTCCTTGGGGTGCCCCTGTTTTGTTTTTAAAGAAGAAAGACGGGTCGATGAGGCTTTGCATCGACTATAGAGAGTTAAATAAGGTTACTATTAAGAATAAGTACCCTTTAACAAGGATTGATGACTTTTTTGATCAGTTGTGCGGTAGCGCGGTATTATCCAAGATTAATCTTCGTTCTGGCTACCATCAGCTCAGGATCCGTGAGTCAGACATTCCATGGAAAGCTTTTCGATCCCGGTATGGGCATTTTGAATTTTTGGTCATGTCGTTTGGTTTGACCAACGCGCCCTCAACTTTTATGGATTTGATGAACCGAGTGTGCAAGGATTTCCTGGATAAGTTCGTGGTCGTGTTTATCGACGATGTTCTGATTTATTCCCGCAATGCGGAGGAGCACGACCAGCATCTGGATTTGGTTTTATCTGTCTTGCGGGACCACAAGCTATTCGCCAAGTTGAGCAAGTGCGAGTTTCGGTTGCCTTAGGTTTCATTTATGTGCCATGTGGTAAATAAGAGTGGGATTTCAGTTGACACCGAAAATATTGCTGCTGGGATGGATTGGAGCAGGTCGGGAACTCGCAGGAGATTAGGAGCTTCTTGGGGTTGGCCGGCGACTACAGGAGATTTGTGCAGGGTTTCTCTACCCTAGCTGCACCTTTGAATATATTGACCCAGAAGAATGTGGCTTTTATTTGGAGCGAGAAGTGCGAGGAAGCCTTCCTAGAGCTCAAGAATAGATTATGCACTGCTCCCGTTTTGACTCTGCCCACGGAAGGCTTGGATTATGATGTTTATGTGGATACATCACATGTTGGTCTTGGATGCGTGTTGATGCAAGTCGGGAAAGTGATTGCGTACGGGCCGAGGCAACTGAAAACTCATGAGAGGAATTACCCTACACATGATTTAGAGTTTTTTGCCGTTATTTATGCGCTGAAGTTGTGGAGAGATCTTCTTTATGGCGCGCAGTGCAAGATTTTTACTGATCACAAGAGTATAAAGTACGTCTTCAACCAGAAGAAATTGAATCTGCATCAGCGGAGATGGTTGGAGTATGTGGCTGACTACGATGTTGAGATCCAGTACCATCTGGGCCAGGCTAACGTGGTGTTCGATGCCCTGATTCGGAAGACGGGAAAGATTTTTAACCTCTCCGCCGAGCATTTAGTGGAGAGTTTCTTTTGATGGATATTTCTTTGGGGAGCTACGACTTGCAGAACAGTTTTGTAGTAGCAGAGCCTTCCTGGATTGCTCTTACGAGGCTACATAAGAAGGATGATCCAAGTCTTTTGCACCTATATCTTAGGGCTGAGAAAGGGGAGTTGCCGGATTTCTTGTTTGATGATGTAGGTACTTTGAAGTAATGAGGCAGATTTTGTATCCCCGCCATTATGGATATTCAAGTTATGTTGTGCAGGGAGGCACATGGATCTAGTGTTTCCTACCACCAAGGATCTACCAAGATGTATCATGATTTAAAGCATATTGCATGGTGGTATGGGATGAAGGGGGACATAACCAAGTTTGTTTCAGAGTGCTATACTTGCAGGCGTGTTAAGGCCGATCATGGAAGGCCTGTTGGCAAGCTGACTCCGTAGGAAATTCCGACTTTGATGTGGGAAAGCATCACGATGGATTTCATTAAGGCTTACCGAGATCTCCTAGAGGATATGACTCAGTTTGGGTGATTGTGGACAGATTGACGAAGTGTGCTCACTTCGTACCTTTTATGATCGACTATCCGATGAAGAAAATAGCTGAGCTGTATTTGAGTGAAGTCATCCGATTTCACGGTGTGCCAGTTAGCATTATTTCAGACCGAGACTCCTGGTTTACATCTCGCTTCTGGAAGAGTTTGCAAGAAGGGTTGTGTACATATTTGAGATATTCTACTGCATACCACCCACATACCAATGGTCAGACAGAGCGAGTTAATCAAATAGTTGAGGACATGATCAGATGCTATATTTTAGAACATGGAGGAGCGTGGGATTAGCGTTTGCGGCTTATGGAATTTGCTTATAATAATAGTTATCAGGAAAGATTGGAAATGGCTCCTTTCGAAGCTTTGTATGGGAGGCGCTACAAGACTATCTTATTTTGGGCTGAGGTTGGCGAGGGAACTTTGTTGGATCTGGATGCGCTCGAAGAGATGGAAACTGCTGTGAAGCTGATTCGGGAGAAGCTGCAGATAGCCTAGGAGTGATATGAGAAGAATGTCATGTAACATCCCAATGTTACTTCCAGACCCCTTAACTTAGATTGGGTTAGGCATGGGGTGGGTGTTAGGGTAATAAGCTAGGTTTGACCTTAGATAGTGGGTTGTAGCCATGTGGGGCCCACCATGGGGCCAAAGTCAAATTAGGTCAAACTAGCCTAAACAGGAACCCTAGCCACACCATGACCCCACCATGATGCCCTAACCCTAAATACAATCTAAGTGGACCCTAAGGTAGGCCATGGGGTCAACCAGTTGACCCATGATGAGTCAAGTCAACACCTTTGACCTAAATAGTGAAAATGGTGCCCTAGCCCAATTCTCTGGGTTGGGCCCACCCAAATCAACCCAAACTCATTAAGTGGGTCTAAATTGACCCTATACCCCCTAGGGAAGAGAAAAATAGGGGCATGCAATAGTAATTTTGGGAAATTACCTAGGAGAGAGAAAAGAGGAGGAATAGGAGAGAGAAAATGTTAAGGAGTTATTTTGGGCCACTTGGGCTCATTCCACCAACCCATAATGGGTTGGCTGACCATGTAGGGGTATTAGGAGGAGAGGGGTGTTGCACTCTAGGGTTCGAAGAAAATAAACGCAACCAAACTAGCAACCCGATGAGGCAAGTATACCTATCGAATTGTAGCAAGGGGACACAAGTGTCGTATTGAAATCCGGGAACTGTTGGCTAAGCTTAGTCACACGAACGCTATTATCTTATCGACGGAAAAACTAGGGTTTTAGAAAATCTAAGCGCAATGGAGAAATTAAAGCAAACTAGAAAGAGAACTACCGCAATTAAGTTACGCTATTAAGAAAAGAACTATGCTAGAAAGGAAACTACTGCAGTTAATTAAAGAGCACAAGATAGGAGATTACTACTAAAGGAAGAAAATATGAAATGGAAATGCACCCGATCGAGATTCACCTCGGCTAAAGACGATTAAGAAAATGCGATAAAAATCTAAACTTAATAGGATAAGGGTCCTTGACCGTGGAGGTTCCTAAAGCTTGAACACGCTTCTCTCGAAGTCGTGCCCAACTGAGTTTAGGAAGGTCCGACCGACTCTCGTCTAAATCGGAGGCCTAAAACTCGCTTTACGCGGTGAACCCCACTATTGGATTTTACTCCAATCCGGGAGATTTGGACGTCTGCCTCTCTCGAGGGGTGCGTACAACTCCCTTTACTCTTGAATGCTCACTTCATTCTTTCGGCCTCTCGGCTAGCCCAGAATGAAAGCAAAGGCGGAGGTTATATATCGAAAATATACCCCCAACCCGTGATTAATCAAGAGTAATTCAAGGCCCTAACCTAAAAAGAAAAGATTGATTAAAACATCATAACATAATCGCTCTAACCTCAGATCATCAAGATCGAGTACAAGGAGGATTAGTTAATCATAATGGAGTGGAGGGGGGGGGGAGATGAGTAGAAAAACATAAGAAGAACACAAGCTAAGGGAAGAACAATTTTATTAATGAAAAAGGGCAAGTTACACTAATGAAAATAAAATTACAAGTGCATGAAAATTAAACCTTATTCTAGCCCTACATTAAGCACTAAGCAAGAAGAAAATTACATTAAAAGCTAGCACAAACTAAGATTAAACTAGGGTTAACCAAAAAGTACAAAGAGAGGGGGAGAGAGAGAGAGAGAAAGCATGAAAAAGGATCAAGAAACAAAGGAACAGCACCTCCCCCACTCAACCAAAGCTTGCTGAAATGGGGAGGAGGGGGGCTCAATTTATAGAAAATTTCTCGGGTTGGTCACGCCCTCTGACACGCCCTAGGGGGGCGTGATAGGTACGGATTTGACCTCGGGCTCTGGATTCTGGCGGGAGGGATGATTGCTTCGGTACGTCGGTGGTCATGCCCTAGGTCACGCCCGTGACAGGGGGGCGTGACAGGCATGTCATGTCCAAATCATTGGTCGGAAATCCGTCAGTTGCCGAAAAAGGAAGGTGTCACGCCCATGTCACGGGCGTGACATGGGGCGTGACAGTACTATTTGCGTGCTGAGGCGGAAGGGCATTTAATGCGGCGGCAGCTTTGCGGCAGAGGGCGACACGCCCCTGGTCACGCCTAGTGACACGCCCGGGAGGGCGTGACAGGGGGGCGTGACAGCGGTTTTGACCGTTTTCTGTCCCTTCCAGCAGGTGTCCTCGGGATCGGGTGACACGCCCTAGGTCACGCCCAGGGAGGGCGTGACAGGGGGGCGTGAAAGGCCATTTTGGCAATTTTTCTGAAAACCTGCAAAAAGATAGGAAAAAGTTAGTGGCAATAAAATTTACATAAAAAGGATAAAAATAAACTAATAATAGACATAATTTGTACAATATAAAATATAAAATACGATAATAGTTTAGGCTACAAAACATATTATCAAATTCCCCCAAGCTTAAGCTTTGCTTGTCCCCAAGCAAAAATATAAAAACTAGATATTTATAAAAAGGACTAATCAAAAAGTTCTAATTATGCCTACACAAGTACTATGCGAAATTCTTAGTAGGGAAAAGGTGAAATGTAAGTCTAAAACAATTATTTAGGTATGGTAAAACTTTTAAAAACATTACTTAATAAAAACAAATCATCCAAAATTTTAGCGAGATTTTTTTAAATGGACTTAAGTAAAGCAACGAAAATGAAAAACACGCATTGAGTTGTTACTAGATCCAAGCAACGCATTATAATTATATCAGTTTAATTATCAAAAATCTAGGTTTAAATCTAAAACTAAAACTGATTTACTGTTTTTCTTTTCTTAGTTGTTAAATAAAAAATCAAAAAGCGTGAATCAAAAGGACTTAAATAGGACAGAAACGTTTGGTTTAGGAAAATAATTAGGAGCGGAATTCAAAGATAAACGTGAAGGTTTTAAAATCACACTAAACCAAAGCAAAGAGTTTCAAAAATTTTCATAAAAATATATACACATTTTTTTTTCTTTCTTTTTCATTTTTTTTTCTTTTCCATTTTTTTCCTTTTTTCAAAACAAAGGCCATAAATATTTTTATTTTCCTTTTTGAGTTGGCCAAACAAAAAATAAACATCACTTTTGAACATACTTCTTATTTTTTTCGAAAACCTTTCTCCACAAAAATCACAAAATACCCTATCAAAATCGTCAAAATAATTTATGAAACTCAAAAAGGCTAGTGTGATTCGATAGGTTGGAAATTTTGGCTTTGGTGAAACTTAAATGAAAGGAGGAGCTATCAAATGAAATCGGAAAAAGGCTCAAAAATAGCTAACTAGTGGTAAAAGTTTTTTTTAGGTTGGCAGGAAAGCTCAAACGAAAACAAAAATGGCCTAAATCATTTTCACGCTTTTGAATTTATTTAAAACAAAGGTTTGAAAATTTTTCAAAAAGCGAGTCCTAGATAATAAAAGAAGATTGATGAAATTAACTTGAAAATAGAAATAATAGGTGACTTGGATCGTTCACATCTACTACGTTATTCAAAAGTTGACTTTACAAAAATTATTCAAAAACGAAAAAGAAAATAGTGGATGATGAATTTTTAAGAAAGTAAAGGAAATAAACAACAAAAAACCATAATAGAAATGCGAGTTTTAGAAAAATATTTCACCTTAACATGCTACCGTGAATTAGAAACACAGCATGGCCAACATTTTACTTGTGAAACATAATTAAAAAGGACGATTAGAAATATTATAATTAACTAAGTTGTTTATAGGAGATTTTGAGTAAAACAAAACTAAAAACTAGGGGTACTATTGAAATACCAAAATGTCTAAACTATTCAAAAACACATATAAATTTTTTTTAATTTAATTTTGTGGAATATTCTCTTTTTTTGGATTTTGGAATTTTAAGATATTCATTTTTTTTTTTGGAAATATTTACAATATATACAAAAAGAAGATTATTTACACTACGCAAAAATGAAGGAGGAAATCCTCCCCCAAGCTTAAAACAGACATTGTCCTCGATGTCTAAAGAAGGGGATTGGAGAAGGAGAGAAAAATAAAGTACAGAATTGAAAGACAGAATTGAAATACAGGTACTTCCCCGGATTTATTTGCTGCGAAAGCTGAGTGATGCCGCTCCCCGAATGTCTTCTTTGGACTTTGTGATGGATTCAGCAATGTTAGAGCAGGCGATCGTAGAAGCTTCAGCTTGTCGGAGCCGTCTGAGGCAAAAATTGTAAAATAAAGAAAACAGAAAAAGATAACTTAGGTTGCCTCCCAAGAGCGCCCTTTGGTTAAAGCGTCGTTGAGCTCGACGCATCAAAAAAAAAAATATTGTCCAAAAATATTGTTGTCCCGCAATAAAATTGTTTTTAGCAAAAAATTAAAAGTTTCAGATTAAAGTTCGTGAAGTAGAAACTTAACAGTGTTTGGACTGACATCATCATCACCAGAAAAATACAGTTTAAGACGCTGACCATTCACTTTGAAATTACACTTATCAGGGTGAGAAATTAAAACAGTTCCATAAGGAAATACTTCTAAAATAGAAAACGGGCCAGACCAGCGAGATTTTAATTTGCCCGGAAATAAACGTAAACGAGAATTATATAACAGGACTTGGTCGCCCGGCTTAAAGTTTTTAGGGTGCCTTAAGTGTTTATCGTGTAAACGCTTCGTCCGCTCTTTATAAAGTTTATTATTTTCATAAGCATAAGAGCGCCACTCGTCGAGTTCATTTAGTTGAAATTTTCGAAGGTCACTGACTGAGTGGGGATCGAAGTTTAAAAATTTTAAGGCCCAAAAGGCGCGGTGTTCTAACTCTACGGGCAGATGGCACGATTTTACATTGACCAGCCGATACGGCGTACATCCGAGGGCGGTTTTGTACGCTGTTTGGTAGGCCCATAGAGCATCGTCAAGTTTGGTTGACCAGTCTTTTCTAGAAGTTGAAACAGTCTTTTCTAATATTCTTTTTATTTCTCTATTAACTACTTCGACTTGACCGTTAGTTTGGGGGTGGTAGGCAGTGGATAGTTTATGCGTAACGCCGTATTTAGTAAGGATTTTTGAAAATTGCGCGTTACAGTAATGGGAACCCCTATCGCTAACGATTGCGCGTGGCGTACCGAATCTAGAAAATAATTTTTTAAAAAACGTGACTACAACTCGGGAGTCGTTCGTAGGAAGAGCTTGGGCCTCAGCCTATCGTGAAACATAATCAACAGCAACTAAAATATATTTGTTTCCGAAGCTAGAAGGAAGGGGGCCAACAAAATCAATTCCCCAGAGGTCGAAAATTTCGCACTCTAAGAAATAATTTTGCGGCATTTCATTTTTATTAGAAATATTGCCCGACCGTTGGCAACTATCACACCTGCTCACAAAGGCTTGCGCGTCTTTAAACAGGCTAGGCCAGTAAAAACCCGCGCAAAGCACCTTATGAGCGGTGCGAGCAGCTTGATAGTGCCCACCTGTCGGACCTTCATGCAAATGTTTTAGAATATCAATTCCTTCATCAAAAGAAACACATCTCCTTATCACTTGATCCGCACAAATTTTGAAAAGATGCGGGTCTTCCCAAAAGTAGTTCTTCAGCTCAGAAAAGAATTTCTTCTTCTGCTGAGAGGAGAACTCTTTTGGAAGCACCCGGGCCACTAGATAGTTGGCGATGTCCGCGAACCAAGGAGAAGTAGATGTATTAACTAAAAGCAGCTTCTCATCAGGAAAATAATCATTAAAAGATTTTTCATTTAATTTTTCTATAAAGGGGTTATCTAATCTTGATAAATGGTCGGCGGCCATGTTCTCGGCTCCTCGATTATCACGGATCTCTAAGTCAAACTCCTGGAGGAGTAAGACCCAGCGAATCAAGCGAGGCTTGGCATCCGTTTTGGCAAGAAGGTACTTGAGGGCTGAGTGGTCCGTAAAAACAATGATTTTTGAAAGTGTAATGTAAGGGCGAAATTTATCAAACGCAAATACTACAGCCAAGAGCTCCTTCTCGGTTGTGGTGTAATTTTCTTGTGCAGATGTGAGGGTTTTACTAGCGTAATAGATGGGGTGGAAGTTCTTAGATATGCGTTGACCTAATACGGCCCCCACCGCAAAACTACTCGCATCGCACATAATCTCGAAAGGAAGGTCCCACACCGGAGCTATCATAATTGGCGCGTTGATTAACTTTTCTTTAATTAATTCAAAGGCAGAAATACAAGAGTCATCAAAAATGAATGGAGCGTCTTTTTCTAAGAGATGGGTGAGGGGCTTTGTGATCTTGGAGAAGTCCTTTATAAAACGACGATAAAAACCAGCGTGGCCTAGGAAACTTCTTATAGCTTTTATGTTTGTAGGCGGCGACAACTTCTCAATAACTTCTATCTTGGCAACGTCTACCTCAATACCTTTAGCAGAAATTTTATGACCCAAAACTAACCCTTCCCTCACCATAAAATGGCATTTTTCCCAATTTAGGGCAAGGTTAGTTTCTTCGCATCGTTCTAAGACTTTTTCGAGGTTTTCTAAACATCTATCGAAGGAGTCGCCGAACACGGAGAAATCGTCCATGAATACCTCCATAATGCTTTCTACGTACTTGTCAAATATTGCGAGCATACATCGTTGGAATGTAGCCGGCGCATTGCATAATCCAAATGGCATTCTTCGGTACGCGAAGGTGCCGAAGGGACAAGTAAACGTAGTTTTCTCTTGGTCCTCGGGAGAGATGGGTATTTGAAAGTACCCCGAGAGGCCATCGAGAAAACAATAAAAGCTATGGCCGGAGAGACGTTCTAAAATCTGGTCGATAAACGGTAGAGGAAAGTGGTCCTTACGGGTGGCGTCATTTAACTTACGGTAATCTATGCACATACGCCAACCCGTCACCGTCCGTGTCGGGATTAATTCATTATTCTCATTACTAACTACGGTTATCCCTCCCTTTTTTGGAACTACCTGAACGGGGCTAACCCACTTACTGTCCGATATAGGGTAGATAATTCCTGCGTCTAATAGTTTCATAACCTCGCCTTAACTACTTCTTTCATATTCGGGTTTATACGGCGCTGAGGTTGAATAGAGTTACGTGAATTATCTTCCATTAGAATTTTATGTGTACAGAAAGATGGGCTTATGCCCTTGATATCAGAAATTTGCCAAGCAATAGCCCGGCGATGCTTACGTAGAACTAGAAGAAGTTTATCGTTCTGCGTAACCGTGAGGTAGGCCGAAACGATAACTGGTAACTTGGAGTCTTTTTCTAAGAAAGCATACTTTAGGTGTTCGGGAAGTTCTTTAAGTTCTAGGGTAGGGGGTTCTTCATAAGAGGATTTTGAGATTCTTTCTTTTTCGAAAATAATATCTTCATAAACTTTTTTATAAGGAACGTAATAAGGGGTGGGGCTAGCAGCCAAGACGGCTTCTTGTACAGATTCAGTGGTAAGAAAAGAGGAAGAACAAAAATCAGAAAACTCTTTTTCAAACTCAGAAAGACAATAAGAAGATTTATCACTTCCTTGCAGTGATTCTGTTGTAAGAGAAGAGGAGCAAAAAGTAGAAAATTCTTTTTCAAAGTCGGAGAGGCAGTAGGAAGAATCATCACTCACGGCGTCTACGAAAAAACATGAGTCATCGTTCGCTAAGGTGTTCTTCATCGAAGGGGTGATAGGAAATGTGACTTCGTCGTCGCCTACTCGAAGAAAGAGCTTACCATTGCTTACGTCAATGATGGCTCGGGAGGTGGCGAGGAAGGGTCGGCCAAGGATCAGGGGAACCTCGACGTCTTCTTCGATGTCCAAAATGACAAAGTCCACCGGGAAGATGAACTTGTCGACTTTCACCAGAACGTCTTCCACTATTCCTAACGGGTACTTGACGGATCTATCGGCTAGCTGGATACTCATATGCGTGGGGTTAAGGCTACCAATCCCTAAATTTTTGAACAACGAAAAGGGCATCAGGTTTATACTTGCGCCTAAGTCGGCTAACGCGTGTTTAACAAAGAGATCACCGAAGACACACGGGATAGAGAAACTACCCGGGTCACTGATTTTCTTCGGCAAACCGTTTGTTAAAACGGCAGAGCACTCGGCGTTTAGCGTGACGTGCGAAAGATTCTCTAACTTCTTCTTGTTTGTGAGGAGGACTTTAAGATATTTGGCGTATTTCGGCATTTGCGAAATAGCCTCGTGGAAGGGAAGATTAATGTAGATTTGTTTGAAGATTTCTAAGAAGCGGGAGTACTGATCATCTTGACGTTGTCTATTAAGTTCAGAGGGGTATGGAGGAGTTGAATTATTTTTGAAGATGGGTGGTGGAGTGAGATTATTTTCTAAAGTGGGGGTGATTACTTCTTCAGCAGAGGGTGGAAGCGGAGCAGAGCTTTGATTTTTAAAAGCAGGAGCGGAGCTTGCCTCGGGCTCTTCACTTACCATACCGGAGACTTGCTTCCCACTCCGAAGAGTTATAGCTTTCGCTTGCTCTCTCGGGTTGGGTTCGGTATTGGAAGGAAGAGACCCTGCGGGTCGCTCAGAAATTATTTTCGCGAGCTGTCCTACCTGATTTTCTAAACTTTTTACGCTTCCGGTTAAAGTTCTTATGGTAGCGTCATTTGTGGTGATATATTTAGAAAGTAATTCATCCAAGCTCGGAGGTTTTGGGTAATTTTGAAGAAGTGGTGGTGGTGGTGGTGGTTGTGCAGAAAAATCATTTTGCGGAGGTGGGCGCATCGCATTCGATGGATTACTCCATGAAAAGTTCGGGTGATTTCTTAAAGCGGGGTTATAACTATTCGGAAAATTAAAACCAGGCGGATGAAAATTCGCAGCAGAAAAATTATTAAAAGCAGTTCTAGGCAAATTATTAACATAATCTAAATGTTCTGGAGTAGGGGTTGCAGATTCCCATACCTGAGGGGCGGAGGCAGCAGTCATCTCCGTGATTTTTTTGCTTAGGATTTCTACTTGCAGAGCGAGCTGGGAGACGTTGTCCACTTCATAGATACCTGCAGGCTTGTTCGGGCGGGACCTAGGCACATTCCACTGATAAGTGTTCATGGCCATGTCCTCAAAAAGCTCAAGAGCGGCTTCCGGGGTCTTATGATTTAAAGTACCGCCAGAAGCTGCGTCTATCATTTGCTTCGTGCTTTGATTTAGCCCGTTATAAAACGTCTGCACTTGTAACCATACAGGCAGCGTGTGATGTGGGCATCGTCTTAATAATTCTTTAAATCTCTCCCAGTTTCGTAAAGGGTTTCAGAGTCTATTTGTCCGAAGGCAGAGATGTCGTTCCTAAGTTTTGCAGTTTTAGCTGGCGGGAAATACTTCGCCAAAAATTTTTCAGTTAATTCATTCCAAGTGGTTATGCTATTTTTCGGAAGTGTGTTAAGCCACTGCTTAGCTTTAGTTCTTAGAGCGAAGGGGAAGAGTCTTAGCCTGATCGCATCATTTGAAACACCATTTATCTTGAAGGTGTCGCAAATTTCAAGAAAGCTAGCTATATGTGCGTTCGGATCTTCATCTTGAAGTCCGTCAAATTGCACATATTGCTGCACCATTTGAATTATGCTAGGCTTTAGTTCAAAGTTATTATTTGCTATAGTAGGACGGACTATACTCGATTCTGTTCCCTCGAGGTTCGGTCGTGCATAATAGGACATAGTCCTTTGAACGGCCTCATCTACGTTGGGTTCTTCCATTCTTAAAGTATTAAATGACTCGGAGTCCTCAACCGGCACTTGGATAGTAGGACCTTGAAATCGAGATCTTCTCCGAAGAGTACGCTCAATTTCGTGGTCCAAGTCCAAAATAACCGACGGACTCCCGCGGGTCATGCACTAAAAGAACAGAAAAGAAGAAGAGAAAGAGAAAAAGGATAAACTAGAAAGAAAAACTAGATTTAGAAAATTAAATTAATTTTTTTTTTTCTTTTTGAAATAGATTTTTTTTTATAAATTAACTCCCGAACTTCCCAAGGACTACCCCGTGAAGGGTTCGCAAGGTACTAGACAAGACAGTGGCGCTTAAAGCCCTTTGCCCTTTTCGAGAGAATTAGGTGTCGTAGAAAAATTGTGAGGTTGGTTTCTATTAAGAGCGGTGATAATTTTTTGATTTTTTTAAAACTTTAAAGAAAGGGGATGAGAAAGAGAAGAGATAAAATTAATAGGTTCGTGTTTTCAAAATATCAACGGAAGTTGGTTCCCCGGCAACGGCGCCAAAAACTTGTTGCGCGCTAGGGTTCGAAGAAAATAAACGCAACCGAACTAGCAACCCGATGAGGCAAGTATACCTATCGAATTGTAGCAAGGGGACACAAGTGTCGTATTGAAATCCGGGAACTGTTGGCTAAGCTTACTCACACGAACGCTATTATCTTATCGACGGAAAAACTAGGGTTTTAGAAAATCTAAGCGCAATGGAGAAATTAAAGCAAACTAGAAAGAGAACTACCGCAATTAAGTTACGCTATTAAGAAAAGAACTATGCTAGAAAGGAAACTACTGCAGTTAATTAAAGAGCACAAGATAGGAGATTACTACTAAAGGAAGAAAATATGAAATGGAAATGCACCCGATCGAGATTCACCTCGGCTAAAGACGATTAAGAAAATGCGATAAAAATCTAAACTTAATAGGATAAGGGTCCTTGACCGTGGAGGTTCCTAAAGCTTGAACACGCTTCTCTCGAAGTCGTGCCCAACTGAGTTTAGGAAGGTCCGACCGACTCTCGTCTAAATCGGAGGCCTAAAACTCGCTTTACGCGGTGAACGCCACTATTGGATTTTACTCCAATCCGGGAGATTTGGACGTCTGCCTCTCTCGAGGGGTGCGTACAACTCCCTTTACTCTTGAATGCTCACTTCATTCTTTCGGCCTCTTGGCTAGCCAGAATGAAAGCAAAGGCGGAGAGTATATATCGAAAATATACCCCCAACCCGTGATTAATCAAGAGTAATTCAAGGCCCTAACCTAAAAAGAAAAGATTGATTAAAACATCATAACATAATCGCTCTAACCTCGGATCATCAAGATCGAGTACAAGGAGGATTAGTTAATCATAATGGAGTGGAGGGGGGGGGATGAGTAGAAAAACATAAGAAGAACACAAGCTAAGGGAAGAACAATTTTATTAATGAAAAAGGGCAAGTTACACTAATGAAAATAAAATTACAAGTGCATGAAAATTAAACCCTATTCTAGCCCTACATTAAGCACTAAGCAAGAAGAAAATTACATTAAAAGCTAGCACAAACTAAGATTAAACTAAGGTAACCAAAAAGTACAAAGAGAGGGGGAGAGAGAGAGAGAGAAAGCATGAAAAAGGATCAAGAAACAAAGGGGCAGCACCTCCCCCACTCAACCAAAGCTTGCTAAAATGGGGAGGAGGGGGGCTCAATTTATAGAAAATTTCTCGGGTTGGTCACGCCCTCTGACACGCCCTAGGGGGGGCGTGTCAGGGGGCGTGACAGGTACGGATTTGACCTCGGGCTCTGGATTCTGGCGGGAGGGATGATTGCTTCGGTACGTCGGTGGTCACGCCCTAGGTCACGCCCGTGACAGGGGGGCGTGACAGGCATGTCCTGTCCAAATCATTGGTCGGAAATCCGTCAGTCGCCGAAAAAGGAAGGTGTCACGCCCATGTCACGGGCGTGACATGGGGCGTGACAGTACTATTTGCGTGCTGAGGCGGAAGGGCATTTAATGCGGCGGCAGCTTTGCGGCAGAGGGCGACACGCCCCTGGTCACGCCTAGTGACATGCCCCGGGAGGGCGTGACAGGGGGGCGTGACAGCGGTTTTGACCGTTTTCTGTCCCTTCCAGCAGGTGTCCTCGGGATCGGGTGACACGCCCTAGGTCACGCCCAGGGAGGGCGTGACAGGGGGGCGTGACAGGCCATTTTGGCAATTTTTCTGAAAACCTGCAAAAAGACAGGAAAAAGTTAATGGCAATAAAATTTACATAAAAAGGATAAAAATAAACTAATAATAGACATAATTTGTACAATATAAAATATAAAATATGATAATAGTTTAGGCTACAAAACGTATTATCAAGGGGACCCACCATGCAGCTTTGGGTCAAGCCCAAGCCCAAACTCGACCCAACCTAACCCATTTTATTCAAAAGAGCCAACTCCCCCCTTCTCTCCACAACCCACCTTGGCCCCAACCATGGAACCCGACCCAATGGGGGTCAATTCACCCAGCAGGACCAGTGGGGCCCATCTCCCAAGCAGCCAGCCAGCCCACACACCCAAACCGAGCCCCCACCTTGGTGAAATCGCCCCACATAGGTGAAATCGCCCCCTCTCTTAACTCAGCCCCCAAACCGATCCACACCCTCATTCCCACTCATTCCACCCCTCAGAGAGAGAGAAAAACAAAAGCCAGCTGCTGCCATGGCCAACAGAGGAGGAAATCATCGGAGCTTGCATGCCATGGGAAACCGTCGCCAGCCTCAGCCTCAGCCGCCACCACAAGTCCGTATCCCTTCTCCTCTTACTGTGCTAGTATCCTAGATCCTCTAGGCTAGGGGTCGAGCTCAAACGAGCTCGATAATAGGGATTCAAAAGCTTGAAAATTCTGTAAAAATGGCTTATTTCTGGACTTTTCGGCTTGGTTGCGCCGCCACCGTCCGCGCTCTCCGCCGCCCAGCCGCCGGCCAGCTCAAGCCCCGACCACCGTGAGGCCGGAGAATGACTTGGCCGGAGGTCCCGCCGCCGGCGATGGCCGGAAATGGCCCCGCAAAAACCGCCTGCACGGGTTGGCCATCCATGCATGCATGGGTAAGATGAGCCAGGGCCTTCCGATAGGCTTTAAGATTCGTGCGGCTTGATTAGCCTTATTATTAAATCCTGTTATTAATATATATAGAATAATGATGTATTCTGTCACACTATACCAGTCACTTTGCATGTTAATTTTAGGGTACCTAGAGACCTCTACCTAGGTTGAGCCCTGAATGAAAATTGTAGCTAAAGGTGTTAACTTTAATTTGCCACCCTAAATTCAAGTTTTGGTCCAGTATATTGTGCTGTAGGGCTGTTTTGCTGGGACTGCTCCTAAACTAGGGCAGAAATTAAAATTGATGCCCAAGCCAAACCAAGTATCATCATGACCTGGAATTTTGTTCATGAGTGTATTTAAGGCATGTCTACGCCCTGCCAAAAATTTGGAATTTTTGGAAAACATTTTCCTATAGTTTTTATCATTATATCAAAAGGTAAATTAAGGGTATAATTGTAATTATATGCACCCAAATGGCCCCAAATTTTGGTGGCATACCCTTAGGGACATTATTAGTGTCTGGTAGAAATTTCAGAGCAATTGGACCCCTGCATGATGGGTTAACCATGTGCATGTGTTGGCTAATTATAACCTTGGGGTGCATTTAGCAAGAAAGTATATTTTGTGTATTTAGCCTAGCTGAGGCATCCAAAAATTGTGGAATTTATCCCAGGGATTAATTAGAGTAAAGTTCACCCCTAGAATTTATTATGGAATTTTTGGGATTAAAAATCCTATTATTTGGTATTTCCAAAATAAAAGCCCTTTTGGAAAATAAATTGTAGGAATCGGTTTTGATCAATGAAAGATCCCCAAAATCAGTCAGAGCAAAAATGAGGCTTTTAATTGACTTAAGAAAATTTCATATCTCTGTTTGACAATTGTTAGAGCAAAATTCATGGAAATGACTATTTTACCCTTTTTGTAATTGTTTATGAATTGGTATAAATACTTGTTGGAAAAATTGTGAAAATAATCCTAGAGTTGCATAATTGTTTTATTAGTCTTGTAGATTTATATCAGAATTTTTGGGTACACTGTTAATTATTAATTAGCATAATGGCATTTTTGGTAAATAATTAAGAATGGATTTTGATAGACCATTACACTGTAGAAATTAATGAAACTCTGCCATAAGTCATAAAATAGTAATATAAATGCTCAGTAATTTTCCTGGAAATTCTTTGTATATATTTCTTGTACTTCATTTGGAAGGTGATAAATAGGTAGAATTTGTATTAATTATGGGAAAAATAGAAATATAAAAAGGGAAATTATGAAATGTTGTAGACAGTAATATTTTATTCATATGCAACTCAGGAAAATTCCCTTAGGTCAGAAGATTTTAATTGATAATACTTCTTGTGTAAAATGACCTAGGGAATAATTAAAAAGATTTAACTAAAGGCCTTAATGACCTAGGAAAATTATGAAAATCAACACACTCATTTCATTAGTCCATACCACCCTAGGATAAATATTTGGGGTCAGTTGGACCAAGAATTTAGAAGTTCGATTTCAGGGTGGTGTTAGGTCATGGGGTGCGCTTAGTGAAAGTAGGCTGGACTGTAGGCCGCTAGGGGATGAATCAACAACTGCGTTAGAGTCTAAGTTCGGAAGTATAACCCTGGATGGCAGTTGTATTCTATAGGCGAGAGTAACAGTGCAATATTAGACTTGCCTAGGAAGAGTTGACGGAAGACCGTCACTCCTTAATCCATACCTTAAGCCACTAGGTCACTCTATGTAACAGGAGAGAGAATAAGGGATTCGGGGTAGGCAACGACTAAAGTAAATATCCTTGAGAAAGGGAGCTTTGGGTTTCAGCCCATCGTAGCTCCTAGTGCCCCTGAGAGCCCTTCACCGGGAATACCTTGGGCAGTCCTGGGATTAACCTTAAGACTCTAAGTATGATAATCTGTAGACAAGAGTAGTCTAATAGGTTAAGTGAACTGGACATGTGCTCACTCGTGCCGGGTTAGAGGGACTTGGAGTCTTTTGACTACTTGCTCACCGTGCAGAGTTGGAGAAAGGGATTGGTTTATATACAAACTCACCCGTGACGGGTTGGAGAGATTTGGGGACTGGATAGTCCATCGAGCTGGAGGCTCAATATACTATACTTGCATGTGCATATACTACTGGCGGGCCATGCGGTACTGGCCGGTTGTCACACCGACGGCAGTACGGTGGACCAGGCGGGTGCGAGGGTTAGAAGGATCAGTAGGATGTTTATACTGGAGTCTGGAGGACTTTTCCTAATAACGCGCACCCGACCCAACAAGACTGACGGGTCGTCAGCAAAGTGGTACGCAGAGACTCTAGAGTGCACTGGCGGTGTACAGAGGCGTACAAGAGAGGTCTAGGCCTGGTAGTGTGTATACCCGCCTAGAAGGCGGAGACGCCCGCTCCGCTGCTGCCGTAGCCACAACGGTAGTACCTGAGAGTGATGCTAGCTCTCGAAAAGTGGGAACTAAAGGTCTGTGATCACGGAGTCGAGTGTGTGTGTTGCACTGCATGTTCATATCATTCCCACCATATAGTTGCATAACATTAACCTTCATAACAACTCAAGACACCTAATGTATAAGTGGTATGGGACGCTTATACATTAGAACCTGCTATACGATCCCTTAGCCTATAAACTTGAGTGGGCATGTTTATAGGTTGAGGTTACGCCACTTTCTTTTATATATATATGCTTGTGACAACAGACACCCCATTGTATAAATGGTATGGGACATTTTGAAAGTGAAGGGATAGAACTACTCTAGAGGGGGGGGGGGTGAATAGAGTTATCAAATTTTGCACAGACAAAACTTAATAGTCTACCCAACTCCCTTGGAGTGAAGTGCGGAATGAAAAGATTATAGATATAAAGTTAACCCTAGAGCCTACACAAGTGATGTGTACAAACACAAGCTAACTGTAATTACAGTTAAGCTTGGAAAACCCTAATCAGCAACTAGCAACCTAGTTATATCTAATCACAGCCACAATACAGGAATTAAACAATGGAATCCAGAAGACACAAGGAAATTTATAGTGGTTCCCCAAACAACTTGGGTACGTCCACTCTTCTACCCACACGGTAGGAATCCACTCAGGTTTTTGATCAGGTGCCCTGCCACCAACAGGATCTGCTTCAGGTAGATCCAGAAACCCTTTAGACTTTTGATCAGGTGTCTAAAAACCAAGCACAGGTTTTTGATCAGGTGCCCTGCCACCAAGGGATACTTTGAAGGGAGTAATAACCCTGTACAGGAGGGGGAAGAAGGTTAAGATGTCTTCTCTATTTTACAAAGATTAGAGAAGCACAAAAGCTTGCACTGAGCTAGAATGCTCTAAAGAATCAAGGCTCCCCCTGGCTCAAAGATGTCCAGGTGAAGTCTTGCTTCAGTGCAGAAAACTCTTCAGAAAGTTCTGAAGGAAAAGCTACAGGAAGAAAGTAAATAATAAAATCAAAGATCTTCAAGCAGCTATATTCTTCTTCTTCTTCTTCAAAGGAACTCTGAGTTTGAACTTCCTGAAGGCAGGAGAACTCAGGTGAAGAAGAGATGAAGATCTTAACACTTCTCAGTTAGATGGAAATTGCTGAGAGCAGAAATCTTTTTCTTGATGAAGGCTTGAAAGCTTTAATGAACAACTGGTTAGCTATTAGCTAGCTTGAATCCTTCTTCAAAGGTCCTTTATATACATCAGCAAGCAACGGCTCTCTTCCATTTGAATTATTTGTCTTCTTCTGAGCCTTGAGACCTGGCTGTAAATATCAAAAAGACAAAAAAACATCTCTGCAGCAAAACATTCTATAAAAGGAATAAACCTCTTTCTAAGAAGCTGCAGGCTTAAATCAAATAACAGAAGGACTAAATAAAGTCACATCAGAAATAATCTCTTTATAGCAAAAAGAAGACTTTTCAGTCTAACGGCTATAAAGGGCTGACAACAGATAAAGTAATTTATAATGACAGCTAATAAGACAAATAACTTTATCTTAAAAAGATTTGACTCAGGCAAAAGAGATGGAGCAAATATTGCCTGGTAATTTTATCACACAGCTTAAAATAATGTGCCAGAAAATGTATTAATTAATTAAATATATTAAATAAATACAAAATACAAAGGCAGACAGAAAACGTCGAACGACCCTCGAAGATCGTCGAACGACGCACGGAGATCGTCGAACTATCGGGCAGATAGTCGAACGATCCAGATAGTCGACCTATCGAAGAAGATAGTCGAACTACCCCGGCAGATAGTCGAACTATCAGAGCAGATAGTCGAACTATCAGATAGTCGATCTATCTTGGACAGATAGTCGAACTATCAAGCGCACAGAGATAGTCGACCTATCAAGCAGATAGTCGACCTACCTCAGAAAACAGATAGTCGATCTATCAACAGATAGTCGAACTATCAAAACAAACCAGATAGTCGATCTATCAGCAGATAGTCGAACTATCAGATAGTCGAACTATCAGGACAGATAGTCGAACTATCAAAGACAACAGATAGTCGAACTATCAATCAGATAGTCGAACTATCAAGACGAAACAGATAGTCGATCTATCAACAGATAGTCGAACTATCAAAGCGGAACAGATAGTCGACCTATCAACAGATAGTCGAACTATCAGATAGTCGATCTATCAGAACAGATAGTCGAACTACCTCGCCAAGCAGATAGTCGAACTATCAACAGATAGTCGAACTATCAATGCAAAACAGATAGTCGACCTATCAACAGATAGTCGAACTATCAACGCAGACAAAGCGTCGACCAACTGATAGACGATCGTCGATCAGCCGATAGACGATAGTCGAGCGGCGTTTGACTATAGTCGAACGAAAAAACTACTTAACCAAATTCTCAATCTGGAAAAGTGAGGACTCTACAGCTAGACTCCTAACCATTGACCATAGGTATTTTTGGGTCAAGGGGCACAAAGGAGAGGACTAAACTCAAATCAAAACTAGGGTACCAACAATCTCCCCCTATTTGAGTTAAGTCTCTCAACATCTAAAACATAAAGCTAGCTAAAGAGCAATAAAATAATACAGAAAAAAAATTAACAATTATCTAGCAGATTATCAAACAGATAAACAAATATAGAACAGCAGTTAATCAAATTATGGATCAACAGAGTCAGGCTTAGCTACAGAAGAGCTAGAAACAAAAGAGATTTTCCTTAAAGGATCATCAGATTCTTTCTTTGACAGTTTTAGGTCCTGCGCACCAATGATCTTCAGTTCTGCAGCTCTTGGGACTACTGCTTCAGGATGCTTTTCCATATATTTTGATGGATCAAAAATCTCTGGGTTAACCTGGAACTTTTCAAACTCTTTCTTTCTGTAAGCAGACATGGTAGTTAGACCAGTCGTATCTTTTCCTTCTGCTCTAGCTTTTCTTATTTGAGCTGCTCCAACTAGTTCTTGAAAGCGAGCCATCCTAAAGTTAGGATCAAGCTCAGGATTTTCATAAACAGGCTCAGGAGAAGCAGCATCAGCTATTTTATCTTGAATAACTAGATAAGACATTAGAGTATACTTAGCAAAAGGTTCTTGCTAGAAATTTTAGAACAAAGTAAACTATTTACCTTTTGAAACAGTTTCCTCAGACTGAACTGGAGTTGGAGATGGAATTCTCTTCTTTGGAGAAGGAGGAGGGGAAAAGGTTGGTCTTTGAACCACAGCCTCCTTCATTTGTCTTTGAGAGCCATAAAACGATTTGCCATGCGAGCTTTGATAACTTTGTCTTGGCTGGGGCTGAAAAGAAGCAGATCTTCCAGAAGAGGCAGCAGGATTAGCTGATAGGTTGCCAGAGGCTCCTGCACCTGGAGGAGGAGGAGGACCTCTGGGAGTCCATCTTGAGACAGGACTATCATACCTCTTAGTTCTTTTTCTTTCTTTCTGCTGATTCTTTGAAAACCACATCCAGTGCTGAAAATCCTTTGATTTAGGGTCAATGCCCTTCAGAATGTAATAGGGAGTATCATTATCTTTTCTGGGAGGAGGAGGAGGAGCAACTTTCCTTTTCTTTGAAGCAGCTTTCTTTCTCTTTGATTTCTCAGAAACATCAGAATCATCATCATCATCAGAATGAGATGAGGGAGGATTTTCATAAGGATCATAGGCTTCTGAAACAGCCTTTTCTTTAAGCTTCAGAGCAGATTTTTCTCTTTCCTCTTCCATGGCATCTAGAGCCAGAAGGGAATCTAAGTCCAACCCTAGTGAGTCATCCCAGATGGTTGACTTTTCAACTTGCAGATCTTTTTCTTTCTCTTTTAAAGATTGTACTCTTAATCCCAGGCTTCTCTTGCTTGAACTTCTTCCAAATTCAGACATGAGAGTCATCTTTGACTTCATCTTTCTCAGACTCATCTTCTCTATTATCTAAAAAGGATTCCAATTCAGGATCTACTTGAGTATCAGGAACACTTGGATCAGCTTCAGAAACAACTGCTATGATCTGAGCAGCTAAATCTTCTTTAATAACATCTGTAGAATTATGAATACAGATCTGCTAAATAAACAGAAATCATTCCTTCCAGGAATTCACAAACTAACAAATTAATCGACTCATCAACAAAACGGATGAAAGAGTTACCTTCATACTTGACCATCTCCCATGATTCATCTAGATATGCAGTTATAATTCCTTCTAGGAATCTAGCAACCACAGGAGTGGAGAGGTCTTCTAGGCAGACTTTTACTGCAATCTCAGATAACAAGATTCCATCTGCTATTTCCTTATCAGACAAAATTGGAGCTATTTCTTTCTCAGCTGGAGCTATTTCTTTCAGGGCTGTCATGACTGTATCTTTTATAGCTGGAGGGGAGGCAGGAAGGTCTGAGGCATCTTCATGGAACATCTCCCCCTGCCTGATTTCAGTGGATACTGAAACCAGGCCCTTGAGGAAGATGGCTCAGCAGATTTTGAAAGGGATTTGATGGAGGTAGTTAAGATATCAATGGAGGCTGCAAGGGGAGCGATTGCCTCTTCAATCATGGTCTTGATTGACGGGGTAATCAGCTCCACAATGCGGGAGATAAGCTCAGGAGAGATCTCAAGAGATGAAGGATGTGAAGTGGATGGAGCTGCAGCAGATATGGTAGTGGTGCTGGGATGAGAAATGGTGTGGACAGGGGATCGAGCAGGAGATGGAGCAGGAGAGTTAATTGGGGAATTAACTGGGGAATGAACGGGAGACAGAGGAGGAGTAGGAATTCTCTCAGATCCTAACAAATCAAAGCTAGGAGCAGATATCCTAGCCAGATGAGCAGGTAGAGGAGAAGCAGGAGGGGAAAGAGGAACAACCGTAGTTGTTTCTGGAGCAGAAGAGGAAGAAGGTCGTACTTCAGCTGAAGTTGATGGTACTTCAACTGAAGCAGACAGCAAAGCAGAGGAGGAGGATGGAAGAGCTGAGCCAGCTTCAACATGATGAGGAGTGACTGATTCAGTCCTGGTGTCCTCAGATGTTGCTGGAGCAGGTTTCACAAAAGTTCTCTTCCACTTAGAGAACAGGTTGGGGTCCATCTTCTTGCTTGCATTGATTGTTGTTGCAGTTGAACTCAGCAGCTGGGGGTATTTTTCCTTGAGGAAGATTCCAATGACCCTTCCTAGGGTGACTTCCTTCTTACTAGTCTTTTTCCTGATTAAATCAAACACAACTGCTGCCCAATCGATCTTTTCCGATTAACAATCGCACACATGAGTGCGAATTGCTGCCTTGTTATATTATCGTGAGCAGAGTGCTTACCCAGGAGCACTTTTCCTACTAACTCAGCGAGAAACTTGATTTTGAAAGGAAAATTCACTTTGAGCAGCTTCATGGGAATGCCCTCAGCATGTCCCAGCTCAACTAGCATTCTTCTGAATTCCTGAGCATCTTGCTCATAATCCTCTTCACCATTAACTAAACCAAAAATTTCAGACAAAACGGCCGGAGTCAGGATTACCTCTTCTCCGCTGATGGTACCAGTCATCGATTCGTCTGTGGAAGACGACGTGAAAGCCCATTCTTTGATTTCTGGATTTTATCTTAATCCTTGCAGACATTAACTTCTCTAATCCCTGATCACGGCACAGCTGTAGAACTTCTACGATTCCTGCGTCGCAGCTGCTGAACGCGTCAAATCCACGCTAAATCCTGCATCAAACTTCACGACTGCAAGAATTGCTGGAGAGACGCCATGGATTCGCTGGAGAAAGCTCAGAAAGCTGCAGATAACGAAGAAGACGAAACCCCGGAAATCGCAAGCGGAAGCAGAATGCGAAAGGGCACGCTCCGTCGACGATAAAACACAAGATCTTTTAACCTAGGTCGACTATCGGCTTTATATTAGACCGGGAATAGTCGATCTATTAAAAAGATACTTGACCCGATAGTCGAACGGTCGTTTGACGATCGGCTCAGAAGCAGAGTAGTCGAACCATCGTTCGGCTATTTCTGGCTTCACAAGCAACAAGCTGTCGTCGTTCAGAGATCGACGATGAGCTCAACCTGTTCGACGATGGTCGAACGTCGATCGACGATCTTCAAACAGATAAGCTATCATTAACCAGAGGTCGACGATAGGCTTAATCCGTTCGACGATCTTCGATCATCGTTCGACGATCTTCAACAGATTTCAACATAGGCAGATAGTCACACTTAGTCTCGTCCATTAATCATGCCTAGTTGAACTAAAAAGAACAGATGCTTCTGTTCATCTAAAGGCTTGGTGAATATATCACCTCTCTGAAACTCATGGATGAACTCAAGACAGATCTTGTTCTTTTCCACAATCTCTCAGAAATGTGTGCTAATCTCAATGTGCTTGATGATTACAATTATGATAGATTTTTATTGTAATAATTGTAATCATATCCGCTGTTTTCTACCTCTTTATTCAAGTAATTGCACTAAATAATTGAGAATTGGTATTGTCATGAATAGTAGAGCATAGTTTAAAGTTGTTACTATTAATGTATTGAACTTCTCCCTTACTATGTCATTTTTCTAATGCAGGTACAACTAGCCAGTGGAACTAAAAGTCTTGGAGCAAACAGGGGAGTTTACGGGGCCAACAGGACTGAACACAGGAGAAGATTTGCTCACACACGGGTAGGAACACGGCCGTGTGCCTACCCGTGTTCCTTCCCAGCTGAAGTAATGATCCAGCCCCCGTGTCTGAAGAACGTGAAGAACAACACGGCCGTGTTCCATAACACGGCCGTGTCAGTACCCGTGTGATCCAACACGGCCCATGATCAAACACGTCCTTTCATGTGGAACTGCCCTGGAACTGCCGACACGGCCTTGCAACACGGCCGGTCGGAACCCGTGTTCGACCATGTTTGCTATTGGACTATAAAAACCTGGAGAAAAATTTATTCTGCACTTTTTGGATTATTTTGCTTGGAGATTTTCTGGAGAACGAAAGTGGAGCATCCAAGAGAAGGAAAGCTTGAAGGAGATATTTGTATGCATTTATTCTTTAATTTATCTCTTTTAATCTTGTATTTTCTTGGTAATCCAACTTTATTTATCTTTATTTTTCATGAACAATGTGTTTGAACAATTTAGTAATCATGTATCGTTTTGTTTTCGTCAATTTCATTGTATTTTATTCGTATATGGGCTTGCAACCATTGAGAATTATCCTTGTTATGAATGATTATTTATTTTTACATGAATTCCAAATGTCTAGATTGAGAATTTGGATTGTTTGGATGAGGGATAAATCTTCATATTCATGTGTTATTTCTCTTTGTAATTCAAAAATCATGATCGAGAGATATGTTTCTTGGAAAATTAGAATACGAATGAATGGAATTATGGTATTTTAGAAATAAAGTTTCATGAATTCATGTATTAGATAGGGTATTTCATTCAATAAATATTTGAGTATTGTAAATTGTTCGAGAGAAAATTTACTTAACTTAACTTAGATTTTTAAATTGCTCGAGAGAGAATTTGATACTTAGTTTAACCCTTACAATACAATGAATTTGATAGTCTTGTTATTTCATGATTACACAAAGTGATTATGTTCATTGAATACTCTTAACTTTCGACTTGAAACTATTTTTATAACTCTCCAATACAATTTTTATCCAAATAGTCATAGTTAGGATTAATCTATGTTAGAACGCAACCTTAAGTTTAGGTATGATAATAGAGTGAGAGTGAGTACGAATAGTTGAAATGACCCTGTGGAATACGATACGAGATGTAGATTTCTCTTATACTATGATTGATAGGTGCACTTGCCTGAAAGATGATTTCAATTTAGCTTATGCCCATCTACATAGTTATGATAAATTGTAGAATGAATCCGCATCAAGTTTAGACTTAGCGAAAATATTCATCAAGTTTTTGGCGCCGTTGCCGGGGATCCTTTCAATATTTTGAAAGCTTTACCTTTATTAATCTACCATTATTGTTTACCAATAAATCTTTGTAAATTAGTTTAAAGTAAAATTATATTATTTAATCTCTGTTTTTGTAGTCTGTTAGTCTATGACCAGGGCAAGAAATTCTGGGTTAGAACCATTTCATTCTGAACCGGAACGAAATTATTCACAACACCATCACAGAGACGTGGGTGTTAACACCACAGAAACTGTAGACGATCTGAGAGAAGAAGAAACAGTGAATCAAGGAGAACAACATCCTGAAAATCTAGATACCATGGCCAACCAAATGAGCAAACCATGTCTGACTTTGCTAGACCCAATCTCAAGGAACTGGGTCAAGCATTGTTCGACCACCCATTCCAACCAATAATTTCGAACTGAAACCGAGCGTGATACAAATGGTCCAACAATATGTTCAATATGATGGCTTACAAGACGAGGATCCTAATACACACTTGGCCGGATTCCTAGAGATATGTGATACTTTCAAGATTAATGGTGTCTCCAACGATGCCATTAGATTGAGATTGTTCCCATTCTCATTGAGGCATAAGGCAAAGCAGTGGCTCAATTCGTTACCTAAAGGATCCATTACTACTTGGGACATGATGGTTGAGAAGTTTTTGATGAAGTATTTTCCACGGCAAAGACCGCAAAGTTAAGGAACGACATTCTCTACGTATGTTCAAGTGGAGGCTGAATCATTGTACGATACTTGGGAACGATTCAAAGAATTATTAAGGAGATGCCCCCATCATGCTTTACCTTCTTGGCTTCAGATTCAGACTTTCTACAATGGTCTAAATCCAGCCACCAGACAGATGATTGATGCGGCTAGTGGAGGCACCTTGAACAATAAGACACCTGAAGCAGCCCAGCAGTTGATAGAAGAAATGGCAATGAATAGCTACCAATGGACTACCGTGCGGCCGAAGTCTACTAAGCCGCCGGAATGTATGAAGTGGATGCCGTTACAGCCTTAGCAATAAAGTGGAGAAGCTCCATCAAAAGATGGACAACCTTTCTTTAGCGCCACACCCCAAACGGTTCCTCAACATGGGACCCCTCCCTTGTTGGAATCCCTAGTGGTGAACCTCAAGTGCAAGAACATGTAGACTACATGGGTAATAATCCTAGACCACCTTTTAATCCAGGAAACAACCCATATAGTTTTACATACAATCAAGATGGAGGAACACACCCAATTTCTCTTGGGGAGGGCAAGGCAACCAAGGTAAACCACCCATGTTTGGACAACAACAACAACAATTGGAGCCAAGGAAGCCAACATTGGAAGATGTCCTTGCAAAGTTCATGCAAACTACCGATGTTGCCTTTCGTAATCAAGAAGGTTCTATTCGAAATTTGGGAGAATCAGATTGGGCAGTGGCAAGGATGGTATCAGAGAGACAACCAGGAACACTTCCAGGAAATACTGAGACAAACCCAAAGGAACATGCAAGAGCAATTCAGTTGAGGAGCGGAAGGAGTTACAAGACCCAAGGCTTGCACCGGATGCACCTCAAGAGGAGTCTAGTGGAGAAGCACCGAAAGTGACACCGATGGAATATCAAACCAGCCGTACCATATCCAGCAAAGATGAACAAGGAGCGCATGGATGCGCAATACGGTAAATTTATTTCTATGATTAAACAATTACATGTTAATTTACCTTTTTCTGATATTATTCAAATGCCTAAATATGCTAAATTTTTGAAGGATTTAATTTCTAATAAAAGAAAATAGAAGAATTATCATTGGTCACACTTAGTGAAGAATGCTCTGCTATTTTACAAAATAAATTACCACAAATAACTTAAGGATCCCGGTTCTTTTTCAATACCATGTTTAATCGGTGATTTGCAAGTTAATAAGGCTTTAGCGGATTTAGGAGCTAGTATAAATTTGATGCCTTATACATTATATTTGAAACTAGGCCTTGGAGACTTAGCCGACTAGGATGAGTATTCAATTAGCAGATCGGTCGGTTAAGTACCCAAGAGGTTTAGTGGAGGATGTATTGGTTAAGGTAGACAAATTTATATTCCTGCCGATTTTGTTATTTTAGATATGGACGAAATATCGAAGTACCACTTATACTTGGTCGCCCATTTCTAGCCACTTCTAGAGCTCTTATTGATGTTTTTTGATGGTAAATTAGTTTTGAGAGTAGGGGAGGATGAAGTCACTTTTCAAATTGGCAATATATATGAAACAATCTTTAGATAGTGATGATTATTGCTATTTTTCTCATGGTGTTGACAACTTATTATCTTTATTGATTCTAATTTTTATTATAAAGATCCTTTAGAAATTTGCCATTACTAATTGTTTTCTAGAAGATGAAAATAGTAAAGAGATTTTTGATCATTTATTTTTTCTAGATAACTCTGTTTCGATGAATGGAAATACTGAATATAACTTACTTACAAAGGAGATAATGAAGTTCATAAGAATAATACTAAGGATCCACCTGTAGTTGAATTAAAAAAATTTACCGATCATCTTGAGTATGCATTCTTAGGAGCTAACTCTTCTTACCAGTTATTATTTCTTCTAATCTTTCTGAAATTGAAAAAGCTAAATTAATAACTGTGTTAAAGAAATGTAAAGGTGCAATAGCATGGCAAATCTCTGATATAAAAGGTATTAATCCTAGTTTTTGCACTCATAAAATCCTTTTGGAAGAAAACTATAAATCTTCTATTCAACCGCAACGTAGGCTTAATCCTAATATGAAGAGGTAGTTTAAGGCTGAAATGTTAAATTATTAGACGCTGGTATGATATACCCTATTTCCGATAGTCCATGGGTTAGTCCTGTCCAAGTGGTTCCTAAGAAGGGTGGTTTAACTGTGGTAGCAAACGATAAAAATGAATTAATTCCAACGCGAACAGTAACAGGTTGGCGTGTCTGTATAGACTATAGGAAGTTAAACGATGCCACTAGGAAGGACCATTTTCCTTTACCCTTTATTGACCAAATATTAGAACGCTTGTCAGGACATTCATATTATTGTTTTCTAGATGGACTTTCTGGGTATTTCCAAATCCAATAGCCCCAGAAGACCAAGAGAAAACCACGTTCACATGCCCATTCGGCACCTTTGCCTATAGGCGTATGCCTTTTGGTCTTTGTAATGCCCCCGCTACCTTCCAAAGATGCATGTTAGCTATCTTCAACGAGTATGTTGAAGATATCATGGAAGTGTTTATGGATGACTTCTCCGTCTTTGGGGATGCATTCGACTTATGTTTGAATAATTTAGAGAAGGTTCTAAGGAGGTGTGAGGAGACGAACTTAGTACTTAGCTGGGAGAAGTGCCATTTTATGGTACAAGAAGGGTTAGTACTAGGTCATAAAATCTCAAATCAGGGAATTCAAGTAGATAGAGCGAAGATAGAAACGATAGAAAAGTTACCACCACCCACATCCGTTAAGGCAGTGAGAAGTTTTTTAGGCCACGCCGGGTTTTACCGCCGGTTTATTAAAGACTTTTCAAAAATTGCTAAACCACTTACAAGACTATTAGAAAAGGATACACCGTTTATCTTTGATCAAGCGTGTCTACATGCTTTTGAGTTCTTAAAAGAGAGATTAGTTAATTCTCCTATTATGATAGCGCCTGATTTTACTCAGCCATTTGAAATCATGTGTGACGCTAGCAGTTTTGCGGTAGGAGCTGTTTTAGGACAACGCCGAAACAAACATTTTCATCCTATATTTTATGCTAGTAAAACACTTAATAATGCACAAGAGAATTATACTACAACTGAAAAAGAACTTCTAGCAGTAGTCTTTGCGTTTGATAAATTTAGATCCTATTTAACATTGTCCAAGGTGGTAGTTTACACGGACCACTCTGCACTTAAATATTTGCTAGCCAAGGCGGAAGCTAAAGCCTCGTTTAATCCGTTGGGTACTTCTATTGCAAGAATTTGATTTAGAAATTAGGGATAAACGAGGAGCAGAAAACTTAGCGGCAGACCATCTTTCACGTTTAGAAAATCCGTTACGTGCAACGTTAGATGAGTCTGAGATTTCAGATACATTCCCTGAGGAATCGTTATTTGCCTTATCTTCGAAAATTAATAATGATTATCCATGGTTTGCAGATTATGCAAACTATCTTGTGGCTAAGGTCCTCCCAAAGGATTTTTCATATCAGCAGAAAAAGAAATTTTTCTCCGACTTGAAATATTACTTTTGGGAGGACCCTTTTCTTTTTCGGGTATGTGCAGATTCCGTGATCGAAGGTGTGTATCCGCCGAGGAAGGGTGGAGAATTTTGGAGCAGTGTCATTCAGGTCCTACTGGTGGTCACTATGGAGCAAATCGCTCTGCGAAAAAGGTTCTTGATTCGGGTTTTTATTGGCCCCTTCTATTCAGGGATGCCCAAAGGTATGTGCTTTCATGTGATTCTTGTCAAAAATCAGGTAATATTTCTAAATTACATGAAATGCCACAAAATTTTATCCTTGAATGTGAAGTATTTGATGTGTGGGGGATAGACTTTATGGGTCCATTTCCAGTTTCATTCGGGAATAAGTATATCTTAGTTGCTGTAGATTACGTATCAAAGTGGGTTGAGGCGCAAGCTTTACCTACTAATGATAGTAGAGTAGTAATCCAATTCCTAAAATCCCTATTTGCGCGATTTGGAACACCACGAACACTTATTAGCGATAGGGGGTTCTCACTTCTGTAATCTACAGTTAGATAAGGTATTGCAGAAATATGGAGTCACACATAGGATAGCTACACCATATCATCCCCAAACTAGTGGCCAAGTTGAAGTATCCAATAGAGAACTTAAGCGCATCCTAGAAAAATCTATAGAGGGGAATAGAAAACAATGGTCTAGGAACTAAACGATTGTTTATGGGCTTATAGGACCGCATTTAAAACACCTATAGGTACCACTCCCTTTAGATTAGTCTATGGTAAATCTTGTCATTTACCTATAGAATTAGAGCACAAGTCATATTGGGCAATACGCTCTCTAAATTTTGATACAAATTCTATAGGGGAAAAAACGCAAACTTCAACTTAATGAACTAGATGAATGGAGAACTATGGCTTATGAGAACTCCAGAATTTATAAGGAGAAAACCAAACTATTTCATGACCGTCACCTTCGGAAAACTAAAACATTCAACAAGGGTGATCAAGTGCTCCTTTTTAATTCTAGACTGCGTTTTATTTCCCGGGAAGCTTAGGTCTAAGTGGTCCGGACCGTTCCAAGTTAAAGAAGTTTTTCCCTATGGCACAGTTGAACTAACTCACCCTGAAAAGGGAGATTTTAAAGTCAATGGGCACCGATTAAAACTTTATAACAGTGCACTTCCCCAAGAACATATTCGACTAGAATCATGCCTTCGCCTAGACTAAGGGAATTTATAGAATAGTATAGTATAGTATTGTGTCTATATAGGAAACTTAAAATTTTAATGAAATTTTTAATTAAAAATAAATAAATTACGTAATCAGGAGAAATTACCAAAGAAGAAGAGTACACGGCTATGCACACGCCCGTGTGCATGGCCGTGTCTAGCACACACGGCTGCCCACCCAGCCATGTGAGAACCCGTGTGTATACGGCGAATTAAATTTTTTCGAGTCAGAAGAGTACACGGCTTTCCACCAACCCGTGTACATAGCCGTGTGTAATGTACACGGCTGCGCACCAAGCCGTGTACATAGCCGTGTGTCATATACACGGCTGTCCACCCAGCCAGGTGCGTACCCGTGTCCAACCAACGAATTAAATTTTTTCAGGCCAGAGCAATACACGGGTTGCCACCAACCCGTGTTCTTGACCGTGTCCTCCAGGGTTGACCACACGGCCAGGGAACACGGCCGTGTTGTTGACCGTGTCCACCTGACACGGGCAGTTTCCCGCGATTTGACCACACGTCCCCTTGAAGGCCGTGTTTCCCGCGCAGAAAGATTCCTCCACACGGGTACACACACGGCCGTGTGTGTACCCGTGTTCGACTTCTTTTTATAGGGGCCCGAATTCTCCATTCTCTTCATCACTTCCACTTCCTCCTCTTCCCATTCCTGCATCTATTCTAGCCGGGAAAGCCATCTCCTTCTCCAAATTTCGCGGAATCGCCTCATTTCTTCGCACTCAACATACGTGGTAAAACTCTTGGGTTATGTCCTCTTGATCATTTCTATCCCTATTCTCCTTCTGAAATTCATTTTAGATTTGTTTTTATTTATTTATTTTCAGATCATGGCCTCATCTCGTAGCCAAGGTGGTCGCCGGCGCCGCCCGGATCTTCAAGCATTATCGACCGAGAGACGCGACGTCGCTCCGCCACTAGCTTTCACCGATCCTATCCACACAAACCGCTATAATCGGCTACAGGCAAAGAAGTATCAGGACATACGAATCATAGATTGGGATGTCCTCGAATCTATAGATTTAGCGGATACTGTGAGGGAGTTGATTTCTGTAGTAGGGTGGCAAGGGTTCTTTGCCATAGAAGAGATAGGATTTAGAGAGCTGACCCTCGAATTTTTATCCACTTTCTATGTCAACCTTCGATCCTGTGTGGCCGATGATGGAAGACCTACAGAGGGGAATATTTCTTTTCGAGTGGGGGGCACCTTCTACACACTTTCTCTCCACCAGTTTACACGGTATTTAGGAGTATACGACGAGGCATTCCTCCTTAGTGCCGCCTACTCTGACTTGAAATTTGAACTCCCCAGTCGCGAGCAGGCAGGTAGCGTTTGGCGACATTTATCTTTCGACACCGGCGCCTACGAAGCAAAGAGGTCTAAGGCCTCCAAATTGGCCTCCCCCGCCGTGCATTATATTCACCACCTTCTTATCCATACACTGAGCGGCCGGGGTGAAAGCTCCGGTGTTGTGAGCCGCCAGGACATTCTTTATCTCCACAGCATGACAGCCCGCTACCCTATCCATTTGGGCTATATGCTTGCACATTTTATCCTTCATCAGGCGGAGAACTCTCGCGTAGGGTCTATCTGTGTAGCCCCCTACATCACGCGTCTAGCCAAGAATATGGGCATCTTTTTACATCTTCCCCCGATGGCGGTGGTAGCAAAAACTGTGCCTATCACCATGGCCAGTCTTCGAGCCATCCGCCTCGTTACTGCTCGTCAAGGCCGAGGCGGGACTATATATACCATTGCGCCTCGTGGCCTTCATATCCACGACGACGACGATGATGAGGTCGATCCAGATCTCGATGAGCCTCTCATTCCGCCGGCCCGTTCGACGCGTACTCAGGGGGAGTCATCATCTGCCCAGCCTCAGCGACAGTCTCGATTTACGCAGGAGTTGCAGCGTTTTTATGACCTTCAGCTATCGCCGCGCCTTCAGCGTATCGAGGAGACGCAGCAGCGGACTGAGGACGCCATCTATCAGATCCGGCAGCACATGGGATCACCAGCCCACCGCGACCAGCTCCTCGTCCATCTCACCCGCAGGATGATCCGACTGATCACGACGACTCACCGATGTATTTCTGATATATCTGGCTTAGCATATTTGGCATTATCTTTAGTATTGTATGATCGATATTTGTATTTGTATTTCTATCATTTTGTATTTGGATGATCGGCATATATATGAAAAAAAAAAATGTTTTATTTCAGATTTTGCTCCTGTTTCGTGTTGTGATGTTCTATATTCCTGCTCATCAGTTCTTTATCTAGTGCAATTTATGTCCCCTTGTTTTAATTTTTGTTTGCACTGAGGACATTGCAACTCAAGTCTGGGGTATGCGGCATTTTTATAATGATTATTGACAGTGGAATACATGATTACAATTACTTATTTGCTCTTTATCATAATCCTCTATATTTCTTTATACACCCCCTCGAAAATTTGATTACTTCTCTTTAAGCTTTCATTACTTCACTCATTGGGAATATAACTATCTAATTCACTTTCGCACGCTGATTAAACCGAATTCGTGTTCAAATTTGTTGATTAGTAACTACGTATAGAAATTCATTAGATTACTTTTCTCCATATAATTTGGTTTAAAAAGATTGTCCTTTATATTATTAACTAATAATCACTCCATTTTAGAAACAAATTATTTATCTATACTAAAGTGAGTTGATGAGTGTAATATCTTGATAATTTCGTATTAGTAGATCAACAATAACAAAAATTTACTCTATTGGTATCTAGAACTTACTAGCGATCCTCAAACCTTTTGCACATGTAAATTAGTAAAGGTGGAAATGACTTAGGCCTCCTTTTGGATAGATTGAGCCGTTCAAACCCAAAACCTTAAACATTATACCTTTGCTCACCCAATTTGGACTTTATCCCTATATTTTTGTAATACTCCACCTCTAAAATTCACCAAGGCCAATTCTCACCTAGTAGCACCTATCATTAAGATCGTCATGAAATGAAGTTGTTTTTATGAGTTGTATTTCTATCATAGTGATTTGTGGCCTGAGTGAGCGTGTACACCTACACCCATTCGGAATGATCCCTACTATGAAGTTCCTAAAAAAAAAACAAAAACATATAACATAGTGATATGTGGCCTGAGTGCGTGTACACTTGCACCCATTCGGAATGATCCCTACTATGGACCCTTGGTTAAGAAAAGAAAAAAATATATATAGAGTATCCTTCCTCCAAAATAAGGGAATGATAATACGTGCAAAGTCTGGGGGTGCTCATAAAATATCAATGAATGTTAAAGGTCTTTATCATACAAAGGGCTCAATAGTGATCTAGGTGTGAAAAAAAATATATAAAAACATCGAGTTCTCTTCTTGCTTACCCCACCTATAATCACCTATCCTAAGCCAAAACAATACACCACCATACAAGTCCTAAGGATCCAACTTTACTAATTCTCATTAGTGCTATGGAGAGGGTGTGTAAAGGAAAGTGCATGATTATCAATAGGGAGATTTGGAATTTTTGAAAGACTAATGCATATGTTATCAAGATTGTTGTTTTCTCCTTACAATAGTTATGGATAACTATAATTATAATTCTAAGAAAGAGTGAAAAGTAGTTAAGATATGTATTGGAGAAATTTTTAAGAAAAAGTTATATTTAGAAAAGTCTACTATACTATTCCCTATACAATTGCAGCATCAAATCTCTATTCGAATTCAAAACAATCAGTGTGCGGAAGAAGAATTATGTATTGGTAACCCAATTGTTTGAATTAGTTTGCTTAGGGACAAGCAAACACTTAAGTCTGGGGATGTGTGATGATTACAATTATGATAGATTTTTATTGTAATAATTGTAATCATATCCGCTGTTTTCTACCTCTTTATTCAAGTAATTGCACTAAATAATTGAGAATTGGTATTGTCATGAATAGTAGAGCATAGTTTAAAGTTGTTACTATTTAATGTATTGAACTTCTCCCTTACTATGTCATTTTTTCTAATGCAGGTACAACTAGCCAGTGGAACTAAAAGTCTTGGAGCAAACAGGGGAGTTTACGGGGCCAACAGGACTGAACACAGGAGAAGATTTGCTCACACACGGGTAGGAACACGGCCGTGTGCCTACCCGTGTTCCTTCCCAGCTGAAGTAATGATCCAGCCCCCGTGTCTGAAGAACGTGAAGAACAACACGGCCGTGTTCCATAACACGGCCGTGTCAGTACCCGTGTGATCCAACACGGCCCATGATCAAACACGTCCTTTCGTGTGGAACTGCCCTGGAACTGCCGACACGGCCTGCAACACGGCCGTGTCGGAACCCGTGTTCGACCATGTTTGCTATTGGACTATAAAAACCTGGAGAAAAATTTATTCTGCACTTTTTGGATTATTTTTGCTTGGAGATTTTCTGGAGAACGAAAGTGGAGCATCCAAGAGAAGGAAAGCTTGAAGGAGATATTTGTATGCATTTATTCTTTAATTTATCTCTTTTAATCTTGTATTTTTCTTGGTAATCCAACTTTATTTATCTTTATTTTTCATGAACAATGTGTTTGAACAATTTAGTAATCATGTATCGTTTTGTTTTCATCAATTTCATTGTATTTTATTCGTATATGGGCTTGCAACCATTGAGAATTATCCTTGTTATGAATGATTATTTATTTTTACATGAATTCCAAATGTCTAGATTGAGAATTTGGATTGTTTGGATGAGGGATAAATCTTCATATTCATGTGTTATTTCTCTTTGTAATTCAAAAATCATGATCGAGAGATATGTTTCTTGGAAAATTAGAATACGAATGAATGGAATTATGGTATTTTAGAAATAAAGTTTCATGAATTCATGTATTAGATAGGGTATTTCATTCAATAAATATTTGAGTATTGTAAATTGTTCGAGAGAAAATTTACTTAACTTAACTTAGATTTTTAAATTGCTCGAGAGAGAATTTGATACTTAGTTTAACCCTTTACAATACAATGAATTTGATAGTCTTGTTATTTCATGATTACACAAAGTGATTATGTTCATTGAATACTCTTAACTTTCGACTTGAAACTATTTTTATAACTCTCCAATACAATTTTTATCCAAATAGTCATAGTTAGGATTAATCTATGTTAGAACGCAACCTTAAGTTTAGGTATGATAATAGAGTGAGAGTGAGTACGAATAGTTGAAATGACCCTGTGGAATACGATACGAGATGTAGATTTCTCTTATACTATGATTGATAGGTGCACTTGCCTGAAAGATGATTCAATTTAGCTTATGCCCATCTACATAGTTATGATAAATTGTAGAATGAATCCGCATCAAGTTTAGACTTAGCGAAAATATTCATCAGTGCTTCGTTCTAGAGTGGTGCACTGGATTTTGTGCAATTGAGATAGCACTGGTACTATCACACATGATCTTGGTGTTCTTGTGTGAGTAACCATAATCCACAAGATTGTTTTGAATCCACAGGATCTGTGAACAACAACTGGCAGCTGCTATATATTCAGCCTCTGTAGTTGAAGTTGAGACAGAAGCCTGCTTCTTACAGAACCAAGAGACCAATCTCTCTCCCAGGAACTGGCAAGTTCCTGAGGTGCTCTTCCTGTCAACTCTGCAGCCAGCATAATCAGAATCAGAATATCCAATTAATTCAAACTCTGACTCAGCTGGGTACCAAAGTCCTAGATTTGGACATCCCTTCAGGTATCTCAGGATTCTCTTTAGAAGAATCAGATGAGATTCCTTGGGGTTGACCTGGAATCTAGCACAAAGGCATGTAGCAAACATTATATCTGGCCTACTTGCAGTTAGATATAATAGGGAACCAACAATGGCCCTATAATTCTTTTGATCAACTGGCTTGTCGTGATCATCAGAATCAATAACTACATTAGTAGCCATGGGTGTAGGCATTGCTGAAGCATCAGCCATCCCAAATTTCTTTACCAATTCCTTGGCATATTTGGATTGGGAGATGAAGATACCATCAGCATCTTGCTTAACTTGGAGACCAAGAAAGTAAGACAGCACACCCATGCTACTCATCTCAAACTTGGAATGCATCAAGTTGGAAAACTTTTTGCACAGTTTGGGATCAGTGGAGCCAAAAATAATATCATCTACATACACCTGAACTAACAGGATTGTGTCCTTGTGATGCTTGATGAAAAGGGTTCTATCAACTACTCCCCTAGTAAAGTTGTGCTCTAACAGGAAACTAGCTAAGGTCTCATACCAGGCCCTAGGAGCTTGCTTTAGTCCATAAAGAGCTTTCTGCAACTTAAACACATGAGACGGCTGAGTTGAGGAAACAAACCCTGGTGGTTGTTCAACAAACACCTCTTCCTTAAGCTCACCATTTAGGAATGCACTTTTGACATCCATTTGGAACACCTTAAACTTCATGAAGGCTGCATAGGCCAAGAAGATCCTTATTGCTTCTAGCCTTGCAACAGGAGCAAAGGTTTGGTCATAGTCTATACCTTCCTCCTGTCTGTAGCCCTGAGCTACAAGCCTAGCTTTATTCCTTATTATAATTCCATTTGCATCTAACTTGTTTCTATACACCCACTTGGTGCCTATGATCAGTTGGCCTTTAGGTCTTGGAACCAAAGTCCAAACTTTACATCTCTCAAACTGATTGAGCTCCTCTTGCATTGCAATGATCCAGTGGGGATCTAGCTCTGCATCTTTAAAGGTGAGGGGCTCAACCTGTGAGAGGAAACAAGTATGCATCACATCCTGTCTTAATTGGTGTCTTGTTTGCACACCAGCTGATATGTCTCCAATCATTTGAGATGTGGGGTGATCTCTAAGTGTGACAATATCAGCAGGTGGGATGTGATCTTCAGCAACAGTTGGGATTAATTCCTCAGGAGGAATTTGATCTACTGTTGGTGGTACAACAACAGCTTCAACAGCTTCAGCAATGTCTTCATCACTGTCTGATTCAGTGATCTGAAGAGTTGATAGTTGAAGAATTTCTTGAGGGGCATCAGGTACCTGCAAAGAACTGGAGGAAGGAGAATTTTCCTTCTCCTTGTAAAACATCTGAGACTCATCAAAAGTCACATGCACAGATTCTTCTATCTTATAGGTAGACTTGTTATAAACCCTATAAGCTTTGCTTACTTGGGAATATCCAAGCATGATTCCCATTGAAGCTTTTGCTTCAAATTTTCTAATATATTCTTTATTATTATTATGAATATAAACAATACAGCCAAAAACTCTAAAGTAATTAATTTTTGGTTTCTTTCCTTTAAGCAACTCATAAGGAGTTTTACACTTAAGTTTGTGTATCAAACTTCTATTCAAGACATAGTTGGCTGTACTAACAGCTTCTGCCCAATAGGATAGAGGCATGTTAGCATCTGCCAACAATGTACTAGCAGCTTCAATGAGTGTTCTATTCTTCCTTTCAACTACCCCATTTTGTTGGGGAGTTCTAGGAGCTGAGAAGCTATGTTTGATACCTTCTCTCTCACAGAATTCTTGCATGAGAAGAGAGTCAAACTCAGTACCATGATCACTTCTGATCAAGGCCACATGAGTAGAGTACTCTGTCTGCACACAAAATAGAAAGTCTGTAAGGGCTTTGAAGTTATCAGACTTAGTTCTCAAAAAGAAAACCCAACTGAAACTAGAGAAGTCATCTACAATTACTAATGTGTAATACTTCCCTCCTAAACTCTGTACATTTATTGGGCCAAAAAGGTCCAAATGTAATAAATACAGGATTCTAGGAGAATCACTTTTATTTACAGATTTAAAAGAATTCTTGGTTTGCTTGCCTAGCTGACAAGCCTTGCATAGGCTCTCCTTCTTGTAGGGGCAAGAAGGTAAACCTCTAACAAGGTTGTGCTTAGATAACCTAGATATATTTTAAGGTTTACATGGCTAAGCCTCTTATGCCATAGGGAATTATTATTAAGGGTTACTTCATTAAACAGGCAGATTTCAGAATGAGATGAATTGAAATCTACTAAATAGATATTACCTATTCTAATACCTACTAAAACAACATTATTATTTAAAGTAATATTGCAAGAGAAATTAGAAAATGAAACCTGGTAGCCAGCATCACATAGCTGGCTGACTGAAATCAGATTATGCTTCAGTCCATTGACATAAGCAACTCTCTTGAAAGTAACTGCTCCAATTGTGATCTTGCCATAGCCTTCTGTCTGACCACAGCTGGAGTCTCCAAAGATAACCTTTGTGCCGAGCTTAGCTTTGAACTTTGACAGTAGATCTTTATTTCCTGTCATATGCTTAGAGCATCCACTATCCAAATACCACTTATTTTGAGTGATTGGATAGGCCTTCACCTGTAAGACAATTATTTAGACAGAGTGGACCCAGGTAACCTTGGGTCCCTTATTTTTCACATAAGAAAAACTGGAAATATATGAGAATGCAGGCTGAGGGTGATAACTTAGTGGGTGAGATCTCCTAGGTGGGATTCTCCATACAGATGATGGGTCAACAAACCTAGGGTTTCTATTCTCATTTTGGTTTTTATGGAATTGATTATGATTTTGAAAATCATATTGAAATCGTCGATCGACGTTCGACGATGGGCGCTCAGATCGTCGAGCTTCGTTCGACCATGGAGCTTCCGATCGTCGAGCGGCGTTCGACGCTCTTTGCATTTCTTTAAAGAATTTCTTTCTCTTTTCTCTCTTAGCTTTATTTAGGGTTTTATTAACTAGATTTACTTGCTCAGTGTTCTTCTTTCCACTAGCTGAAATGAAGTTCACTGGAGTTGAAAGATTATTTTTAAGAAGGACTGGGGGTTCACTGGGAGAAGCTTCTAAGCCTAGTTTATCATTACCTGACCTAGTGTTAGTCATGCTGGTAATTTCTAACAGCTTAAGGCTTCTACCATTAAGGGATTCTTCTAATCTCTTAGACTTAGCTAACTCTATTTTAAGAAATTTAATTTCTTCACTACAAGTAGTGAGATCTTCCTTTAACCTAATGTTTTCAGAGGCTATTGATTCTGAGTCAGCTAACCTATTTCTAAGTTCTTTTATTTCCTTTTCTGAGCTAATTAAATCTAAATATAAGGATTTAAATTCTTATTTAAATTCTTCTGAAGTAAAATCATAAGAAGAAAGTACCTCATCTTCAGTAGGCATCTCTTCATCAGAATCAGAACTTTCTGCAGTAGAGTGGTTGCTGCAGGCATCTATTGCCATTAGGCAAACTTCTTTTGCCTTCTTCTCTTCCTCATCTTCACTGGAGCTTGATGAGGAGGATTCTTCATCAGAATCACTCCAGGTTTCAGCAATGAAACCTCTCTCCTTCTTCTTGTTTTTATAGGAGGATGGCTTGGAGTGCTTCCTGTGTTGTTCTTTTTCTTTTCTCTTTTCTTTGTTCTTCTCCTCTGGACACTCTGGCAAGATGTGTCCAGGCTTCCTGCAACCATAACAAATAATTTCTTTAGCAGGAGAGCGATCATACCTTTGTTTGTCTTCATATCGTGAAGACTTCTTTCTGAACTCCTTTCTCCCCATCTTGAGAAACCTTTTGGCAAACAATGCCATAAGTTCCTCATTAGATTGGCTGCCTTCAGAAACATCTGCAGCCTTAAGAGCTAGAGATTGCTCTTTTCTTGTTGGAGTGGGGGTCTTGGCTTCAGCTTCTGCTTCTCTGGTCTTCAGCACTTGCTCAAAAGACTTGAGCTTGCCGAGGAGAGCTTCAGTTGAGATCTCATTAGTACTTCTGGCTTCCTTGATGGGCCAGATTCTTAGATCCCATGTGCTAGGGAAGCACATAAGAATCTTATCATTGACCTCTGTCAATGATATATCCTTGTCCAGGGTCCTCAACTCATTGATGATTGAGCTGAGCCTGGTGTACATAGCTTCAACTGATTCAGCATCAGTTTTCTTGAAGTTCTCATACTGTGAGATCAGGTTGGACCTTCTGTCCATCCTTTCATCAGCTGAACCAGCTACAATCTGGTTCAGTGTGTCCCACATGGCCTTTGCTGAGGAGCAGTCAGCCACCTTCTGGAACACCTCATCAGACATTGTCTGAGCCAGTATGTTCATTGCCTTGGCATCTGCTATTTTGGCCTTCTTGTATTCATCATTGTAATCTGGAGGAGGCACTGCACTCATATCAGATGATGAGGAAGTGGCAGCAGCAGGTGCTCTTGGGGGACCTGACAAAATAGAAGTAAAGATGCTTTCATCAATAGAGTTCATATATAATTTAATCCTTGTCTTCCAGATGCCAAACTTAGCTAAGTTGCATGCTGGAGGTCTGGTGCTAGAATAATCCTTGGACTTGGCCATGATAGTGAATATCTATAAGCTCTTGGTATCTATCAGGATCTTGTGACTTAGGTGTTAGCCTATACAGTCAGTCAACCTCCCTCTGATACCAATTGAAAGTGAAGGGATAGATACTACTCTAGAGGGGGGGTGAATAGAGTTATCAAATTTTGCACAGACAAAACTTAATAGTCTACCCAACTCCCTTGGAGTGAAGTGCGGAATGAAAAGATTATAGATATAAAGTTAACCCTAGAGCCTAACACAAGTGATGTGTACAAACACAAGCTAACTGTAATTACAGTTAAGCTTGGAAAACCCTAATCAGCAACTAGCAACCTAGTTATATCTAATCACAGCCACAATACAGGAATTAAACAATGGAATCCAGACGACACAAGGAAATTTATAGTGGTTCCCCAAACAACTTGGGTACGTCCACTCTTCTACCCACACGGTAGGAATCCACTCAGGTTTTTGATCAGGTGCCCTGCCACCAACAGGATCTGCTTCAGGTAGATCCAGAAACCCTTTAGACTTTTGATCAGGTGTCTAAAAACCAAGCACAGGTTTTTGATCAGGTGCCCTGCCACCAAGGGATACTTTTGAAGGGAGTAATAACCCTGTACAGGAGGGGGAAGAAGGTTAAGATGTCTTCTCTATTTTACAAAGATTAGAGAAGCACAAAAGCTTGCACTGAGCTAGAATGCTCTAAAGAATCAAGGCTCCCCCTGGCTCAAAGATGTCCAGGTGAAGTCTTGCTTCAGTGCAGAAAACTCTTCAGAAAGTTCTGAAGGAAAAGCTACAGGAAGAAAGTAAATAATAAAATCAAAGATCTTCAAGCAGCTATATTCTTCTTCTTCTTCTTCAAAGGAACTCTGAGTTTGAACTTCCTGAAGGCAGGAGAACTCAGGTGAAGAAGAGATGAAGATCTTAACACTTCTCAGTTAGATGGAAATTGCTGAGAGCAGAAATCTTTTTCTTGATGAAGGCTTGAAAGCTTTAATGAACAACTGGTTAGCTATTAGCTAGCTTGAATCCTTCTTCAAAGGGTCCTTTATATAACATCAGCAAGCAACGGCTCTCTTCCATTTGAATTATTTGTCTTCTTCTGAGCCTTGAGACCTGGCTGTAAATATCAAAAAGACAAAAAACATCTCTGCAGCAAAACATTCTATAAAAGGAATAAACCTCTTTCTAAGAAGCTGCAGGCTTAAATCAAATAACAGAAGGACTAAATAAAGTCACATCAGAAATAATCTCTTTATAGCAAAAAGAAGACTTTTCAGTCTAACGACTATAAAGGGCTGACAACAGATAAAGTAATTTATAATGACAGCTAATAAGACAAACAACTTTATCTTAAAAAGATTTGACTCAGGCAAAAGAGATGGAGCAAATATTGCCTGGTAATTTTATCACACAGCTTAAAATAATGTGCCAGAAAATGTATTAATTAATTAAATATATTAAATAAATACAAAATACAAAGGCAGACAGAAAACGTCGAACGACCCTCGAAGATCGTCGAACGACGCACGGAGATCGTCGAACTATCGGGCAGATAGTCGAACGATCCAGATAGTCGACCTATCGAAGAAGATAGTCGAACTACCCCGGCAGATAGTCGAACTATCAGAGCAGATAGTCGAACTATCAGATAGTCGATCTATCTTGGACAGATAGTCGAACTATCAAGCGCACAGAGATAGTCGACCTATCAAGCAGATAGTCGACCTACCTCAGAAAACAGATAGTCGATCTATCAACAGATAGTCGAACTATCAAAACAAACCAGATAGTCGATCTATCAGCAGATAGTCGAACTATCAGATAGTCGAACTATCAGGACAGATAGTCGAACTATCAAAGACAACAGATAGTCGAACTATCAATCAGATAGTCGAACTATCAAGACGAAACAGATAGTCGATCTATCAACAGATAGTCGAACTATCAAAGCGGAACAGATAGTCGACCTATCAACAGATAGTCGAACTATCAGATAGTCGATCTATCAGAACAGATAGTCGAACTACCTCGCCAAGCAGATAGTCGAACTATCAACAGATAGTCGAACTATCAACGCAAAACAGATAGTCGACCTATCAACAGATAGTCGAACTATCAACGCAGACAAAGCGTCGACCAACTGTAGACGATCGTCAATCAGCCGATAGAAGATAGTCGAGCGGCGTTCGACTATAGTCGAACGAAAAAACTACTTAACCAAATTCTCAATCTGGAAAAGTGAGGACTCTACAGCTAGACTCCTAACCATTGACCATAGGTATTTCTTGGGTCAAGGGGCACAAAGGAGAGGACTAAACTCAAATCAAAACTAGGGTACCAACACATTTTATACAATGGGAGCCCTGCAGAAGACCCCTTACTTATGCGTACCCGCATAAGTGTAGGTTACATTTCATTATTTACTTGATTACATATTCTGCTTAGTTTCCTGTCACCTGCTCCGCTTTTTTCACCCCTTGTTTGTCCTCCACTTCGTCCTCCCGCACGGTGCCTAGGAGTTGTAGGAGGAGGTGTTGAGGATACGACTTAGTCTTTTTGACTAATGGTCGGTGACCTTACTATTTTAGGAGCTTGAGGAGGTGGACCAGCACGTCGAGCAGGCAGGACCTGAGGAGCAGATACCAGCTACTACTACCGGAGTACGTCTACAGGTGTGATGTGAGAGAGTTTTAGTTTTTCCGCTGCTGTATGTGAGAGTGAGAGTGATCATGATGTACTGGGCATAAGCCCTATTTACTTATATTTGTTGTACTCATTGCGGACTGTTATTTCATTCTCTTTTGATATATATATGTGCTGTGGCTGTGGACTTTTTCTGTGTTTACTCTGATATTATGATTTTATTCTCATATTGGCGACAGGTTATGATCGTACTAGCCGGCAGAATCAGCGTCTTGCGGTGACGACTAACCCGTACGTTAGTGTCACCGTAAGGCGGCGGTTCTGGGCATAAGATACGGGTTAGCCTCGGGATGAGGAGACAGGATCTTACAAACTGGTATCACTTGAACACACGATCATATGAGAATACAGTCCACCACACTAGAACACCCCGCGCGAGCATTAGTTTGCGGACAAACTATGCAGCGGAAGCAATGGTGTGCCCATGTGTAAAAGCCACATAAAACAGTCCATTAAACAATGAGTTAGGCCAATTTTGACATTATCTTACCTTTATGCAGCCTCCACAGGATGCGGTTCCTCCCCCTCCGGCTGCCATTCCGTTCATGCAGACAGAGATGGGGCAAACGCTGACGGCAATCCTGGACGCATTCAGAGATCAGCAAGCCCCAGTACAGCTACCCAACCCAGGGTCGAACTGGCTGAGTGCGTTTAAGAGTCTGTCTCCGCCATTGTATCGCGGGACAGAAGATGCTGTGAAGACAGAGGAGTGGTTGGAGACCATCCAGGAGCTGCTAGCTGGCATCAGCTGCCCCGTCAGACAGGCAGTTCCTCTTGCCACCTCGGCACTAGATGCTCATGCAAAGAGGTGGTGGAAGTCGGTGCGAGACTCTACATTCGCCGACAGGGAACTGATGGACATATCTTGGGAGGAGTTCAGTGACGTATTCTTGGAGCACTTTGTATCCTCCACAGACCGAGATGCTTTGGAGGCGAGGTTTCTGAACCTCCAATAGGGGAGCCGATCAGTCATCGAGTATCAGAGAGAGTTCTCCCACCTGGCTAGGTTTGCAGGCTTCCATGACTGGGACGACCAGAAGTATGCGAAGAGATTCTATCACGGACTCCGCGATTCTTTGAGGCAGCCCTTGCTATTCATTGCTCACGGTACCATGGCGCAGATCATCGAGATGGCAAAGAAGTTGGAGGCTGACCAGCTGATGGTGCAAGGCAGAGGGAAGAGATCGCTGGATGGGCAGTCTTTTGGGGAAAGCAGCAGATCATCTCAGAGAGGCAAGACTATTGGGTACAGGAGAGGTGGGGGACGTCGTCGTCCCAACTACAGGCAGGATCAGGGGCCCCCTCCACCATTGGCTCCCCCACCTATACAGATTCCTGGACCGATGAGACAGGATGATCAAGGTCAGAGGCAGATCACCTGCTTTGGTTGCGGCCAACCTGGGCACATCAGGACGCAGTGCCCGCTTCAGGTCCACCCTCTTCCTCCTCCTCCACCTCCAGTGGCCCCTCCAGTTCACCATGGCCGAGGATGAGGATGAGGCCAAGGCCGAGGCCGAGGATATCACGGCCGAGGCCGAGACCGGGAGCAGGTATACGCGCTGGACCTCACGGAGCAGAGGGACCCAGAGGAGGTGATTACAGGTACTTAAAATTTTGTAGGATTTATAAATTGTAAATTTTAAGAGTACCTTGGACATTAAAAGTAATACTATTCTTTGAACTCAAACGAACCCAGGCATAGTGATGATTAGCGGCAAGCCCGCTCATACCCTCTTCGACACGGGTGCGTCACACTCCTTCGTGTCGGACTCGTTTATTGAAGGATTAGAAGGAGTGGAGAAGTTTTCCGGTTTGGAAAAGAGAGTGCGACTCCCTGATGGTACGGAACTTCGAACCACAGACTGCTGCAATATGGATGTCGAGATAGGAGGCAAAGCGTTCGAAGCTCCGGCAACAGTTTTGAGGCTACCGGATTTTGATCTGATCCTAGGCATGAACTGGCTTCATTGGAACTACGCGCAGATAGATTGCCCCTCGAAGAGGATCACACACAGACATGGAGACTCCTACGTCACCATTGAAGGTATCCGTTCCATCCCCCGCCTTTCTTTATCTTCAGTACAGGCCGTCAAGGCCTATGAACATGGGGAAGAGGTATACCTCATTTGCTTCGAGATGGCAGTAGTAGAGAGTTCCCTAGCCGATATTCCAGTGGCACGAGATTATGCTGATGTCTTTCCGGAGAAGTTACCTGGACTACCACCATCACGAGACTTGGACTTCCGGATTCAGTTGGTGCCAGGGGCGAGACCAGTGTCCCGGGCTCCCTACAGGATGGCACCTAGAGAATTGGCAGAATTCAGGACACAGTTACAGGAACTGGTGGAATCGGGTTTTGTACGACCGAGTTCTTCGCCTTGGGGAGCACCCGTTTTATTTGTGAAGAAGAATGACGGTTCACTGAGACTATGTATAGATTATAGAGAACTGAACCGATTGACGGTTCGGAATACATATCCACTGCCACGGATAGATGAGCTCTTCGATCAGCTTCAAGGAGCTTGCTGGTTTTCAAAATTGGATTTGCGCTCGGGTTATTATCAGCTCCGCATCAGGAAGAAGATATACCGAAGACGGCTTTCAGCTCACGCTACGGGTTATATGAATTCACGGTGATGCCATTTGGGCTCACGAATGACCCCTCGGCGTTCATGACGCTCATGAACCGTGTATTCGAGCCTTATCTAGATCGGTTTGTCATAGTTTTTATTGATGATATTTTGATTTACTCGCGGTCTCGAGAGGAGCATGCAGAGCACCTAGCGCTGGTATTGCAGAAGTTAAGAGAATTCCAGATGTATGCGAAGTTCTCTAAGTGTCAGTTCTGGCTTCAGGAAGTGGCTTTCCTAGGACACACGATCAGTGGAGCTGGATTAGCAGTGGATCCGGCTAAGATAGAGGCGGTGCGGGATTGGCCACAGCCAAAGACAGCGTCGGACATCCGTAGCTTCTTGGGCCTAGCAGGTTATTATCGCAAGTTCGTGGAGGGGTTCTCGAGGATAGCCCTCCCCCTCACGTCCTTGACGAAAAAGGATGCCGCATTTGACTGGACAGAGCAGTGTGAGTCAGCATTTCAAGAGCTCAAGGACCGGCTCACTTCATCCCCCATCCTTGCACTTCCCTCTGGGAGCGAAGGATTCCAGATATATACAGATGCCTCCTATCAGGGGATGGGTGCAGTCGTGATGCAACATGGACATGTTATCGCTTATGCTTCACGACAGCTGAAGAAGCATGAGCATAACTATCCAGTACATGATCTCGAGCTCGGGGCCGTAGTCTTTACCCTCAAGACATGGAGACATTACCTCTACTGGATTCATTGCGATATATAATTCGACCATAAGAATCTCAAGTACATCGACACGCAGAAGGTTCTGAACCTGCGACAGAGGAGGTGGCTTGAGTTCCTCTGCGATTACGACTATAAGATGCACTATCACCCGGGGAAGGCGAATACTGTAGCAGATGCTTTGAGCAGGAGAGCCGGCACTTCTAGACCGGAGCCCCGGGTGATGTCTATGGAGATGCTACGCATGATGGAGGATATGCAAATTACCATGGTTTCGGAAGCCGAGCCAGTGATCTATCGAGAGTACCTGAACTCTTTGGTCAGCGATGATGATATACAGAAGCGCATTCTTACACATCAGAGATTGGATACTGATCTAGAGCCTATTTTTGGCGCCTTGGAAGGAGGCAAGTATGAGGACTACACGCTGGAGGACGATCTTCTTCGATTTCGTGGTCGGGTGTACATTCCAGCAGGAGGTGGGATCCGGGATGACATCCTCAGAGAGGCACACTACTCCAGATATTCAGTGCATCCCGGCATCACCAAGATGTGGGCTGACTTACGACGGACCATGTACTGGCCAGGAATGAAGAGGGAGATCATATATCTTGTGACACACTGCGAGACTTGCCAGCGAGTGAAGGCCGAATGCAAGAGCCCAGGCGGTGTATTACAGCCACTGCCAGTCCCAGAATGGAAGTTCGAGGATATTTCCATGGATTTTGTACACGGACTCCCTCGCTCCCATTCTGGGCACGATTCTGTCTGGGTCATTGTGGACAGGTTGACCAAGGTAGCACGGTTTATCCCGGTCAGAAAAGATGCCCCAGTTGCTGTGTTGGTGAGGTTGTTTGTAGAGAAGTTCATCCGGTATCACGGAGTACCCAGGTCTATTGTTTCAGATAGAGATGGTCGCTTCACCTCCAGGGAATGGAGGGCAGTGCATGCTTATTTGGGGTCCAGGCTTTCTCTTAGCACTGCCTTCCACCCGCAGACCGACGGTCAGACAGAGCGGATGATACGGACTATGGAGGACCTGCTCAGGTTATGTATTCTGGACACAGGGAAGCCCTGGGAGAGGCTACTGCCACTGATCGAATTCTCTTACAACAACAGCCACCAGGCCAGCATTGGGATGGCTCCTTACGAGGCACTTTATGGGAGGAAATGCCGGACTCCGTTGTCTTGGGTTCAGGATGTGGATACTCGAGCCCTCGGGTCAGATTTTGTGGAAGACACGGAGGCCCAAATTTGCTTGATCAGGGATCGGCTTTTGGAGGCTCAGAGCAGACAGGCAAAATATTATGATGCACGACACCGGAAGGTGGAGTTCCAGGTTGTGGACAGAGTTTTTCTGAAAATTCGACCGGTACACGGTGTTTCTCGTATACGGAGACACAAGAAGCTCAACCCCCGGTACATGGGACCCTACTTGATTTTGGAGCTTGTGGGCCCCTTGGCTTACCGGCTGCAGCTACCTCCGGAGCTGAGCAGCCTACATGATGTTTTCCATGTCTCTTCCTTGCGAAGAGCTCTTCTTCGACCTGAGCAGCATATCACTACTGCAGCTGGACCGGTAGAGCCTGACCGTTCAGTTAGATTGGAGCCGATCCGGATCGACGATTCAGCCGTTCGAGTATTGAGGAAAAAGAAGGTTCTGCTCGTAAAGGTGTTGTGGTCCAACCATGGAAAGGAGGAGCACACCTGGGAACCTAGGGATCTGATGCTGGAGCGCCATCCGGAACTATTTACGTCAGGTACTCTTTATGTTATCTTTTAAAAGTTCCTTAAACGTTCAGCAATTGGAACCCGTAGACCCAAACTTAAATTTCGGGGACGAAATTATTTCTTTTGTTTATAGGATTTGTAACATCCCAATGTTACTTCCAAACCCCTTAACTTAGATTGGGTTAGGCATGGGGTGGGTGTTAGGGTAATAAGCTAGGTTTGACCTTAGATAGTGGGTTGTAGCCATGTGGGGCCCACCATGGGGCCAAAGTCAAATTAGGTCAAACTAGCCTAAATAGGAACCCTAGCCACACCATGACCCCACCATGATGCCCTAACCCAAAATACAATCTAAGTGGACCCTAAGGTAGGCCATGGGGTCAACCAGTTGACCCATGATGAGTCAAGTCAACACCTTTGACCTAAATAGTGAAAATGGTGCCCTAGCCCAATTCTCTGGGTTGGGCCGACCCAAATCAACCCAAACTTATTAGGTGGGTCTAAATTGACCCTATACCCCCTAGGGAATAGAAAAATAGGGGCATGCAATAGTAATTTTGGGAAATTACCTAGGAGAGAGAAAAGAGGAGGAATAGGAGAGAGAAAATGTTAAGGAGTTATTTTGGGCCACTTGGGCTCATTCCACCAACCCATAATGGGTTGGCTGACCATGTAGGGGTATTAGGAGGAGAGGGGACCCACCATGCAGCCTTGGGTCAAGCCCAAGCCCAAACCCGACCCAACCTAACCCATTTCATTCAAAAGAGCCAACCCCCCCTTCTCTCCACCACCCACCTTGGCCCCAACCATGGAACCCGACCCAATGGGGGTCAATTCACCCAGCAAGACCAGTGGGGCCCATCTCCCAAGCAGCCAGCCAGCACACACACCCAAACCGAGCCCCCACCTTGGTGAAATCGCCCCACATAGGTGAAATCGCCCCCCCCCCCTCTCTTAACTCAGCCCCCAAACCGATCCACACCCTCATTCCCACTCATTCCACCCCTCAGAGAGAGAGAGAAAACAAAAGCCAGCTGCTGCCATGTCCAACAGAGGAGGAAATCGCCGGAGCTTGCATGCCATGGGAAACCGCCGCCACCCTCAGCCTCAGCCGCCACCACAAGTCCGTATCCCTTCTCCTCTTACTGTGCTAGTATCCTAGATCCTCTAGGCTAGGGGTCGAGCTCAAACGAGCTCGACAATAGGGATTCAAAAGCTTGAAAATTCTATAAAAATGGCTTATTTCTGGACTTCTCGGCTTGGTTGCGCCGCCGCCGTCCGCCGCTCTCCGCCGCCCAGCCGCCGGCCAGCTCAAGCCCCGACCACCATGAGGCCGGGGAATGACTTGGTCGGAGGTCCCGCCGCCGGCGATGGCCGGAAACGGCCCCGCAAAAACTGCCTGCACGGGTTGGCCATCCATGCATGCATGGGGAAGATGAGCCAGGGCCGTCCGATAGGCTTTAAGATTCGTGCGGCTTGATTAGCCTTATTATTAAATCCTGTTATTAATATATATAGAATAATGATGTATTCTGTCACACTATACCAGTCACTTTGCATGTTAATTTTAGGGTACCTAGAGACATCTACCTAGGTTGAGCATTGAATGAAAATTGTAGCTAAAGGTGTTAACTTTAATTTGCCACCCTAAATTCAAGTTTTGGTCCAGTTTATTGTGTTGTAGGGCTGTTTTGCTGGGACTGCTCCTAAACTAGGGCAGAAATTAAAATTGATGCCCAAGCCAAACCAAGTATCATCATGACCTGGAATTTTGGTCATGAGTGTATTTAGGGCATGTCTAGGCCCTGCCAAAAATTTGGAATTTTTGGAAAACATTTTCCTATAGTTTTTATCATTATATCAAAAAGTAAATTAAGGGTATAATTGTAATTATATGCACCCAAATGGCCCCAAATTTTGGTGGCATACCCTTAGGGACATTATTAGTGTCTGGTAGAAATTTCAGAGCAATTGGACCCCTGCCTGATGGGTTAACCCATGTGCATGTGTTGGCTAATTATAACCTTGGGGTGCATTTAGCAAGAAAGGATATTTTGTGTATTTAGCCTAGCTGAGGCCTCCAAAAATTGTGGAATTTATCCAAGGGATTAATTAGAGTAAAGTTCACCCCTAGAATTTATTATGGAATTTTTGGGATTAAAAATCCTATTATTTGGTATTTCCAAAATAAAAGCCCTTTTGGAAAATAAATTGTAGGAATAGGTTTTGATCAATGAAAGATCCCCAAAATCAGTCAGAGCAAAAATGAGGCTTTTAATTGACTTAAGAAAATTTCATATCTCTGTTTGACAATTGTTAGAGCATAATTCATGGAAATGACCATTTTACCCTTTTTGTAATTGTTTATGAATTGGTATAAATACTTGTTGGAAAATTGTGAAAATAATCCTTGAGTTGCATAATTGTTTTATTAGTCTTGTAGATTTATATCAGAATTTTTGGGTACACTGTTAATTATTAATTAGCATAATGACATTTTTGGTAAATAATTAAGAATGGATTTTGATAGACCATTACACTGTAGAAATTAATGAAACTCTGCCATTAGTCATAAAATAGTAATATAAATGCTCAGTAATTTTCCTGGAAATTCTTTGTATATATTTCTTGTACTTCATTTGGAAGGTGATAAATAGGTAGAATTTGTATTAATTATGGGAAAAATAGAAATATAAAAAGGGAAATTATGAAATGTTGTAGACAGTAATATTTTATTCATATGCAACTCAGGAAAATTCCCTTAGGTCAGAAGATTTTAATTGATAATACTTCTTGTGTAAAATGACCTAGGGAATAATTTAAAAGATTTAACTAAAGGCCTTAATGACCTAGGAAAATTATGAAAATCAACACACTCATTTGATTAGTCCATACCACCCTAGGATAAATATTTGGGGTCAGTTGGACCCAGAATTTAGAAGTTCGATTTCAGGGTGGTGTTAGGTCATGGGGTGCGCTTAGTGAAAGTAGGCTGGACTGTAGGCCGCCAGGGGATGAATCAACAACTGCGTTAGAGTCTAAGTTCGGAAGTATAACACTGGATGGCAGTTGCATTCTAGAGGCGAGAGTAACAGTGCAATATTAGATTTGCCTAGGAAGAGTTGACGGAAGACCGTCACTCCTTAATCCATACCTTAAGCCACTAGGTCACTCTATGTAACAGGAGAGAGAATAAGGGATTCGGGGTAGGCAACGACTAAAGTAAATATCCTTGAGAAAGGGAGCTTTGGGTTTCAGCCCATCGTAGCTCCTTGTGCCCCTGAGAGCCCTTCACCGGGAATACCTTGGGAAGTCCTGGGATTAACCTTAAGACTCTAAGTATGATAATCTGTAGACAATAGTAGTCTAATAGGTTAAGTGAACTGGACATGTGCTCACTCGTGCCGGGTTAGAGGGACTTGGAGTCTTTTGACTACTTGCTCACCCGTGCAGAGTTGGAGAAAGGGATTGGTTTATATACAAACTCACCCGTGACGGGTTGGAGAGATTTGGGGACTGGATAGTCCATCGAGCTGGAGGCTCAATATACTATACTTGCATGTGCATATACTAGTGGCGGGCCATGCGGTACTGGCTGGTCGTCACATCGACGGCAGTACGGTGGACCAGGCGGGTGCGAGGGTTAGAAGGACCAGTAGGATGTTTATACTGGAGTCTGGAGGACTTTTCCTAATAGCGCGCACCCGACCCAACAAGACTGACGGGTCGTCAGCAAAGTGGAACGTAGAGACTCTAGAGTGCACTGGCGGTGTACAGAGGCGTACAAGAGAGGTCTAGGCCTGGTAGTGTGTATACCCGCCTAGAAGGCGAAGACGCCCGCTCCGCTGCTGCCGTAGCCACAACGGTAGTACCTGAGAGTGATGCTAGCTCTCGAAAAGTGGGAACTAAAGGTCTGTGATCACAGAGTCGAGTGTGTGTGTTGCACTGCATGTTCATATCATTCCCACCATATAGTTGCATAACATTAACCTTCATAACAACTCAAGACACCTAATGTATAAGTGGTATGGGACGCTTATACATTAGGACCTGCTATACGATCCCTTAGCCTATAAACTTGAGTGGGCATGTTTATAGGTTGAGGTTACGTCACTTTCTTTTATATATATATGCTTGTGACAACTGACACCCCATTGTATAAATGGTATAGGACATTTTATACAATGGGAGCCCTGCAGAAGACCCCTTACTTATGCGTACCCGCATAAGTGTAGGTTACATTTCATTATATACTTGATTACATATTCTGCTTAGTTTCCTGTCACCTGCTCCGCTTTTGTAACCCCTTGTTTGTCCTCCACTTCGTCCTCCCACACGGTGCCTAGGAGTTGCAGGAGGAGGTGTTGAGGATACGACTTAGTCTTTTTGACTAATGGTCGGTGACCTTACTATTTTAGGAGCTCGAGGAGGTGGACCAGCACGTCGAGCAGGCAGGACCTGAGGAGCAGATACCAGCTACTACTACCGGAGCACGTCTACAGGTGTGATGTGAGAGAGTTTTAGTTTTTCCACTGCTGTATGTGAGAGTGAGAGTGATCATGATGTACTGGGCATAAGCCCTATTTACTTATATTTGTTGTACTCATTGCGGACTATTATTTCATTCTCTTTTGATATATATATGTGCTGTGGTTGTGGACTTTTTCTGCGTTTACTCTGATATTATGATTTTATTCTCATATTGGCGACAGGTTATGATCGTACTAGCCGGCAGAATCGGCGTCTTGCAGTGACGACTAACCCGTACGTTAGTGTCACCGTAAGGCGGCGGTTCTGGGCATAAGATCCGGGTTAGCCTCGGGATGAGGAGACAGGATCTTACATGCCAACCCGCATAGATCTGATTTGGTTTTTGCTGTAGGGGACTTGGTATTTCTAAAGGTTTCCCCGATGATTGGGATCAAGAGGTTTGGAAAGAACCGAAAGTTAGACCCGAGGTATGTGGTGCCATTTAAGATTGTTGAGCGGATCGGAGTGACAGCTTATAGGCTGGACTTTCCCATGAATTTTCCTGGCGTTCACGATGTTTTTCGCGTTAGCCAGCTGCGGAAATGTGTGTAGAGTGACAGGAAAGTTTTTGATTCTGCGCCACAATTAGAGCCAAATCTTTCTTATGTGGAGATTCCTGTCCGCATTCTGGAGGCTCAGGATTGCGTGTTGCGGAGGAAAATAATTCCTATGGTTAAGATTTTGTGGATAAATCAGGGTGTGGAAAGCGATACTTGGGATCTAGAGTCAGCGATGAGGAAGGCTTACCCTCATCTGTTTCCCTGACTTGTGCTTGGTATGTTTGCACTTTTTCTTTTTATGGCTTTTGTTTGGCTATTTCATTCCCCTTTTGCTAGAAGGGTTGTGTGTAAAGTTTCAAGGCGAAACTTTCTTTTAGGGGGAGTGGCTGTAACGCCCCCGATTTTTCTGTGTTTTGTTTGATTTTTGTTTGGCGTTACGATGACGCGTTTCCGGTCTTTTGGTGTTGTTAGAGCATGGTATTAGCTCTTTAGGTTCCTTGAGTGGCCTATTTGTAGCCTGTTTGCAAGATTCCCCAGCTAGCCGGAGTCTTTTTGGTGACTCGGCTGAGTCTCTCAGGGAATGCTTGTTCTTTGGCTTCGGGAGGTGTTTGCCTAAGTTTTGATCGTCGGATGTTGTTTTCAACTTCGTCGTTGTTTTCGTAGCTTGGGTGTTTAGTTACAGTGCGAGTTTCGTCGAAATCCGAGATGATTTATTTTCGCGTCGTTTCGACGTTTGTTAGCCAGTAGTGGCTACCTTTTATGTGTGCATATATGTATAATTTCTTATGAAGGCTTAGGGTGGCTATTATGTTATTAGCTTAGGTTGAAATTTATGTTGCTAGCAGGTGGGCTTGGGCCTAATCAGTTAGACTAATTTCATAAGCTTAGGGTTATATGTGTGTATATGCATAAATATATATAAATATATTTTTTATATAAGGATAGTATTTTTTTTATGCTAGCTAAAGGTGGCGGTTTGGGGCAGCTGCAACTAGTGGCTGCTTATATTTGTTTAATGTTATAGTCAGCTAGTGCCAAGGCTAGATTCTTTTTTTTAGTTATAGGTTAGAAAGAGTGGAGATTTATTTGTTTAGCTTCAGCAGTTCTCATCCCCATTTCCTCTCCATTTCCCGAGCATTGTTAGCTTCCGGCAGAAGGAAACGAGCGAGAGGCGGAGGAGCTGCTGCTTTGATTGCTGGTTAGCTGTTGAGTTAGGGCTGGTTTATCTCGGGTAGCAGCGGATCTGAGCTGCTCTCGCCGTGCTCTTCCTTCTTAGGTATGTAATTTTTCCTTTTGAGCTGTCTATAGGAGCTAAGGTTTCTTCAGTCCTTCTTCTTCCTCATTAAAAGCTCCAGGTTTTCCTCTATAGGTAGTTGGAGGTGCAGGTGGCCTATCATTTTGGCGCTGGTGTCAAGTTGGTGTTGCAGAGGCTTCTTCCTGCCATAATTCAGGCAAACGGCTCCTTGCCCTTGCAATTTCATCCCTTCTTTTACCTTATTAGGTTACTGTAGGTAGCTAGAGTTCCATTTTGCTTCTAAGATCTAGGGCAGTAGCATTCCCTTTGCTCCAGCCATTTATTTTCGGCTTCAGGAACTGTCCAGATCGAGCCTATTAGGTTTTTTTTTCTTTTTTCTTTTTTTTTCTTTTCTTCTCTCTTGTCCTTGATTTGGTGTCCAGGTATCTTGTTGGAGTTAAAGCTTAGATAAGCTCATGGTAGAGTTAAGCTTAGGTTGCGGTGGATTAGGTAGGAGTAGTAGTAGAGTGAGTATGAAATAATTTTCCAACTCTCTGGTTAGTAGGCGTTGAGTGGGCTGGGGTCGGGCTAGCTCCTGGTTTTAGGAATTTTAGACTAAGTCAAAAGCGGTTAGTGAGTGGACCTCACTCAACACCTAGACTGTTAGTCCTCTGGCATTGAGTGTGGTGCCCTCACTCAACGCCATGGTCGTTTTTGCGGCTAAGTCATTTGGCATTGTGTGAGTCGACCTCACTGAATGCCATGGCGGTTTTGGCATTGAGTGTGGTGGACTCACTCAAAACCAAAGCCTATTTTTGTGGCTAAGTCAATTGGCGTTGAGTGAGTCGACCTCACTAACCGTCGTGGAACTTTTGGCATTGAGTGTGATGGACTCACTCAATGCCAAAGCTTGTTTTTGCGGATAAGTCATTTGTCTTTGTGTGAGTCGACCTCACTCAACGTCGTGGCTTTTTTGGCGTTGAGTATGGTAGGCTCACTCAACGCCAAAGCTTGTTGTTGTGGTTAGGTTACTTGGAGTTGAGTGTGTTTGAACCCCCTAGGTGATTTGGGCTAGGTTCTCTTCTTAGGGTGTTACCCATGTTGTATAGAAGGGTCAAGTTTTATGTCTTTCTAGTCTTAGGTCAGTCCTACAGATGGAAGATCAAGGACATGCCTGAAGACAGCTCAAAATCAGCCCTAGAAGAAAATTCTCTAAGACAGTTCTCAGTTCGACGAACTCTAAGTGAAAGAGAAGAGTTCTGAGGTCGTTGATTTGGTCTTAGAAGAAAAATTCGGTGGTCTTCGATGTTTGTGTTTCACTCAATTCTCTAAACGCCAAAGATCACTCAGCGTCATAATTGTCTCAATGCCATAGTTAACTCAAAGCCAAAGTTTACTCAGAGCCAAAGATCACTCAATGCTCTCAACGCTATCAATGACTCAACACTCTCAAATAACTCAACGCCAGATGTGCTATTTTCTCAACACCTTTAGTTTGACCAATTTCTGAGGTCGACTAAATTAAGATTCTCAGGTCAACATACTTAGAGCATAGAATCCATCAATTTATGCAGTGCAGTTGTTCGCAGAATTCAGGTTGATGAACAGTTTTGAGGTCGACGTTCTCTGATCTACGGTCGACGAAAGTTGTTCTCTGATCGACAAAAACATTAAGTTTTATTGTTATTTATTCTTTCCTTTTCTGTCTCCTTATTTTATATCTATTATAGGCTGTTAATTCCCTGGATAATCAATGCACTTATATCTTTTAAATCGAGCCGTTACTGGAAGCATTGATTGTAAATATTTTCCATAGAATTAATTGCTTATATCTCGGGACAGACATAGAATATAATATATGATAGCATACTTGCCGATTTTCATTTCCCAGATTTCGGCTGAGCATTTATTACAGGTTTTTGAATTTGAACATGAAGCAGCTATCATCCTGATCAACTCTCTGCCAGATACAAAAAGGATCATACTCTTTGATACAAACACAGAAGAAAATATGAGGAAAAGAAAGAGAAAATAACTGCTCTCAAAAGAAGAAGAAGAAAGAACATCAATCTCAATCAAGAGTCTTTTGGTCCCCCCCCCCCTTATTTATTTCCAGGATCTCAAGTGACTAGAATATTCAATCAGTCAAGGATCCCTGGAGAGTTGATCTTATAGAAAAGACCTTCAACCTAGAAATGTTTCCCTTCCTGAACAACTATTAATCTTAGGGGGAGCTTTAACAATATCTGAAGAATTCTCAAGACTTCTCTCATTTGCTTGAGAAAAGAGTAGTCCAAATCAATCTCTTTTCCACTCTGACAGGGTTTTAATTCCCTTCAAAAATTATTCTGGTTGCAAGTCTACTTCCAAAAGACTTCAGTTTGTTTTTGAGCACCTGATCAAAGCTCATTGGTGGCAGTCACCTGATCAAAACCTGTAGTGGATTCCTATCTAGGTGGTAGAAGATGGATTGTACCCAAGTTTGGGGAACCACTATAAATTTCTTGTGTTGTCTGTGTGGCTGTGATTTTCCCGTGTTGCTTGTGCTGTGATTATTTTGCTGAGTAGTTTAGTTATCTTCTCTCTAGTTCATTTGCTGCACTATAATCTCATACACTTATATCATAGTAATATATTTTACTAAAGACTTTTAATTCCGCAAGATTCAAAAAGATTTTAATAACTCTATTCACCACCCCCCCCCCCTCTAAAGTTTATCAGAGTTTACCCTATCTTTCAATTGGTATTAGAGGTTATCTCTATCCATTTCTTTCAATTGGTATCATAGGAAGGTTAATCATATCATATAGGCTTACACCTGGATTAACCAAGATCCTCGGGATAAACTCTGAATAAGTTTTATTAGTTTCTTTGCTTAGAATTTATTTTCTGATATCATGGCACAAAACAAGGATTATGCCAGCACCAGACCTCCAGTTTATAACCTGCAAAAGTTTGGGATCTGGATGGCAAGAATCAAGCTTTATATGAACTCTATTGATGAGGACATCTTTAATTCCAGCTTGACAGTACCACCAGCTCCAGTGGCCTCTACTTTATCTCCAATAAATCTCAGTGCAGTGCCTCCTCCAGATCAAACTGATGCACATAAGAAAGCCAAGATTGCTAATGCCAGAGCTATGAATATACTGGCCCAAACTATGTCACGTGATTTATTTCATAAAGTTGTTGAATGAACATCTGCCAAAGCCATTTGGGATTCCCTCAACCAAATGGTAACAGGCTATACTGATGAGAGGAAGGATAGAAGATCCAACCTCATATCTCAATATGAGAATTTCAAGAAAGATGAAACATTATCTGTGGAAGGAATGTACAACAGGATGAGCTCCATCATCATTGAGCTTTGAACATTGGACAAGGAAATTACTCTGACTGAGGTAAATGACAAGATCCTCATGTGCTTCCCTTGCACATGGGACACCAGAATCTGGCCCATCAGAGAATCCAGAAGCATGGCTGAAATTTCGACAGAATCTCTACTTGGAAAGCTCAAATCGTATGAGCAATTGATCAAGTCAAGAGAAGCTGTAGTTGAACCAAAGGCTTCAACACCTACCAGGAAGGAACTAGAATTTAGCATTCAAAGCAACAAAAGAATCTCCCAGCTTGCCATCCAATGAAGATCTTATGAGTCTCTTTGCTAAGAGATTCTATAAAATGGCAAGAAAGGACTTCAGGAGGAAGCCTTCAAGGAATGAAGATAAACCCAAGTATGACAAGACCCCTTCTAAAGAAGTTGTCTATTTTGGGTGCAGGAAACCGGGACACTTCATCTAAGAATGTCCAGAAGTCCAAAAGAAGGACAGAAGGCAACAGAAGGATTCAAGAAGACATCAGCACAGCAAGGCCTCCTCCAACAAGTACAAAAAGAAGGAGAAGGGCTTTGTAGCTGAAACCTAGCGTGATACTGAAGATGAAACATCCTCCTCCAGCTCTAATGAAGATGATGTAGAAGAAAGGAAGGCAAGGGAAGTTTGTCTTATGGTAATAGATGTTAGAAGCAGCAGATCAGATTCACAAGAATCAGATGATGAAGAATTCCTCTCTGAAGAGGATCAGGTAATTTCTTCCTATGACTTTCAATCTAAATTTTAACTCTTGTGTTTAGAACTAATAGGATCTGAGAAGGAAATCAAACTTCTCAGGGAAAAACTTTTAGAACAAGACAAAATCATTGTTGAAAATGCTAAGTTAACTGAAGAATTAAGCTTTGCCAATCAACAAATAGTTTTTCTGAAATCTGAATTAAGTAAGGCTAAGGAACAAGAAGAATCCTTGAATGGTAGAAGTTTACAACTGTTAGATATAACTAGCACAGTTAATACAAGATCTTATAATAACAAACTAGGATTAGGAGCCTCATTTAGTGAAGCAATCCTAATTCAGAAAAATAAATTATCAAAACCTATTAATTTCATATCTGAAAATGGTAAGAAAAATACTGAACAGGTAGAGAAGGTTAATGAAGTTCTTAAACAGCTAAAACTTAAGAAAACCAATCAGAAAAAGAAAAATAAACAACATAACTATGTTCAACATAGTTCGTCGAACTCAGAACGATGAAATATGTATGGTTCGTCGACATCAGAATGAAAAACCCTGAATGCAAATAATAGTGTAAACTATTCTTCGAACTAGGATCGACAAAACCAGTATGGTTCGTCGACCAGAGATCGACGTTTGTGGGTCTCTGAGAATGGATACCTTCATTCTTCGAGCAGAGATCGAAGAACTCAACCCAAATCATCAAACTCAGGTTGACGAACACACTCAAATTTGTCAAACTCAGTTCATAGCCAGAGTAACCTAAAAACTGATTAATCCTTTAATCCCTTTAGTCAGTGGATCATATCTCCTAGAAGGTATCATACTTTAGGTTATAAGGATCAACCTGAATGTTCATTTATTTAAAGTTTCAGTTATGTTAAACAACCAGGATCAAAGGTAACCTGTGTCAAAATCTGCTAATCTTCTTCTTAGCAGGTAGAAGAGAACCCTGCCACTCAAAACAAGTTGTACCTGGACAGTGGTTGCTCTAAACATATGACAGGTTGCAAGATATGCCTAATCAACTATAAAGACAAGAATGGACCTAAAGTAATCTTTGGGGACTCAGGCTTTGGATTGATAGAATGCTATGGAGACTTCAATTGTGGAGCTGTCACATTCAAGAAGGTGACCTATATAAATGGTCTTAAGCATAATCTGATATCAGTAAGCCAACTATTTGATACAGGTTATCAAGTAAGCTTCACTAACTCTTTATGTCTTATTTCCTTAAACAACACAACTATTTTAACACAAATTAGACAAGCCAACATCTACTTAGTAAATTTTGAATCAACTAAATCTGAAATTTGGTTATTCAATTTTGTAAGCATTCAAACTAGCTTATGGCACACAATACTTGGACATGTAACCATAAGAATATAGCTAGGTTATCTAAGGACAATCTTGTTAGAGCTTTAGCTTCTGACCCCTACAAGAAGGAAAGCCTCTTCAGGGCTTATCAATTAGGAAAGTAAATGAAATCTAGTTTCCAATCCATTAATAAGAGTGATTGACCTAGAATCTTGTACTTGCTCCATATGGACCTTTTTTGCCCTATTGTATTACAAAGTCTAGGAGGAAAGTCTTTAACATTAATTTTTGTAGATGACTTCTCCAGGTTCACATGGGTTTACTTTTTGAGAACGAAGTCTGATACTTTTAAGGTTCTCACAGATTTTCTCAAGAACATACAGATTGAGTACTCTACTCAAGTTGCATTGATCAGAAGTGATCATGGCACTGAGTTTGAATCTCTTCTTATGCTAGAATTCTATGAGAAGGAAGGTATCAGACATTGTTTCTTAGCTCCTAGAACTCCTCAACAAAATGGGGTTGTTGAAAGGAAGAATAGGACACTCATTGAAGCTACAGGTACATTGCTTGCAGATGCTTACATGTCTCTTTCCTATTGGGCAGAGGCAATAAGCACAACAAATTATGTCCTGAATAGAAGCCTAATACATAAACTAAAGCTTAAGACTCCCTATGAACTACTCAAAGGGAAGAAACCTATAATAACCTATTTTAAAGTATTTGGATGTATATGATATATTCATAATAATGGCAAGAAACATCTTAGAAAGTTTGAAGCTAAGGATGAAATGGGAATTTTTCTAGGATATTCCCAAGTCAGCAAGGCATATAGGGGGTTTAATAAATAAACATTAAAAATTGAGGAATCTATGCATGTGACATTTGATGAATCAAATATGTTTTACAAGGAGAGAGACATCTCTACCAACAATAATCTATAGGTACAAAATTTGTGTGAGAGCTTGGATGATCTAAACCTTACCTTAAAGGTTGAATCACATCCCTCTCCACAAGTTATATCAGAAGCTGAAAGTGAAGAAGAGACTGTGGAAGCAGTTCAATTTCCTCCAACAGTCTATACAATTCCAAAAGAGGAATTAAATCAAATAACTGATGCTGAACACCCTCCACGTAATGATCTTGTCACACTTAGGGATCACCCTAGATCTCAAGTGATTGGTGACATATCAGTGGGAGTGTAGACAAGGCATCAACTCAACCCTGAAGTGATGCATACCTGCTTTCTCTCTCAAATTGAGCCTCAATCCATATCTGATGCAGAGCAAGATCCAAACTGGATCATTACAATGCAAGAGGAGCTCAATCAGTTTGAGAGGTGTAGAGTTTGGGACTTAGTTCCAAGGCCTAAGGGCTATCCAGTAATTGGGACTAAGTGGGTATTCAGAAACAAACTTGATGCCCAAGGTATGATAGTGAGGAACAAGGCAAGGCTTGTTGCTCAAGGATACAGGCAAGAGGAAGGGATTAATTATGATCCAACCTTTGCTTCAGTTGCAAGACTAGAAGCTATAAGGATTTTCTTAGCTTAAGCAACATTCAAAAGGATTAAAGTCTTCCAAGTGGATGTGAAAAGTGCATTCCTAAATGGAGAACTCAAAGAAGAGGTGTATGTTTAACAACCTCCTAGTTTTATCTCTCCATCTCATCCCTTCTTATTTTTAAATTGCATAAGCTCTCTATGGTTTAAAGCAAGCTCTAAGAGCTTGGTATGAGACCTTAGCTAGCTTCTTTTAGAGCATGGTTTTTCTAGAGGCATGGTAGATAGAAATCTTTTTACAAAGTTGCATCATGATAAAATTCTCTTAGTGCAAATATATGTAGATGACATAATTTTTGGTTCAACTGATCCCAAATTGTACAAGAGATTTTCTGATTTAATGCACTCAAGATTTGAGATGAGTAGCATGGGTAAGTTATCATATTTCCTTGGTATCCAAGTGAAACAAGCCCCTGAAGGGATTTTCATCTCACAATCTAAATATGCTAAAGAGCTCATTAAGTAGTTTGGGATGAATGATTTTTCTGCCATGAAAACTCCCATGGCTACCAATACTGTTGTAGATGCTGATGAATCTTGAAAACTAGTTGATCAGACCAGGTATATGGCCATTGTTGGATCCCTACTATATTTAACAGCAAGCAGACCAGATATTATGTTTTCCACATGTCATTGTGCTAGGTTCTAGGTGAACCCTAAAGAATCTAACCTTATTTTCTTAAAAAAGATTTTGAGATATATAAAAGGTTGTCCGGATCTAGTCTTTTGGTATCCTTTAGAATCAGCATTTGTGTTAACTGGATTTTTTATGCTGATTATGCTGGATGCAGAGTAGATAGGAAAAGCACCTCTAGAACTTGTCAGTTCCTTATGGACAGACTTGTATCTTGGTTCTGTAGAAAGCAAACATCTATTTCAACATCTACTACTGAAGCTGAATATATGGCTGCAGGAAGTTGCTGTTCACAAATTTTGTGGATGCAAAACCAACTACCTGATTATGGTATCAACTTAAATAATTCAACTATTCTATGTGATAATACAAGTGATATTTCAATTGCACAAAATCCCGTATTGCATTCTAGAACAAAGCATATAGACATTAGACATCATTTCATTAGAGATTGTGTTGACAAACAAAAGATTAAACATGAATTTATCTCTACTGATTTGCAAAGAACAGATATATTCACGAAGCCATTTGACTCATCCAAGCATCTGTTCTTTATCAATCTGCTTGGTATGATAAATGGTCAGGATTTAATCTAATGCTCTGTCTGTGGTCATAGATTTATCACTGTTTGTCGACCTGAGATCGACGAACTGACAACTATTCTTGAGATTTTCGTCGACCTGAGATTGACGAAATCTCTTGATGAAGCAATTTCGTCTACCGAGAATGACGAAAACTATTTCTGGAAATTTTCTGAGAACGACGAAAATTGTCCCTTCTTTATTTAGTCAGGCTGAGATTGTCGATTCATATTCTGAAAACCTTTTATAGGCTTTCTTCTTCGACCTCAATCCCGTGCTTTCAGAATTCCCCTCCTGTACTTGATCGCTTGTTTTATTTTGCAGATACCTTCATTCTCATTCAACCTAAGCTTCAGTAATGGCCACAAGTCGATCAGCAGGCATGAAGTTCGATACGGGTTTCGAAATTGACTTCGATTCGTTCCTGCAATCCGATCAGATTTTCCTGGACATTCTGCAATTATTTGAGGAACATAAACTGAAGTAGTTCATGATAAGCAGAATAAAATTGCATGCAACTGAAATTAGGGAATAGGTATTTTCATCAACATCCTCAGAAGAAGAAATGTCTGGACTAATCAGTGGGACAAAGGTCACTCTCTCCCTCTATTATTTCGGAAGTTTTTGGTGTCGATAATGGAGAAGATGAGATAGTTTTGGATGATGAAGAGTTTGCAAACATGCTACTTGTTATGGGTCACTCCGGCAGAAACCCTAATAAATTGCTTAAAAATAACTTGTCGCCCGCATACAAGTTTCTTACAGATATAGTAGGGAAAGTGTTATTTGCGAAGCACACGGCACATGACTACATCTCCAGGCAGCAGTTTCTTGTGATGGTTACTCTCGTTAACAAAAAGAAAATCAATTGGGGACAGACTTTGTTTGATCTCATAAGGAAGAGAAATAATAAGAAAGAGATATGCTATGCAAGGGTCTTAGGCTTGTTTCTGAAGGCAAAAGCTGATGAACTCCTGGTCTCCCAGACCATGTCCATCAATGCTTCTAAGAGGCTCACATCTGCCCTCTTTGGCAGATGGTAGGGGACCATCTCTAAGACCTCCAAGGACAAACCATCAGAAGGTGCTTAAGAGAACACAAGGGTGGTAACAAAAACGCCCTCCTTGGCTGAAGAAACTGCCCCTTTCCTCTCCAGTTGTTTCCTCACACCTCCTCCAACCTCTCCTATTCATAACCCCACACCTCCTAACTCTCCACTACCACAACATTTGGCCAACATTTCCCATCCTCTCTGTTTTCCATCCCTACATTTGACCTCCTCAATGAGTCATCTCCTCTCCATTCTCTAGATAACATAGCCTCTCCTGAAAATCCCTAATATTCCCAATCTTTGTCTTCTCCCAACAACATGGATACCCCTATGCCAGATCTTATCCAACAACTCATACTATACAACCTCTGGCTCGCAGGAGCCAAAGGCTTCAAGAAGGGAGCTAGGCGAGACGGCCCAGGGTGGCTATCAATTTGCAGAGCGAGTGGATCCTGGTAAGAAGGACTTAGGCGAGAAGGCCCAGGCGAGAAGGTCTAAGCGAGAGCTGCGAGCAAGTGCCCAGGGGGGAGGCACCCGCAGGTGAGTGGACGACTCGCCATGCGAGAGGGCTCCAGAGTGGAGCTCTCGCTAGCGAGACGGTACTATCGCAAGGCAAGAGGACCCCAGATGGGAGTTCTCGCCAAGCATCGGTCCGGTTTAAAACATGTTCAGGTAGAACCGAGCCCATCTTTTAGCCCATTGGGATCTTATGCTTTTGCCCTGGGTGGTCTGCATATAACCCTTCAGAACAGCGGAGTTTGGTTGTTGGCAGACCCGACTAAGGGTATTCTAGTAATTTCAGGTCAGATCTATTTGGTTATTGGCAGACCCAGTTAAGGGGCCTATAAATAGACCGGTAAGATGTATTAGAAGAGAGACATTCCTAACTCTCCTTCTCTTCTTCTTCTAAGGCACCTAGCTCAGCATTGGCTAGGGAGGGGAAGAATTTCTGATTCTTCCGGCTATGAGGTGGGACCTCCGCGCTAAAGCCCCTGTCTAGTCTTTCGAGAGCCTTATCAAGAAAGTGGTCCAAAGAGAGTAAGTGTTAGTTGAACCTTTAGTTCCGAGCTTTAGGAGGGACCAACCTTGTTTGTTCCAACATTTTTGGTGCGGTGAGCGTGGAACAGCAGTTTGCATAGAACAACTTTGGGTTACGTCTTGGCGGGGGATCTTGAGAGAGATGGAGGCGGGTCCCCGAACACGGGAGGACATATCGGGAGAGCAGAGTTCATGACATCCATTGGGGGATCATGGACATGCTGAAGAAGATCTCGCAGCGAGGATAATGTGAGACCCCTCCACCACAGATGATAGGTCCCACACCCCGTGAGGGGATCGACCTGGTCAGGGTAGGAGAGGACGCACCCGGAAGGTGACCGGGGAAGGAAGTAGTGGCGGAAGGCAGCCGGCGAGACGTAGAGGGCAGAGAAATTTTTGCCAGCCCAGCGAGCATCGTCTTGCCTGGAGGTATGGTCGCGCGAGTGGAGGTGGGGAGACCCCTGGCGAGAGGGTACCCCTTCTGCGAGTTGATCCACTCGGCACCCGTCCCTGAAGGGTTTCGCGAGCCCTAGATTACCTACTATGTGGGTAAGGACGATCCCCTCCAACACCTGCAATGGTTCGAAGACGCGGTATCCATCAAACCAATGTCGGACGCTTTTAAGTGCCGCCTTTTTTCCATCACCCTGAAGGACAAGGCTAGGGATTGGTTCCACCAACTCCCAGCAGAGTCAATTTATTGCTTCGAGGACCTGAGAAGAAGCTTCCAGTTGCGCTTCTCAACCTCTAAGAAGAGGAAGAGGAACCAGGAGTCCATTTTCTTCATCAAGCAGAAGGCCGACGAGTCCTTGCCTCAATATGCGGACCGCTTCCAGGAGGAGATTCTAGACATCCATGAGGTGCCAGGTTTTTCTCTCCAGATGGCTTTCACTATGTGAATAAAGGAGAGATTTTTTAAGATGAGCCTGACCAGGAAGCTGTCATTATAATTTGAGGGGTTGATGGAGAAGGCGTCGAAGGAAATAGCTATGGAGGCAACAAACCCAGCCTTTACTAAGAAGATGGCGAGACTGACGTAGGTAGAGTAGAGAGATCCGGGAGGATCAAGGCAACAGGAGGAGGAAAAGGGATGCCAAGAGGGCTGGGGCATCAGGAGTTGGGTTGGAGTATGCCAGGAGGCCCCATTCAAGGGCAGGGAAGAGGTTTTCCCAAGGGGGAAGGAACTACTACCAGGGAGGACCAGGGAGGTTTCCATCAACTGGGGTGGAAACATGGTCCTAGACCGCTCCCACCCCCACCTCAGCAAGCTATGGCCATCGGCCGGGGAAGTGGTGGAGAAAGAAAACGTTGTGAGAGAAGGAGAAGGAGTGGGGAGGAGGAGGAACCCCTATGAAGGGAGACAGGATAGGGGAGCCGCCTTGCCGTATTATGACTTCCACGAAGAGGAAGGTCACGCGACGGCTACCTGCCTTGAGTTTTTGGAGTTGAAGAGGGGGAAGGAAGTGGGGGGGGGGCAGCAGCTACCAGTACGGATAGTTGAGATGAAGGGAACCGGGAGGAGGGCCGTTGTGTGGATCGATCAGATACAGGGGATCGAGGGGGGATAAGAGTGATCCACGAGGGGGGGGGATCGACGCTACCGGAAGGCCAGCCTCCACACCATGTATCGTTGGAGCGTCGCCTCAACGTCACAAGCCCCGCCCAGGATAAAAAGATTACTTTTTCAAGGAAGGACCTACCAGATCACGAAAATCCCTTTTGTGATGTGTTGGTGATTAAGACTACGATTGAAAACTTCACGGTGTCCAGAATCTTAGTAGATAATGGGAGTTCCGTAAATGTCATCTTCAAAAAAGCATTCAATGAGATGAGAGTGGAAGCCAGGAGAGTGTTGGCGGCGGATGGACAGTTGTTTAGATTCTCAGGAGAGCGGAAGGAGGTTGAGGGGGGAGTAGGAATCCAGGTAACTCTGGGGGGGGGCTATCTAGAAACTGCCGCTTTGTGATAGTGGATGCCCCCAACAGTTACAACGCAATATTTGGGAGCCCTTTGATCAGTGCCTTCAGATGTATGCTGTCCCATTCCTTCAGTGTTTGAAGCTCAATTCAGGGGGGACTCAGATCAGGGTGCAGGGAGATCCGAAGGCGGCCCGATAATGCTATGTGACGGCAGTAAACACCATCTCCTAGAAGTGTCATACAGAAGAACTAGAGAGGAGGATGAAGCAAGAGCAGGAGGAGAGAGAGGTGGCTGAAGTGGAGAGAGGCATTGCGGTGGAGCCAGAGATGGCGGAAGAGCAGGCTGATGGAGGTGGAGGAGAAGAGAGGTGGCTGAAGTGGAGAGAGGCATTGCGGTGGAGTTAGAGATGGCAGGAGGGGAGGAGGGTAGGAAGGAGGTAGGAGGTGTCGAGGTAGAGTAAAAAGGAAGATATGGGAAATGAGGAAGTCGTCTAGAAGAGAGACTCAGCCGGAAGGGAGGAAGGGATTGGCGCCAGGAAGGAGACCCGAGGAAGAGAGTGGGGGGGGGACCTTGGGAGAGAGTGGCTGCGGTTGATGAAGTGCGGGAAGTGGTGGAGCGCAGGTCAAGGGAGCAGGAGAAAAACTTGAGGGAGCAAGAAGAAGAGGAGGAGCCTTCAAAGTTGAGGGCAGCAGTGGAGGTTCTGGATATGGATCCTTACGAAGGATGGGAGAAAAGAAATCAAGGTCAGCGGAGAGCTCACCCCCAGGGATCAGGAGGAGATCCGGAGGTGCGTGCAGGAGAACATCGATGTATTCGCCTGGAGTGCAGCAGACATGCCAGGGGTCGACGCGGACGTGGCATGCCACCATCTCAACCTTGACCCCAAGGTCTGCCCCATTCAATAAAAGAAGAGGGCCATTGCTTCCAAGACGGCCGAGCCTATCAGAGAGGAGGTGGAGAAGCTGCTTCGGGCAGGGTTCATATATGCGAATAGGTATTCGGGGTAGGTGAGCAATGTTGTAATGGTGAAGAAAGGGGAAGTGAAATGGAGGATGTGTATCGACTTTTCGCTTTTAAATAAATCATGCCCAAAGGATTGTTATCCTCTGCCTCGAATCGACACACTGGTTGATTCAGCCATCTGTTTCCCACTAATGAATTTTTTAGATGCCTTTTCAGGGTACCACCAGATACGCATGCATCCCCCGGACATCAAATACGTCACCTTCATCACCGAGGATGGGTGTTTCAGTTAAAACATGATGCCCTTCAAATTGAAGAACGCAGGGGCGACCTACCAAAGGATGATGGACCGGATATTCCAGGAGCAGAAGGGGTGGAACCTCGAGATCTACGTAGATGACCTGATGATTAAGAGTGGAGACCTCGAGTCCCACCTCTTGGACCTACAGGAAACTTTTAAAACTATAAGAAAATATAAAATGAGACTCAACCCTCTAAAATGTGTATTCGGGGCCAGTAGGGGGAAGTTTTTAGGGACCTTCCTCACCCCTTCAGGAGTGGAGCCTAATCCAGATAAGGTAAAAGCAATCCTGGAGTTGGAATATCCGAAGGATGCTAAGGAGGTCTAACGTCTTACCGGAAAATTGGCATGGTTGAGCAGGTTCCTCTCCAGGGCAGGAGAGAGGTGTTCCTCCTTCTTCCAAACTCTGAGGGGAGGGAAGGAATTTGAGTGGACCCCGAATGCGAGAGGGCCTTCCTAGCTTTGAAGCAACAACTCACCCAGATGCCGCTACTACAAGGGCCGTGAGAGGGGGAGAGTTTGTTCCTCTATATGGGAGTAGGGACAGGGGCAGTTAGCTCAGTCCTCGTACGAGAAGAGTGTAAGAAATAGTTCCCCATATATTATGTGAGAAGAGTTCTCAAAAAGGCGGAGCTAAAGTACCCTATCCTTGAAAGGCTAGCATTCGCCCTCATCGTTTTAGCTCGGAAGCTCAGGCCGTACTTCCAAGCCCATGCTATTATGGTTGTGATGGAACACCCTCTCCGCCGCATTCTAGAGGGGGTGGAGCATTCGGGGAGGTTAGCCAAGTGGTTGATAGAGCTTAGTGAGTTCGACCTTGCCTACATCCCTCGGGTAGATATCAAGGCGCAGGTGGTGGCGGATTTCTTAGCAGATTATATAGTTGAGGTCAAAGAGGCAGAGGCATCTCCCGTGGTGGCTTGGGAAATGCTCGTGGATGGGGCCTCGGGAAGAAGTTCTTTCAATGGAGGAGTGGTCTTAACAAGTCATGAGGGGACAAGAATCGAGCAGGCTTTGAAGATCCATTTCGCCCTCACGAATAATCAGGATGAGTATGAAGCCATCATCGTCGGGCTCAGGCTGGCTCGTGAGCTGGGAATATAGGACATCAGAGTCTCCACGGATTCCCTGGTAGTCACAGGAAATATCAATGGAGAGTTTGAAGTGAGGGAACCGACCCTCCAGTTATACCTGGTAAAGATAAAAGGCATCATCGGGCAATTCCAAAGCTTCTTCAATCTAACACGTTTCGAGGGAGGAGAATACTAGGGCATACCTCCTCACTAAGCACGGCCCTCAGGCCGAAGGGACCATGACCGAGCTCTTTATACCTTCTATAGAGGAAGGGGAGTTAATGGAAGTGGACCAGGGTCCTGGATGGACCCATTTATTACCTTCTTGACGTCGGGACGTCTACCCGAGGGGGACCTTGAGAAGAAGCGGTTCAGGTACAAGTCAGCCTATTACCTACTGAAGGAGGGGATCCTTTATCGTAAAATGTTGTCTGGCTTACTAGCTTGGTGTGTGTCCGAGAAGGAGGCGTCAAGAATACTGTAAGAAGTCCACTCGGGGGAATGTGGAAGCCATTCAGGGAGTCGAACCCTAGAAGGGAGGGTGTTGAGGCAGGGCTACTTCTGGCCTACCCTCAAGAAGGATGCTGAAGAATTTGCAAGGAGATGATGGAAGTGTCAGGATTTCACCCCACTTCAACTCCTCCCGGCTCAGAGATTGCGCACGATCACTGCTCCATGGCCCTTCGCCATATGGGGCTGGATCTAGTAGGCCCGTTTCCCAAAGCCAGTGGTGAGAGGAAGTTCCTACTTGTCATGGTGGATTACTTTTCAAAGGTTTTTGAGGTGAAGGACTTGGCAAAGGTGACGTCGCAGGTGGTAAAAAACATTGTATGGGGGGAAATTATCTATCTACACGGGCTCCCTTTGGCCATTGTTACGGATAACGGGCAATAGTTTGCTAGTAGAGAATTTGTAGACTTTTGTGTCCAGCTTGGAATAGATCTTCGGTTCGCCTCGGTTCATCACCCCCGAAGCAATGGATAGGTAGAAGCTGCGAACAAGATCATCGTGTACATCTGTAAGAAGAAGGTAGAAAACATGATGGGAAGTTGGGTGGAGTATCTCCCCTCCATTCAATGGGCTCTGAGGACTACACCAAATACCGCCATGGGAGAGACGCCCTTCAAACTCTCCCATGGCACGGAGGTCGTCATACCCGTAGAGTTTGAGGTTGATTCCCCCAGGGTGACATCAGCAAGGAGGGGAGATGAAGGGTGGCAAGAGGATAATGGGGAAGAGCAAAGGCTCTCTCTCGACCTGGTGGAGGAGCTAAGGGAGCTAGCATCAATCCGGCAGGAGGAAGTCATGCGTCGAATGTCCAAGTACTTTGATAAGCACATCAGAGTAAAACAGTTCCAAAAGGGGGACTTGGTCCTCAAAAAGGTAGATGCCGTGGGCAGGGGGGCCTCCGTGGGGAAGCTCAACCCCAATTGGGGGGGTCCCTTTATTGTGAGGGAGGTCTTGAAGTAAAGAGGGTACCACCTCTAGGATGTGGACGGGATACTCTTGGATCGCTACCGAAGCGGCGACGATCTGATACAATTCTACCCCTAATGTTATACCTTTTTGTACTTATTTGAACATGTTTATAAGGTTTTTCCTACTTGTATGCATGACACGATTTCTCAGTACAATACACTTCTAGGTAACCATTTTCGAGAGATGAGATTATTGTGGTTAAGGAGAGGAGACCGCGAGAAGACCCGCTGACCAGACGCCCATCAAGATAGCAGGGTTGTAGGCTCACTCGGTGGTTGGAGGTTGTTGAGGAGAGGAGACCCCGAGAAGACCCGCTTACCAGGCTCCCATCAAGCTTGAAGGGTTGTAGGCTCACTCGCTGGTTGGAGTTGGTTGAGGAGAGGAGACCTCGAGAAGACCCGCTGACCAGGCTCCCATCAAGCTGGCAGGGTTGTAGTCTCACTCGGTGGTTGGAGTTGGTTGAGGAGAGGAGACCCCAAGAAGACCCACTGACCAGGCTCCCATCAAGCTGGCAGGGCTGTAGGCTCACTCGGTGGTTGGAGTTGGATGAGGAGAGGAAACCCCGAGAAGACCCACTGACAAGGCTCCCATCAAGCTGGCAGGGCTATAGGTTCACTTGGTGGTTGGAGTTGGTGGAGGAGAGGAGACCCCAAGAACCCGCTGACCAGGATCCCATCAAGCATGTAGGGCTATAGGCTCACTCAGTGGTTGGAGTTGGTTGAGGAGAGGAGACCCCGTGAAAATCCACTAACCAGGCTCCCATCAAGCTGACAGGGATGTAGGCTCACTCGGTAATTGGAGTTGTTTTAGGAGAGGAGACCTCGAGAAAACCCGCTGACCAGGCTCCCATCAAGCTGGCAGAGCTGTATGCTCACTCGGTGGTTGGAGTTCGTTGAGGAGAGGAGACCCCGAGAAGTCCCGCTGACCAGGATCCCATCAAGCTTGCAGGGCTGTAGGCTCAATCTGTTGTTGGAGTTGGTGGAGTAGAGGAGACCCCGAGAAGACCCGCGGACCAGGCTCCCATCAAACTAGCAAGGCTGTAGGCTCACTCGGTGGTTGGAGTTGGTTGAGGAGAGAAGACCCCGAGAAGACCCGCTGACCAGGCTTCCATCATGTTGGCAGGGTTGTAGGTTCACTCGGTGGTTGGAGAGGATTTTGGAGGGTTCCGGGAAGTGCAAGATGACCGGGATCGCCGATCTGGAAAGGCCGTTAAGTGGTTATGAAACAATAGCAAAAGATGGGAAGTCTCACGGGAAAAGCTACACTATTGGTCAGCAACGGAAGGACTCTAATCATAAAAGAGTAGGAATGCCCCTTGCCCAAGAAAAAAAGGGGAAGGTCTGACCTTTTGAGGCCACTCGCCCCGAGAGGTATCAAAGAGCGAGACGAGAAGGGGAAAAGGCATTTTCATGCGCGAGAACGACGGTGGCAGGGTGACTGGCCCCATGGGCCAGGCTCGCTCTCGCCGGGAGGCGAGACAAGGGGCGACCTCTTTTCACAAATGAACGGATTATAAGATCTCGCAAAGCAATCGAAACAAAAAGAAAGAAGAAAACTAGCTCTAGAGCAACGCAGGGGTAATATATATGTCTGTACGCATCACATCCAGCGAATGGTCCAATACAAAATTACACCAGTTGCAAAAAGAAGCATCGAAGATAAAAGAAAAGCGGTGCTCTGGAAGCTCTAATCCTTCTCGCTGGCCGATGAGCCTTCTCCCTCGCCGTAGATCTCCGTCACAAGGTCACGAGTCGTTACATACTCGCAATCATCTTATACAATGCCCATCTCGCGCATCATCTTCAGGATCAGCTCGGCGGTCCTAATGTTCACGTCTCGGCATAACTCCTCGACCTCCTCATGGGTGTACATAGAAGGAGGAAGTGGAGAGATCGATGAGCGAGAGGTCGAAGGGATGACATCTTTGAGTTGATAACCTGGGCCCTTAGGTCTTTCACCTCTGCTTCCAACTCCGCAACGCGCGAGTGCAACCTCTCCACCGTCTCGGCATCCTGTAGAAAGTCTGTTAGATCGGGGTCAGGTACATAGAAAACGAGCTAAGGGAGAACTCACCACTCTGCCGCGAGCTTTGGCGAGAAGGTTCTCGGCTACCTCTAGTCTCTTCGCAAGATCTCCCGACTTCTCTCGCTCGGCGGCAATGTTGGCCTCAGACTCTTTCCAGTTTTGGATGTTATAAATTAGGCGACGCGAGAGCCTGTGCAAAAGCTCCAAAGTGCGCAGTTGAGAGTGTGTCGCCCTCAGGACCAGGTCTCGCGAGGAGGCCTTGTCAAGAGGATCTGGGCCATGACCTCCATAAAGACCAAAGCCCAAGGAGAAGGCGTGGACTATAGGTTGGTCCTGCTCCCTCCAGGAGGGGAGAACAGTTGAGATTGAGACTCGATGCGCCCCCTGGTCCCAAATTAGTGATGGGTCGTTGGCGGCATCAGGGACAATGAGGCCCATGTTGAAGTTGAAGTGGGCCGACGGTGCGAAGGAGCCCCCTCACGAGAGGGGGACCTGGATGGTTGTTGAGAAGAACTGGAATATTGCATGAGAGGTGCCGTCTCTTTAGATAGTGAGATGGCCTTGCGAGGTGAAACCCGAGGAGGCGACCGGGGGAACTGTGACCCTAGGGAAATAGGGCTCGGGGACCCCGACGTCACCACCATCTCCTGAGGAGTTTTCTTGTCAGGTGGGAGAGAGACCACCTTCTTCACCTTCATTTTCATCTTTTTCGAGGGGCTGAGGCAAGATTGAGCGAGATCCTCGGACGGCCTCTTCTTAAGGGAGGGGGTCAGCGATTCTTTAGCCGCCTCAGCCGCCATATTGGCATGAGCGACACCATTGGATGGCTTGATGTTGTGTTAGAGGGGGTAAACAGGCACAATCCACTCTCCTTGTAAAGGCGAGACGGGGTGTTAAAGGGAGAAATCGGCGAGAGAAGCAATTAAGGCAAGACAAGGAAATAAGGTCAAGCGTACCTTCGCCAGAAAGTACGGGGAGGAGTGAGCCAAGGCCGCGCCTCAGGTACTGGACCGCAAAGTTCTTTCCGATGAGGTACTCGCAGAGGAGCCGGTCCGTACCGTCGACTTGGGGGGTTGCGTAGAAGGCTTCGGCGGGCGAAACAGGCGCAAGAGGGACGCTACCCAGGTTACCGCGGATGAAGACGAACCGCGTGAGCCAATGACGGTTCTTGTTGGGCTTCTTGCATACTTTGAGGCCTAGCCCTGTGAATTAGGACACCCTGTCCTGATTGGCGTGGTAGATGAACAGCTTGCGGAAGACAGTTAGGCTGAACTCTATTCACTCTCGCCGCATGTAGCTCACAAAGGCGACCAGGATGGAGAAGGCGTTAGGGTTCAGCTGGGCTGGCATAGCGCCGAAAAACTTCAAGACCTGCCTCACCTCTGGCCAGAGAGGTAGTCTCAACCCCGCATCGATGTGCGAGGCGGGGAAAGCGAGCTCCCCGGGGTAGAATGTGTTTATGCTCTCGCCGACTTTTGGGGGGCGTGACTTGAAGCCTTCTGGCAGGTATTCGCGAATGAAGGCGTCGTACTCATTCGCAAGAAATGTGCCTGGGGGAAAGTCGTGATCCGCGAATCGCCTCTCGAAGCTGCTGCATCCCTCACCTTCTTCAGGTTTTTTCTTCCCCATAATCGTGCAAGACGGCCGGGATTATGGGTAGAAGAGGCTGGCGAGGTGACCAGGGGTGAGAAGGCGAGATGGCGAGATGGCAGATGTGTGATTGGTACGTGAGAAGGACGAAGAAAAATGGGGGGCTGAAGTGCAGCGATTTATGAAAGCATGGGTCTGAATCCGGTGAAAGGGATATTTATAGCAATCATGGGGTTTGATAAAAGTGTGTACGAACGAAAAAATTGTGCGGGGGAAGGGGAAGAGCCTGTCGGCCTTTCCTCTCTCCAGGCCTCGATTTGCGCACCCTAGGTGGTCCCTCAGCACAGTCAAACGGCAGGAATAAATTAAAAATTAAAAAATCCGTAGATCAAAAAAAATTAGCTTAAATGCAGAATTTAAATACAGTTATAAAAAACCAAACAAATACTGAGAAGAGGACAATTATTAAATTAATAAAGTTCATCCTGCGCGAGGCGGGCGGCAAGTTCACAGGGCGCATAATTTTCGCGAGACGAAGGCATAAAAAAATTATTACAAGCCATAAAGGGAAGAGACGCGAGATGAGACGAGAACTCGTCAATTCTCATGCCACCTCCAGCGCCCCCCACCACGGGATCTCGCACAGAGATGGAGGTTGGGGAGGTGAAAAGCGCGAGCTGCATCAACACCGCGGCGAGCAAGACAGAGTTGTTGGTCGACCTCGCTCAGGATCGCTTGGGGGTCAGTCTCATCCACTTCAATATCAGGACAGGCAGGCATATTCCACCTCCAGCCAATCGATCCGTTGGTCCGCAGCTTGCTTCCCCTTTTCTAGATCCTGGATGATGTGCGTGTGCTTCCGTAACATCTTTGCTACCCTACGCTTAATTTCCAACGGATCGATGGGATCGACTAGATAATCTTCGATTTCGTCCATAGGAGGAGGGGGCGAGAAGCCCATCTGTCTGGAATGATCCTCAACGGGCGAGTCCTCGGCGCGCGAGTCCTCAGCACTCGAGTCGCGCACACCTACATAAAAATTGGGAAGGTAAAATATAGAAATTGTAGCGGAGAGTGGGCCGAAAGAAAAATATCTTACCGAAGCAACGAGAGGAACCCGCAGAATTAAGGGGATCATCCCTCCTCATCACGGGAGTGGATGGAGGAGTAGAGGGTTGAGGCGAGACGGACTGTGGGCGGTATTCAGAGATATTGATCTGTATGGTCTCCGGACGGTGAGAAGCCGCAGGGACCTTCTAAATACGGGCAGTAGGTAAGAAGACAAGCGGGATGGAGATGAAGGCATGTCAATGGTCTTACCTCTTTTTCTCTAAGATTGGCCGGAGGAGGAGAGACGCCCCCCACCCCCCCAGGAAGGTGCGAGAAGGCTCTCCTACCGAGAGGGGAGGATCAGCGGCCTTCACCTTCTTGGGGTGGGGGGAGAAGATGCCGGTAAGGAAGGAGGAGCGCGGACCGGGATCTTGTTCAGAGCCTCCGTGGTCTCCTTGTTTCTCTGGCGCACCGCCGAGACGCGGTCACGGACACTTTGGCTCAGAGACATAGGGATAGAGGCTAGAAGAGGATAGAGAGAAGAAGTGGCCCCCAACAGGCAGATGAATCCTATATTTATAGGTTGGGCAAGGGGCCCACCAAAAGATTCCCTCATAAATTCACTTTAATGACACGAGCCTCGGTTCGACTATCTTTCCGAGTTTGTAACAACCTCGAAAAGAGCGGGGATTGTGTACAACCTCGGGCTCGCAGGAGCCAAAGGCTTGAGGAAGGGAGCTAGGCGAGACGGCCCAGGGTGGCCGTCAATTCGCAGAGCGAGTGTATCCTGGTAAGAAGGACTTAGGCGAGAGGGCCCATGCGAGAAGGTCTAAGCGAGATCTGCGAGCAAGTGCCCAGGGGTGAGGCACCTGCAAGTGAGTGGACAATTCTCCATGCGAGAGGGCTCTAGAGGGGAGCTCTCGCTAGCGAGACAGTTCTCTCACCAGGCGAGAGGACCCCAGAAGGGAGTTCTCTCCATGCACCGGTCCATTTTAAAACTGGTTCAGGTAGAACCGGGTCCATCTTTTAGCCTCATGGGATCTTACGCTTTTGCCCTGGGTGGTCTGCATATAACCCTTCAAAACAATGGATTTTGGCTGTTGGTAGACCTGAATAAGGGTATTCTAGTAATTTCAGGTCAGCTCCATGTAAGACCCCAACCTCGGAGATGATCGCGTTCGGGCACCGTTTTGAGGGTCAAAACGGTGTCAGGTGGAAAAATGGTCAACATGAATTTTGTTCGTCTCGACGAGATCTACAACTTTCATGTTGACCACTTTTCGATTTGAGGTCATCTCAGGGGAACACGGCCAGGCACACGGCCGTGTGCCTACCCGTGTTCAGTGGTCGAATGCGTTTTTGTGCAGTCTCGAGTCAGAGAAGGACACGGCATGAGACACACGGCCGTGTCTCAAGCCGTGTGTGGGGCACACGGCCTCGAACACGGCGTGTCAAGACCCGTGTCGATCGGCGAATGAGCTACACGGCCAGACACACGGCCGTGTGTCAAGCCGTGTTCGGCCAGTTTTTGGGATTTCAGATCTAATCTCGATCGTTCGTTCCTTGGCTTTGGATCCGACGGTGGGGGTGCTCCTGGGTGGTTATAGTCGGGAAATAGGGTTTAGAAACCCATTTTCCTTTGGCCATTCTCTCTCTAAGATTTTAGAGAGAAGGGAGAGCAAGGTGGAAGGAGGAGTTCAAGATCCGGCCGCCGGAGGAGCTTCGGAGCTCCGATTCTCGATCCGAGTATCAGACTACTGGTTTCGGTCAAGCTTAAATGAATTCGTGGACGAATTCACTTTAAGGGGTGGTGAGCACATATATGTGCGTCATCGTTATAACATGAAAAGAACCCATGAATGTCCACTTAGGAATGAAAATACACATGTTTGGGGAACCTGCGTGTTCCTATAATTGCTTTTTGCAATTTTGTTCGGTCCCTTATTGGTGTTCTGTACGATTGTAGGTGTACGAGTGTGGCGCGTGGCAGTCTGAATGCACACTTTCTGGGAAAAGTACTGCACCCAGCGACGTGCCGGAGACCCCTACGTCTTTGAAACCATAAGAAGGGTGGTTGAAGCGGTGTTCGCTGTGACCAACGCACATCATGGGAGTAATGTGCAACCATTTGTCCCTGAGGTGGCCCCAACATCGGGTGGTATGTTGGAGCAAAGGGCATTTGGGGGTCAAGTAGAGCAGCAGGGGAGCCTAACTGTGGCGTAGGGAGCGCATTCGGTGGACGCATATTTGCAGACGTTCCTTATGGTAAGGCGCTACCCAGGCTTTGAATGGGAAAGCGAGCAATCTATAGTGGATAGATTTTATAACGGTCTACGCAGCGAGTTGCGTATCCTACTGCTAGGACCAAAGTTATTGGGATTCCGAGCTTTGGTGGAATCGGCCGAGCTTTGGAAGTGGAGTTGGGGGAAACCACCGAGACCGTGAATATGGTACCAAACCTTACAGATCCTATAAGGACTGCGTATCAAAAGATGACGAGAGAAGGGGCTGGGTCATCTACTACCCAAACTACCGTCAAATGTTATTCTTGTGGCAAGAAAGGGCACCTCGCCAGAGAGTGTTGGGAGAGTGCTCAGAAGACAAGGAAAGTTTTGGCAGGAACAGTCGGAGATCCTGTGGCAAAAGATTCGGTGGTCAAGCGGACAACTTCAAAATCTGGGTACCGTAGGTGGTACAAGAAGGCTAGGAGGTCGGGTCTAGTCCCTTCCCTCTAGCACATCCAGAGCGACTACAGTCCAAACCCTGGATGAATGCTTTGTTTGTGGAAAGCCGGGGCACTATGCCCGGGATTGTTGGTTTGGACGCCCAATGTCCAAAAAGAAGTCAGGGGCAATATCTGAGGAGAAGGGAAAGGCGGTGGCATTCGTCACACCGCTGTTTACTCCGGTCCAACTGGGAATGGACAGCCTTGGCCAGCAGGAGGCCGTGTGGCCGACCGTCGGGAAGACAGGTATGGTTTAATTGATAGCAATTTAGCTTCTTATACCTGCCACCCTTTTGCGTGTTAGCTTAGGACTGGAGGTTCTAGGTTTTGTTTGGATTATTGGCAATCCGGCGAGAGCATTGTTCGATACGGGAGATTCGCGCACCTTTTGTCCAAGGGATTTATATCATGTATTGAAGTACCTTCTTCGATGGCAAAGGACAAATTGGATGCGTTGTGGCGTTACGGATGTTCAATGCGCGCGAAAAGAGATTCTGTGTTGCAAGGTTACGGTTTAGGGGTCAGGGATTCGACGTGCAAGCGTCGTTACTGCCATCATGGGAGGCTTTGAAGCCTGAGCCTACATTGGGTAGTATCTCGGGTATATTCCTGATGTGTTTCCCTGAGTCCCTCCGTAGCGAGCAATCGTTGTCGTGAGTGAGCTGGCGTCAGGTGCCAATCTGGGTCATGCTCTCCTCATAGGCTAACGCCTAATGAGTTGGCAGAACTGAAAGTTCAATTTGAAGAGCGTATGGATGAAGGTTTTGTGCGTCCAAGTTTTGTCGTCTTGGAGCACACCGGCCTCTTCGTGTAGAAGAAGACGGGAGTTTGCGGCTCTGAATCGTTTATGAAGAACTGAGCAAGTCGTTTAAAAGAGATCAAGTACCTGATCCCAAGTACTGGCGATCTGTTTGATCAGTTGGGTGGGTCATCGGTGTACTTAAAGCGGGATCTTAAGTCTGGTTACTATCAGCTGAGAATCAGGGAAGTGTTATCCCAAAGACAACGTTCAAAACAAGATATGGTCATTTCGAGTTTACAGTCAGCCGTTCGGGCTGACTAATGCGCCATCGGTGTTCATGGTTTTGGAGACGCTAAGGAGGAACGAGAGTTATACGTAAAGTTCTCCAAAGGCGAGTTTTGGTTATCCTCAGTGGCATTCCTTGGTCACGTAGTTAGTGGGGAAGGTGTTGCGGTGGATCGGCGTAGATTGTTGCGATACGAGAGTGGCCTGTGTTGTCTTTGATAGAGGAAGTCCGGAGTTGCTGGGGCTTGCCGTCTATTACAGGCGCTTCGTAGAGAACTTCTCGCGGGTAGCGTTACCTCTCACGAAGTTGACAGGAAGGATCAGAAATTCTTGTGGACGCAAGAGTGCGTGCAAGCTTTTGAGGAGCTGAAGAGGCGGTTGACCACGGCGCCAGTGCTAAGTTCGCCGAGTGGGACCGAGGGCTTTGAGGTGTATAGCGACGCTTCGGGTAGCGGTTTGGGCTGCGTGTTGTTGCAGCATGGTAGCGTGATAGCGTATGGATCGCGTCAGCTAAAGGTGCAGGAAAGAAATTATCCGGTGCACGACTTGGAGTTGGCGGCCGTGATATTTGCACTCAAGTTGTGGAGGCACTACCTATACGGAGTAAGGGTCGACATATACACCGATCACAAGAGCCTAAAATACTTGTTGGATCAAAAGGATCTCAATATGAGGCAGAGGAGGTGGATGGAGTTCCTGGGGGGACTAACCTTCAAAATACATTATGTACCCGGGAAGGGCAACGCAGTTGCGGATGCGCTGAGCCGCAGGGCTCCCGCCCGAGCCAACTGGTTGTTGGTGCATGATGAGCGGCTAGTGCGGGAGTTGGAGGAGCTTGAGATCTGTTGCGTGGACAAGCAGACGAGCGCCAAAGCAATGTTAAACTGGACAGAGGTGCAGTATGACCTGGCTGACCGGTTCAGCAGGCATTGGAGTTAGATGACTCCATGAAAGAGCTTTTGGAGGCGCTTTGGATGGGTCAAATTCCCAGTTCTCGGTAGAAGATGGGTTATTAAGGAAGGATCATCGTTTGTGCGTCCCAAGTGGGGGTAACCTCCGGGCGGAGTTGATGTACGAGGCTCATCATACCAAGTACTCAATCCACCCAGGGAGCACGAAGATGATCGTGATCTCAAAAGTTGTTTTGGTGGCCGCGGGCTTAAGAAAGATGTGGCGTTGTACGTGGCTAAATGCCAATCGTGCGCCTTGGTGAAGGCGGAGTGCCAAAAGCCGGGAGGATTTCTAAAGTCCTTGCCTATACCGGAGTGGAAATTCGACGATATATCCATGGACTTTGTGCACGGGTTGCCAAGGTCGCAGAAGGGGAACGACGCCATCTGGGTGATCGTAGATCGGCTAACTAAGGTGTCGCATTTCATTCCGCATAGGAAGGATGATCCAGTGGAGAAATTGGCAAAGTTGTACGTTGACAATATTGTCAGGCTGCATGGAGTGCCTCGTAGCATTGTGAGTGATCGCGATGGGCGGTTCACGTCAAATGATTGGAGGTTGGTGCAGTAGATGCTGGGGACAAGTTAAAGTTCAGTACAGCTTTCCATCCGCAGACGGATGGGCAGACCGAGAGGGTCAATAGAACGTTGGAGGGCATGCTACGCATGTGTGTTCTGGATTTCGGTAAGCATTGGGAAGACCACCTTTATTTGGTGGAGTTCGCGTACAAAAAAGCTACCAAGCGAGTATACAAATGGCGCCCTTCGAGGCCCTGTATGGTAGGAAGTGTCGCACGCCGTTATCATGGCTTGAAACGGGTGAGGCAAGGTGTACAAGAAGCAGGAGGTGGAGAGTGCTACCTCGTTAGTGCGGATCATTCGGGAGCGCTTGTTGATCGCTCAGGACCGGCAAGCGAAGTATTACAATGCCAAGCACCGGAACGTGGAGTTCGCGGTAGGCGATTGGGTATATCTGAAAGTGAAGCCGTTCAAGGGGGTTTCGCGGGTGAGACGCTTGAAGAAGCTGAGCCCAAGATACCTTGGACCTTTTGAGGTTCTGGAGCGAGTCGGCGAAGCGGCTTACCGTTTGAGGCTATCGGAGGAATTGGGTGGTTTACATGATGTGTTCCACATTTCTGTGTTGCGGAAGGCGGTGCAAGAGCCTTCGCAAGTGATCACGGTTGATCAGGTGCCGGTTGAGGAAGGGTTGACAACGAAAGTCAAGCCCATATCTATTGAGGATTTCGAAGTCAGCGGCTTCGGAACAAGGAAATCAGAATGGTGAAGGTCCGTTGGGATAACTGCGGACGCGAGGAGCTCTCTTGGGAGCGAGAGAAGGCAATGCGCGAGGAGTACCCCGAGTTGTTCCCCTCAGGTACTCGTTATGTTTATTTTGTGTAGTCTCTGTTCTTAATTTCGGGACGAAATTCTCTTAAGGGGGAGAGTTGTAAGACCCCAACCTCGGAGATGATCGCGTTCGGGCACCGTTTTGAGGGTCAAAAGGTGTCAGGTGGAAAAATGGTCAACATGAATTTTGTTCGTCTCGACGAGATCTACAACTTTCATGTTGACCACTTTTCGATTTGAGGTCATCTCAGGGGCACACGGCCAGGCACACGGCCGTGTGCCTACCGTGTTCAGTGGTCGAATGCGTTTTTGTGCAGTCTCGAGTCAGAGAAGGACACGGCCTGAGACACACGGCCGTGTCTCAAGCGTGTGTGGGGCACACGGCTCGAACACGGCGTGTCAAGACCCGTGTCGATCGGCGAAATGTGCTACACGGCCAGACACACGGCCGTGTGTCAAGCCGTGTTCGGCCAGTTTTTGGGATTTCAGATCTAATCTCGATCGTTCGTTTCTTGGCTTTGGATCCGACGGTGGGGGGTGCTCCTGGGTGGTTATAGTCGGGAAATAGGGTTTAGAAACCCATTTTCCTTTGGCCATTCTCTCTCTAAGATTTTAGAGAGAAGGGAGAGCAAGGTGGAAGGAGGAGTTCAAGATCCGGCCCGGAGGAGCTTCGGAGCTCCGATTCTCGATCCGAGTCCGGATCCCGAAAGGCGAGGCCGATACGGTGCTTTCCATCTGAGTGGATCGTCATGGCGCCGAGGAAAAGCGAAAGGGTAACGATTCTCTTCTTGAGCATGTGAAGCTCTTCTTCTTTGCATGGGAAAACCCCTCTCCCGCGAGTGTGCGGCGAGATCGTGGTATTCCTTGGGGTAGATAAGTAAAGTCCCCTTGTTAGAGTCCGAAATCGTAGTACGGACATAGGCATGTTGTGTGAAGCCTATCCGGACGTGTGTTCCGGATCGGTGATGTTTTGTTATGCATATTTTAGCCGGAGAAGACTCCGAGCGTTGTGGTTGTTTTCGGGTTGCTATGCGGTAGAATGCATCAGGGAATCTTGGGGATTAACCCCGAGGTGCACCCGGAAATCTGGGCAGAAACGAAGTTCTGCCATCTCGGTGGCCTGGGTGCCAGCCGGGAACATAGCGGGGCTATGTATCATGTTTGATTGCGGCAGGGAGCCTTGGGGGTGAAAACCGAGGTGCACCCGAAAATCTTGGACGGAAATGTAGTTCTGTCATATCGGTGGCCTGGGAGCCAACCGGGTACTTAGCAGGGCTAAGTACCGTGTTTGATCGTTAATTGGGACTGGGGAAAGCTTAGTCCGCGCCAAAGGGCAAATGGCAGTGGCGGAGTGAGCAACGGACTAGTAGCCCTCTACCCGCTCCACCTGCTCGGTTAAAGCGACCTAAAGTTTACGTGGGACTTACTGAGATTTGGAGATCGAGTCTAGGCTGCGGCTGAGAAGACTAAATGCTCACAAAGATTGCCATCCTGGGGGTGGTGGTGGAGTCGAGGACGGACGGGGTTCGGACTGGCTTCGCCGAGTAAGTGCCCTGAGAGCACGGGGTATACGGCCGTGAGAGCGTGCACCTATGTGAGATGCTTGTTGGCTGTGTTGCGTGTTTTGCTAACAAGTGCAGGGAAGAAGCTTTGCCGCCCGGTTTGGGGGCGGAATCGTTATAATTTGGTCAGCATTGCTGACCGTTGCCTTTGTTTACCACCGTGCGGTGGGTTGTTGCTTGCAGGTGATGCGGAGCCGAGATGTAAATAGCGGGCTAAAGCCCAAGTTGCTGTGCTGGCCCGAAGGCCTTGTTTTGAGTGTTTTACCTCTTGTACTCATGTGTGGCCGGCCTGCGTGCCGAGGTTTGGAAGGGACACTATTTTGTTAAGTGAACATTGTAAGGCCTTAAGGCCAGTTCTCTTTTGTGTATGTACTCATTCCTGGGTTGTAGTGGACATTCATGCTTTGTGGCAGGGTTCTTATCTTTTTGCAACTTAATTAAAATTTGCTTCCGCTAGGTGTTGTGTAGGACGCTCTGATTAGTTGTATGGTTTCAATGCGTAACCAACTGGTCTGTCCGTAGTATATGGCGTCGGGCCCCGGCCGGACCTTCTGCTATATGCTATCCGACGGATAGGGGTGTTACACTCCATTTGGTTATTTGCATTCCCAGTTCAGGGGCCTATAAATAGACCGGTAAGGTGCCTTAGAAAAGAGACATTCCTAACTCTCCTTCTCTTCTTCTTCTAAGGCACCTAGCTCAGCATTGGCTAGGGAGGGGAAGAATTTCCGATTCATTCGGGTATGAGGTGGGACCTTCGCACTAGAGCCCCCGGTCTAGTCTTTCGAGAGCCTTATCAAGAAGGTGGTCCAAAGAGAGTAAGTGTGAGTTGTACCTTTAGTTCCGAGCTTTAGGAGGGAACGACATTGTTTGTTCCAACACATACCACCATCTATCATTCCCCTCCAACCCTAGACATGCATTCTTCCATACCTTCATATCTCATCTCACTCCAATCCTCAAAAAGCTTATTGTTGATGAGATTTCCCCCTAGTCACCTCAATAACCACTCTCACTAACCTGCTTGCCTCCTCTTCCCCCATTCATTCTTCAATCCAAGGCATGGCCTCAGAACCTTCTGAAGCCATGCAGGGGGAGATGTTCTATGAAGAAGCTCCTGTATCAACATCAGTTCTAACAGTAGCAGAAGAAGTCCCTGTAGTAGCAGAAGAAGTCGCTGCAGCAACAATAACTCCAACAGTAGCAGAAGCTCCTATATCAACAGCAATTCCAACAGTCGCAGAAGAAGTCCCTGCAGCAGCAGTAACTCCAGCAGCTGTAATAGCAGCACCAGCAGCAGTTGATTGTGAGATGGTTGAGGCTATGCCAGAAGTTCTGACTGGTGTATATTGTGTCATATATCCATCAGTAGATCTGGATAACATTCTTTCTGATTTTGATATATAGCCAATTGCTGATTTATCAACAAAAGCCATTGTGTGCTATACTCCACCTGCTTCCTCAGAGGTGATAGCCACAATAAGGGCTAGTTTGAAGAAAGCTCTAAAACTGAAGCTATGATTATGAGAAAGCTTTAGTGCTTATACCAAAGAGGTAGTTGAAGAGTCTGTTGAATCAGAGTCTAAGTATATGAATGACCTCATTCCTCCAGTCTATGCTCCTACTCCTATCCCAACTCCAAGGCTCCTTCTCCTCCTCCCAAGGTAACTCCCGAGTATAAAAAGCAATTGATGCTTTGTATAACTTTGATAGTGAAAGTAGTGAAGAAATCTACAGTGATGATTCCCCCAAAACCAAGAAGAGGAAAGTAAGAAAGAAAGCTTTTGTCTTTACTCCCAATCCACATAATGATACTCCATATTATATCAGGCACAAAATTGAGCCTTATCCTAATATGCCCCTGTGGATGAGAATGTCAAATAATGAGATGAAATCCAAGAAGAAATCTAAGAAGAACCCTCCTCCTCCTCCTCCAAGGTTTCACAAGAGAGATCCTCCACCTCCTCCTCCTCAAGGTGCAGGATCTACCAGCAGTGGTCAGCAAAAAATTTCCAGTAGCACCAAAACCTATCAGAGACAAGGAAGATCTTCTCAATCTTCTTGAGGCAGTCAGCACCAACACAGACATCAGCCCTCCTCTAGAAGTTCATATAGTGCTCACCAGTTTGCCCCCAAGCCAACATTCTCTCCTCCTCCATCTTCTAGTAAAGCCAACAGCCCTGATGGACCTCCAATTCAAGCCTATGATCCTGAGACTAGTCCGACTACCAAAAAGGCTAGATTTAAAGAATCTATTGCTCTATCTTAAATCAGGAAAGCAAGAGAACAAGGTCAGGACACCTCTCAGTATTCTACATTGTCATCCAACAGGAAGAAAGGGCTAGAAAGATATTAAGTTGGAAATCTGTTTAATGCTGAAGAGTACATGAATCTGCATCCTGAAGCCATAGTTCCAAGAGCCACATCTCAAAAGACTTTTGGTGATGCAGATATGACTATGACACTGAAACAAGAACAAGATCCTAACAAAGTAAGTAAATTTGCTAAATCTTCTGATTCACCCAAGGACATTAGGTTATTTATTTTCTGTCTCTATTTTTGTTTGTGAATAATTTGGGTGCATAGCCTTATAAAGATGCTGATAGCTTAATTACTCTATCAGTTATCTATGTTTTTTTTGCTATGCATATTTCATTTGATTCTATTTTTTTCTTGATTTTGTTTGAAGTAACCTCACCAAAATAGGGGGAGATTTTTGGAACACCTTGGTGATTTGGGCTAGGTTCTCTTCTTAGGTGTGACCCATGTTGTATAGAAGGGTCAAGTTTTATGTCTTTTTAGTCTTTGGTCAGTCCTACAGATGGAAGATCAAGGACATGCTTGAAGACAGCTCAAAATCTGCCCTAGCGAAAATTGTCTAAGTCTGTTCTCAGGTCGACGAACTCTAAGTGAAAGAGAAGAGTTCTGAGGTCGACGATTTTTGGTTTAGAAGAAAATTTGTGGTCTGTGAAGTGTGTGTTTCACTCAATGCTCTCAACGCCAAAGATCACTCAGCGCCATAATTGTCTCAACACCATAGTTCACTCAATGCCATAGATTACTCCGAGCTAAAGATCACTCAACGCTCTCAACACTATTAATGACTCAATGCTCTCAAATGACTCAACGCCAAATGTGTTATTTTCTCAACTTCTTCAGTTTTACCAAGTTCTGAGGTCAACTAAATTCAGATTCTCAAGTCGACGAACTTGGAGCACAGAATCCATCAGTTTTTGCAGTGCAGTTATTCGCAGAACTCTGGTTGCTGAACAGTTCTGAGGTCGACGATCTCTGATCTCAGGTCGACGAAAGTTGTTCTCTGGTCGACAAAAACTGTAAGTCATATTGTTATTTATTCTTCCCTTTTCTGTCTCCTGATTCTATATCTATTATAGGCTATTAATTCCCTGGATAATCAATGCACTTCTATTCTTTAAATCGAGCCATTACTGGCACCATTGATTGTAAATATTTTCCATAGAATTTATTGTTTATATCTCGGGACAGACATATAATAGAATATATGACAGCATACTTGCTGGTTTTCATTTCCCAGATTTCTGCTGAGCATTTATTGCAGGTTTTTGAATTCGAACATGAGGCAGCTATCATCCTTATCATCTCTCTACCAGATACAAAAAGGATCACACTCTTTGATACTAACATAGAAGAAAATATGAGAAAAAGAAAGAGAAAATAACTGATCTCAAAAGAAGAAGAAGAAAGAACATATATCACAATCAAGAGTCTTTTCTTCCCCCCCCCCCCCTTCTTTGTTTCCAGGATCTCAAGCGACAAGAATATTCATAAGTCAAAGGATCCCTGGAGAGTTGATCTTATATAAAAGACCTTCACCCTAGCAAAGTTTCCCTTCCTTAACAACTGTTAATCTCAGGGGGAGCTTTGACAATATCTGAAGAATTCTCAAGACTTCTCTCATTTGCTTGAGAAAAGAGTAGTCCAAATCAACCTCTTTTCCCCACCTCTGTACAGGGTTTTAATTCCCTTAGAAATTATTCTGGTTGCAAGTATCCTTCTAAAAGACTTGGGTTGGTTTTTAGCACCTTATCAAAAGCACATTGGTGGCAGTCACCTGATCAAAACCTATAGTGGATTCCTACCTAGGGTGGTAGAAGAGTGGATGTACCCAAGTTTGAGGAACCACTATAAATTTCTTGTGTTGTTTGTGTGGCTGTAATTTTCCAGTGTGCTTGTGCTGTGAAATATTTTGCTGAGTAGCTTAGTTATCTTCTCTCTAGTTGATTTGCTGCACTTATACACTCATACACTTATATCATAGTAATAAATTTTACTAAGGACTTTTTAATTCCGCAAAAAAAAAATAAGATTTTAATAACTCTATTAACCCCCCCCCCTCTAGAGATTATCAGAGTTTACCCTATCTTTCAATTGGTATTGGAGTATCTCTATCTATTTCTTCAGAGTGGGTGGACCTCACTTAATACTGAAGCTGTTTGGCGTTGAGTATTGTGAACTCACTCAATGCTATGGCTAGGATTTTTGCGGCTATGTTCCTTGCAGTGATTGGGTGACCTCACTCAATGCCTTGGTTAGTGCTTGGTGTTGAGTAACCCACTCAGCGTCGCGTCGAGTGAACTCGACGCTTTTACCTTGGGTTGTGTTTTCCTTTAGGACTGTTAGTATGGCTTTTTCCTTGGGGGGGGGGGGGTGTTGGGTGTTCGCTAGTTTTTGCATCCGACTCGTGGATTATGGAAGGTGGTGTGGTTTTGTGGGCTCTGTAAGGGGTGAATCGTGTGTGTTTAGTTGTGGCCACCACCACCTAGGCCGTGTTGGGCTGGTATGGTTGGGTGTGTTGACCCTGTAGCTACCACTAGTTGTTTTCACCGTAGAGTCTTTTTGTGCCTGGTTGTTGGTGAGGGCTGTGCCGCCCACTCCGACCCAAGGTTTTCACCACGGCCAATAATTCACAAAGATTAGGACTGTTAGTTACTTTCCTTTTTTGTGGCTATTTCTTTTGGCATAGGTATGCCTTGGTGCTGCTGCAGGTGCTTAGCAGAGAATGTTGTTATTTATGTTCATACTTGGTGTACTTTTACTCCCTTTGGAACGTGTTTCATCTTACTATCACGCTTTCTTCTACTAATAGCGTTTTTTGCAGGGTTGGTAAACCCCTTCTTTTATTGCTCATGAATCTAATGCTCCACTTCCTTTGATTATCTTTTACTTCTGATTGTTCTTTTTTTGAATGCCTCATTTCAGGTTGTAGC